>BSBK01000608.1:1475000-1832500 GCA_027943335.1 Chamaecyparis obtusa
GCCACTTCTAGTCGTGATAGTCATAGATGAAGATGTGACGAGAGAAGACTCAAGATAATGCTAGACTATGTCTCTAAGATAACAGAAAGGAGATAAATGGTTAGAATAGCCAAGATGCAAGATGGACCTGGTACGAATCATCAAAAGAGGGGGCTAGAATAGCCAAGATAAGACTATCGCAACATGAGATACAAAATGCATAAAGAGATAAGGTAAACCAATGAGAGACAACATGAGTCAAGGCAAAGATCAATCGATTCCCAACTCGAGACAACCAGTTTCTGATAGTGAACGACAGGAAAAAAAAAAAAAAAAAACCTTAGACAAAAAGTAGATCAAGAAAAAGTTTGACCAGTCAACAGGAATTTAGTCTCTATTTTTTAAAATTGGGCTACAGTCTTGCACGAGAGAGTACCAAGCCATACGAGAAAACACCAAACCTCACGTGAAAGAACAAAGTCTCGCACAAGAAAGTGCTCTGAAAAGTAAAACTTCACGCGGGAAAAAACCAAAATCTGACAGTTTGACATAGTTTTCAAGGTAAAAGTTGAATTCTGAGGTACAACCTGAATTGATGTCTGACAGAAAATCCAATTTCCTGACAAGTTTGAAGAATAGTTTAGTCAACAATCTCATTTAGAGGTTTCAAGCATTTGTTTAAAGACACAAAGGTTTAGATCAAGTAGTTGTGATACAAGAAGTAGTCATTAACAGATCTATCAAGGACAAAGCAACTTGATAGCATCAGGGGAGTCTTTGTTTGATAATGATTGGACAATTTTTAAGACTCGATAACAAACACATAGCTTATCCCTACCAAAAAAATTATGAGAATACAAAACCTTTGCCCCATTTCTTATGCGCATACGTGCACCTCACACAATCGTGCCACCCCCTAGAGGGCACCCATGTTTTTGGTGTTTCCAAGGACTCAATAGTATATGTTCAAAGGTTATCCTTGTGGCAGGGGCTAGTATCATATACCACCTTCAAGCATCCAGGTGTATGCCTATGATGGGAATCTACAGAGAGATTCTTCCCCCTCCCTGCGCAAAGATTATGCCTCCTTTCGGAGGTGAACTGAGTAGGCCACTAGCTAAGGAAATTTTTTAATAGGCTTCCATTCATACTAACCTCCAGTGCCCTTGATATAGGGTTGAGGCCTCATAGCCACACTGACACTTGAAAGTCGTACACCCCCACAAGCAGGGCTAGGAGCAGCGCTGCTCAGTACAACAAACAAGGCCTTCTCAAGATGATAGTCAAAATCATGAGAAGGAAGCTAATATGGCTTTGGAGTCTTTAGACTCAACAAAATGTTCTTTATTAAAGTGAGGTGGAATCATCGGCTAAAGGTGCATACTCACTTGGGTCATTCCCGAAGGTTCAACTTTCGGCAGGCCCTCTAAAGGTGACACAACATGGCTTAGATTCGAGGGTTTGATTTTCTATTTCTCTCAAAGAGAGAAGAGCATACTTCTCTACCTCATCACTTCACCCAAACACATCAAGAAAGTTCATCACTAAGTTAGCTTCACTTCACCAAATCTACAAGCTTTTGGGTTTCTGGTTCTCTCAGAGAGAGAAGAGCATAATCCCCTGGCAAGTAGAAGTGTTAAAGATTCACTACCTTTCTCCGCTTCCCCAAGAATCTATCATATTAGTAGGATCATTAGGTTTTTAGGTTCATTCATGGTCATCACCTCCATGTAATGAAGAGCCAAATTCCCTACCCACCATCAAAATTCTCAAGAAATTTTAACGGAGCCCTAATTAGACTATGTGAATGAAAGCAAGAAACAAACACAACGTTTTATGAGATCTTTGACTATCATCCTGCAATCAAACCATTAGCATGTTTTATGTTCTTCGTCAAACGTCCTATAGAAAACTGTTATGCTGTGGAAAGAATAGAAAAATGGAAATTAACACCAAATAAAAACTATTAGAAATCTGGAATAGAAAATACAGAGACTAGAAAATTTTTAAAAATTGGATCCAAATCTCATGCGAGGAAGTACTCTGAATCGTGCAAGAAAATACAGGGTGCTACGCAAGGATGAAAAAGTTCACGCGAGAGAGTGCTACTGAGAGTGAAACTTTGTGCGGCATGCTCTGGATTCTCGTGCGAGAATCCGTACATAGGAAGTACGGACGCACGACACTGCTCAAATTTCATGTCAGAAAAATCAAGAATGAGGCCAGAAATTGATCTTTTCTACCCCACGGTGGGCGCTAAAATGTATGTGGTTGAATGTGGATCTCTAATCCAACTACACACGCAACATATTCATTACTCACACAATCGAATTACGAAAGAGAGTATTGATTACTCAATTCAAAATTCATGGTGAAGTGACTTGTTGCCTCCTATGTAGACAAGGTGTTTAATTACTCTCAGAATGAGAGCCCAACAACCATTAGACCAGTACTACAATGGAGGATTTGAAAGCTTATGAAGATAATCAAATTTGAAATTAATATAGAATGAAGTGCAATTAATCTAAGAGCTTGGAAGAAATATGAAATGCAGATTTACTCTAAAGAACTTGAAATAAAGATGAGATTAAGCTATGAGAAAGTAAGGAAACTAATTACAATGAAGATGCAATATTAAACTAACTGAAATTAATCTAAATATGCAATGAAAGCTTGAAAGAATGAAATTGAGACAAAAAATTGCTATAGTTTAGTTACTCTCAAAATTGCTCTCTTTTTGAATGAAGAATGAGGTTCGATAAATAGACAAGCCCAAGGAGAGAATGAAGAGGTTCTTGAAAATGAACGGTTGCCTCTTCATTCCCCTTTGAGACAAATATTCAAAGATTTATTTAATTAAAGAATGGATTATTGCCACATATGGGTGACCGTTCGAATAATTTGAATTATTAAATTCAAATAAAGAGGTGTCCATTCAAATAACTAAATAAGATTAATTCCCTTTTTTATGTGTATTAGCTAAAGGGGGTGGGTTTTAATTTAATTTAAAGTACTTAGGACTTTAGAATTAAATTAATTTATCATAGGGGTAATTTAGCTAATAAAGGTCGAAGACTTTAGGAATTAATTATAATATTTGATTACTGCAATTAGGGTTTTTGCAATTAACTTCAAGTCGAATTAAGTCAGGTAGGAGCGAGAAAATTGCCTAGCAAAGTAGGACTTTGAAGATGCAGAAATTTGAGGAATGTGCCAAAATTGATTGAATTTATTAGGTGCCAATTTTGGGTAATTACATATACAAGAAGATCGAAAGGGAGGTGCTCCATTCAAATTTGAGAGCATGTGGCTTAGAGAGCCAAATTTTTCTGATCTAGTCAAGGAATGGTGGAATGAGATAAGACTTGTCAACCAAACTAAATTATGTTGCCTATAGAAAAAGTTGTTACATATGAAGACCAAGCTCAAAGAAGGGAACAAACTGCATTTTAAAAACATCTTTGCAGAAAGATTAAGAGTTGAAGATGAACTTAAATAACTAAATGAAACTATCATAGTAAATGGCATGAATGAATCAGATTTTGAAAAGGAGAAAGCATTAAAAGATGAGGTAGATGAGATTTTGGCTAGGGAAGAATGCTACTGGAGGCAAAAATCCAGGGAAGTATGGTTGGAGGAGGGAGATAGAAACATGAAGTATTTCCACAAATCTACAATTGCTAATAGAAATCTAAAGAGAATAGGTGAATTGAGCAGAGAAGATGGGTCAGTAACTCAAACAATGGAGGAAGCCAATGAAGAGGTAGTGAGATACTTTTAGAATCTATTAAACAGAGATGTAAATGGAGATAACACTATAAGGGAAAGATATTTAGGCATAATACCTAAAGTAATCTCAGAAAAAGATAATTCATTTCTTGCAAGGAGGGTAACAGAGGAAGAATTAAAGGTTGCCACATTCCAGTTAGGACCAGATAAAGCCCCCGGACTAGATGGGTTTACAACTAGATTTTTTCAAGCCTTCTGGGAGGTAGTGAAAGGGGATCTTCTTTTGGCTGTGGAGGAATCTAGAAGAAAGGAAGTTATGCTTGGTGTTCTCAATCATACATTCCTGACTCTTGTTCCAAAAAAGAAGGATGCATTGGGCATGAGTGACTATCATCCCATTGCTCTATGCAATACTATATATAAGATTACCATGAAGGTTATTGCCAATAGATTGAAGAAGGTCATTAACAAAATTATCTCTGAGGAAAAAACTGACTTTTCTCTGGGCAGATCTATAGTGGATGGTATCATAATCACACATGAGGTTGTCCACTTGATGAGGAAAAAGAGAGAGCCTAGTATGATCATCAAATTGAACATCTTAAAAGCTTATGACCTAGTGGACAGACAATTTCTACTCGATGTTTTGAGCAAATTTGGATTTGGAGAAAAAGTGGTGAATTGGATTGGTTGTTGCATTAATGGGCCTAAATTTTGGGTTTTAGTGAATGGTGTTCCTCAAGGTTTCTTTGATTCGAGTAGGGGGATTCGACAAGGAGATCCGCTGTCCCCTTTCCTCTTCATTATCATGGCTGAAGTGCTTGGGATAAATATTAAAAGGGCTCAACTTGATGGACAATGGTCAAGTACTGAAGTAACTCCTGGAGTCAATGCAATCACTCATCAACAATTTGTTGATGATACCATTCTATTTGGTAAGGCTAGTAGAGGAGAGGCTAGATGCATCAAAAATTGTTTAGATGATTATAGTAAAGCCTCAGGATAGAGCATCAATTGGAGAAAATCCGAAGTGTTCTTTTTGAATGTGCAACCTAGTTTTCAAAGAGAGTTGTCCCACATACTAGGACTGAAAATAGCCAATTTTCCTGGGTGATTTCTGGGGATGCCTTTATTTGCTAGTTCTAATAAAATTATCTACTAGGAAAATCTCATTAACAACTGCAGGAAAAGAATGGAACTATGGAAGGGAAAGTGGTTGACATCTGCTGGGAGAATCATCATGATAAGAGCTGCTCTAAGTGCTATCCCAGTATATTCAATGTCATGTATGAAGCTTCCTAATCAGGTGGAACACACTCTTATATAGATTATGTGTAAGTTTATGTGGAATGGTTCAAATGATACACATAAGCTACCCCTCCTAGCTTGGGATAAGGTGTGTAAGCCAATTATGCTATAGGGGAAAAGCTTATTTGGGGTATGTTTAAAGGTAATAAAAAATGGGTGCAGATTTTAAGAAGTAAGTATTTGGATTCAATGGAACTGATTTGAATCCTTAGAGTGCGGAACCCTCCGAGAGGATCAACTATATGGAATTTTCTTTTAGATTGTAGAGATATTATAACGAAGCATCTCACTTGGGAAATTAGGAACAAATAATAGGCTTCTTTCTGAGAGGACTCATGGGAAGGGTATTCAGCTCTTAAAAATGATGGCTCACTAATGGATATATACAGAGAGACGACTAGAGTTTGGGGTACCAAAGTCTGCAATTATGGAGAAATTAATAGAATAGATGATTTATTCATTTGGAAATGGAAAGAATTTTTAGGAATCAACACCCCTCAAATTCAAAAGGACAGATTGAAGGCTATCTTAAAAAACAAAACATTCACTATCTCAGAGCAGGAGGATATGATTAGATGGAATGCATCATCAGACAAGGAGTATAAGGTCAAAATCGGTTATAAAGCTAAAGAAGCGATTCTTGATAATAAACAATGGCCAATGGATCTGCTATGGGGGAAATTCTACCTACCAAAGGCTGGTGCTTTTGCATGGCTAGCTATCCAAAAGAAAATCCTCACTCAGGACAGATTTTTTAGAATTGGTATTCTAGGTTCGGGAAGATGTCCTCTATGGAAAAACAACGAGGAGATTGCAGATCATATTCTTCTCTCTTGCCTGTATGCGGAAACATGTTGGAGACATTTTACAACCAAGTTAAATCTTCAAGGACCAAGGCCACAGAGGTTGCTTGACTGGTTTATCATGTGGCCAAAGTGGAAGATACATGGAGTTTTTGGTAGTATCTGGCAAGCTGCCCCATCCTCCATTGTATGGGAATTATGGAAAGAGCCTAATAGGAGGATTTTCAAAGATCTAGCTATGGATAGGAAGGATCTAATTATTAAGATTGAAAGGCTTGTTATTGAATTGGTAAATACTGCAGCTAGAAATAAGAAGCTTAGAAAAAATGTATATTCTAATAAAGATGAAGAATTTCTCAAAAACTTCAAGGGACTGATTGTCCCTCCTTTGGTGGGCTACAGTAACGAGACTACAACCACAGTTCCGCAGAAGGAAATTAAATGGCACCCTCTAGAGGTGGGTTGGGTTAAAGTAAATTTTGATGGGGATGTGAAAGGCACCCCAGGACCATGTGGGATTGGATGCATTGCGCGAGATGAGGCTGGTATGGTAATTGCAGAGCTTTTAGAACACATTGTCAATTCTACTAACAATACTGCATAACTCAGGGCAGCCTTGAGAGGGCTCAAGTTGGGTAGAGAATTGGGAGTGGAGCGGATTCATCTAGAAGACAACTAGCTAATATCTATCAATGCAATTAGAAGGAATTATGCCCCCAATTGGAAGTTGAATAGGTGGCTAGAGCCAATCAAACAAATAAAAGATAAATATTGTGAATTCAAAATCAGTCATATATACAGGGAAGGAAATGGGTGTGCTGATGAACTAGCAAAAAGAGCGTCGAAATTAACATAAATAAAGGTAAATGGAGGATATCCATATCTTATGGTGGAGATAAATTGATGCTTCCATTAGATAGAGGCTTTATGATTACAGTTTTAGTTTAGGCAGAGGTTTCCAGTTGTTGCTTGTGCTCCTGGGGATGGTTTAGATGGGACTGATTTAATGGTGGTATGATGGTAATGGATGAAGGATTGAATATTTTCCAAGATTGCATCTTACACTTCTTGTTGTAGGATGGTTGTACTTTTGATGTTGTCTTGTTTGTAAAGGAAGGGGTAGGTTGTATGGGGTATATGTGGATGTATCCTTCTGTATATTGATCATTAGAATAGCTAGGATTACTTTATATTCAGGAGGTTGGGATTCTTGAGAATCTACTATGTTTTACAGTCAAGTGTATACCTTTGATGTACCTGATTTTCTAGAATAATATAATGGGTGCTGCCCCTTGCAGCAATTTATCAAATATATATATATATATATATATATATATATATATATATATATATATATATATATATATATATAGAGAGAGAGAGAGAGAGAGAGAGAGTCACACACACACAACCTTAGATAATTGACAAGAAAATAATGTTAATTTATTCCGACTCTATAATAATAAACTATTTAGTAATACCCTAGTTGACATATCAACGGGTCACAAAAATATTAAGTTATTTCCATGATAACAATTTACCTAAGTATGCAATTAATCTTAAAGGAAATTATCATTTTAAATCACATTTGATGAAAATCCATTAAATTAAATAAAATCTAGAGCATATAAATTCTATTCCATTTTTTTAAAATAAACTTATATTTTAAACAAATATTCCTTAAATAATGTTGATAAATTTATTTAAAATTAAAAAGAATAATAATTTAAACTAATTAACTAAGAATTTAAATTAAATCAATAGATAAAATTTAAAGAAACTAAACTACTTTAATTTAATAAATTAACTTATTTAAACTAAACAACAAATTTAAATTGAACTAAATTAACAAATAAAATTAAAATTTAATTTATTAAACAAAAATTAATTGAACTAATTAAATAAACTACATATAAATAAAAGTAAATAAACAAAAATTAAATATACATATAAAAAAATAAACAAAACTTTTTTTAAAAATAAACTCCACCCGCAGGTGGGCCTGCGCATGCGTAGGTACCCCTACGCAAGGTAGAGTACCATGCCTGTGTAGGGGTACACATGCAAGTATGGGGTCAGTATCATAAATCAATATAAAACATAAACATAACATCATAATGATATCATCATCTAATCTATGCAAACACATGATAATCCATAATTATCATTTATTAAAAAAATAACCGATCACATGAAAAGTGACCTAAAAGAATTCAGCCAATCAACTGAAACAGAAAGCAACCTAATTGCAAACTATGGGTGGGTACTACATGATCAACTGAGAACTTGAACAAGTGGTCCCTGGTATCCTTGGTTAGCACACAAAATTCCATCTTCATGACTTCGAAGTCTTCTGCTTCAAGTTCTTGGATCCCTTCTTTTTGCTTAAAGGTCATGATCTCAGTAGTCACCTTCCCTGTAGTGGGGTTTGTGGTTAACCTTGCATTGCTTTTGGCCTTCTTTGCCTTTGGAGTGCGAATGACATACTTAGTAAGTATTTCCTTAATTGGTAATGAAACAAGCTTGAAACTACATTTTCTATTCACTGAATCTGTTAACCAAGGGGGGACCGAACTAGAAGCCAACCTATTATCAGTTGTTTTAGCAAGTGTTACACTCGCCTGTTGAATGTCAGGTTTATCAGTAGATACCTCTTGATCTTTCTTAAGCTGTTCAAGTGAGAAGGAAATTTCCTTATCGTTGATGTCAATATCAATAAAGCTAGAATCTGGAGAGGCCATTTGCGCATGACTTTGAGATCTAGTCCTTGACCTCATCTGGGATCTGGTAGGATGTCCACTTGAGGTTGCTTTATTTTTAGATGAAAGGATATTACCTGCATTAGTAATCAATAGGGATGTGTTAGAGGAGTTGGGCAACACTTCAACTAGGACGGGGTTTGCATTAGTCTTCTCAAGGGATGTAATTTCTATCTTGCCTTTCCTTTTTCTCTTCAACCAATCATTTGTGACTCCAAAAATGAACCTAGCCCTCAATTTTGCATTATCCTCTTCTTCTCTTGTCCAATCTATCTCTGGCAAAGCCTCTATATTTGAACTGCCATAATTGGGTTCGACAATTTTAAAATTATCTTCATCTAGGCCATCTATATTGAACTTCAACTGTGGGGTTTTGATCTGGGAGACCAACAATGATGCAGAGCATCCCACAAATCCAACAATTTAAAGAGACAATCAACTCTAAGGTCTAAACAAAGGACCCAATTCATCACAGGTTCAAAAACCTCTTCAAGGTTTATGCAAATCTCCAATGCATCAATGCAATTCTTCAATCAATTAGAAAACTTATTAGAGGCATAAACATATTAAAATTCCTCATTCCAATACACAATATCAACCATCTCAAATGGTTCCATCCACATAAACAACTTCAATATATTATTCTTGCAAGCTTCAAACACCATCACTTACCTCGTCTCTTGATTTGATAACATTGTTGTCTTCAAGACAGTCTTTAACGATTGATTGATTTGACCCATCAAATCACAATATCAATTTTTCTGGAAAGAATGAATTTTTTAGCCAACATCAAGGACTACCATTTCCCAAAAATTACAAGGTATTATGATTCTATTTGATCCCTCAACTAATAACTATTTTGGATTGTCATTTCTGGATGCATTCTTAGAATATTCACAAGCCCTGCCTGCTAGGGCATCAAATATCTTTCATAATACATAACCAAATGACACAAGAGAAATTCCATATGAAATATTTATGAATCTAGTTTCATAATCTGCAATCCATTAAATTTTTCCATGGTTCAATCATGAGATAATCACAAACCATTGCCTGTAGCTCCATTTAACACACTTTAAAACCAGTTTTCATCAAAACATTCATAACTTTTGCAAATTTGAACAAAAAAGACTCAAACCAAAAGAAAATGAAAGATTATTCACATATATTTCCAATGAATTTTATTAAATTTATTAACTCTTTCATATGCATCTGTACCAAACACTACAACATGACTATTCTCAGGAGATCTTGAATCTACAAACAACAACTTCCACCAAAATGTGCATAACTTATTCATTTCTTTATAAAATTGAACCAAACAAAAAGCATGAGAAAGAGGATTCAGCCTTCTATCTATCCATTACTATATTACAGGGTTTTCGGGCCGTACATGGCTGTACAAGGCCTGGAAACAACAACTTAACACAAAATAACTAATCAAAATGTTGGATTCAAACACACCCAATTATTCCAAAATGTTCTCCTCCTTCTCTTTTCTCTCCAATATGATTTGGTTCGACCATAAAATTATATTTATAAGGTGTTTGGTAGTTTTTAACTTCATAACCAACTCCTAGACCAACCATCATTTTTTGCAATGTTAGCAACTTTCTCAATGTTGCATTTTACAACTTTTTATGCAACTTTTACATTTTTGACAAAATGACTTTAAAACTTTATCAAACCTCTCTATACATATACAAATGGAATATTTAAGACCTTTTATAATTCTTTTACTCCTACATGGGTATTTTACACAAATTTGACCATGTAGACCTAAACATGACCTATTTGACACCTTGAGCAATATTGTGCACATGCTTACATTTCTTGTCAACACCTTTACACGTGGATTCAAAATGAATCAATACATCATATAATTGACTTTAAATGACACAAAAACCTTATATATCTCATAGTGACCTCTACAATTAGGTGCTCCTGCACCAAACAACCTAGAATGATCCCTTTTCTTAACTGCCTCTTCCTCTCCAAGGTCTTCCCATAAATCTTCAATATGTGGGTTCAATGTCGGTTGGTTACTCTAACCAAGGACTTGTCTTGCAAAGCCTTTGTTATCAAACCCTCTCCTTAGATCATAAAACTACATGTGGAAATTTACCAGGTTGCTCTTACTGAGTCATCGATCATGCTCTTGCAGGTCATGACTCCAAGTCTAATTAGGAAAATAGAATCTCATCTTTCCTCTGGAAGGTTGTTTTTTATTACTGTGAACATTTGCCTGCAAAACCTCTGCTAAAAAAAAGCAGTCAAAGGTGAACCTTGGCAATTTAAGGGGTTATTCATCAAAACCTCCCACTCTGACATATCTTAACCATGGGAATTGGATATAGAAACTGCCATAATTTTGAACTAGTTTTTGCACCTCTGATGAAATTCTCTACCTTGGGGTCCCAGCTAGTTGATAACATAATTTTCCAAGGAAAACATCATGAACCCTTCTGTAGTCCTCTTGGACTCTATCTCTTCTCAATAAGGGGCAATATTCAAAGATACTTAGGTCTTCACTCCAAGGTTCATGGGGAATTCCTCCAAGATTTTGAGTACATGCAAGACAGTGAATTAAGTATGAGGACATGTAGAATTCTTTCTTCATTACTTGTGCTTTCTTGAGTTGTTCTCTTAATGAACCCGCAATTATCTCAGCCCAGTCAAGACTTTGCTTCCCTTCCAAAACAATCTCTACAAAATGGTACATCCAATCATTGAAAAGTAGCACTTGTTCTGAGCCTCTCACTCTATGCAACAAGACCATTATGTCATGGATGTGAGGTTTCATGTGGTCTTTGGTCAATAACTTGGGCAGCCTAGACCCTCCTTTGTAGAATGACTTAGTCCCCTTACGAGCAATGTTACTACAATTTTTGTCACTTCTTTCTCGAAACTAAGAGAGCGACTGGTTTGGGGTAAAGCTGGCAAAAGCTTCATCAGGTAGCTTGAAAACTGACACTATTATTTCTCTAGTTATAGACAAGAGACTCTGACCTCCATTATTCAACACACACTTAGACTTGACGTCATAGTGGTTTATGCACTGCTGAATTAGCTCAGGCCTTACTACAGCTGGGGGAAAAGTTGTGGCTTGAAGCAACCCTCTAGACAAGAACTCTAAAGTATAGTCTTTCTCTACATAATTTGTCAAATTTTCAGCCATTTTCTCTACTTCAACCCCCAACAAATCAGTGTCTATGATCATCGGGGCACGACACTCTAAATTTGTAGGATTTTCGAAGAAATGCATGCTAGACTTCATTTTTCTTCCCCAAAATAGATAAAGAACTGCAATCCTTTGAAATCGCACTATCATGCAGAAAACAAGAAACAAAAAGAGGCTTTCCAGCGTTTACCTATGTTCTGTCGACTTAGGGAAATAACCTCTATCTTTCACAGCTGAGACTCCACAATTTTGCTTCGAAAAGAAATAAACCATTTAACATACTTTTAAAGAATTCTCATACCATGGAGTACAGCTAGAAAGAGGAACATTAATGACAACATAAAGTCGAGAGTGGAGTGAAAATGATGATGTGACATCAACTGTTGCTTTGCTTCGTAAAACTATCCAAAACATCATTACTTTCCATTTAATGTCATTACTTCACTTGTGCTGAGGTAAAATCTGCATTAATTCATATTTCCAGCTTAGATTTCTGCCACAATTTCCATCTTCTCAAGGCTGACCATACCATTATCTCGATGATTACTTCACTGACATGCTACATTGCCCAGCTCATTAGCTGTCACATCAATCTTTGGGCTTGTTGTTATCTCTTTTGAACTCCTTTAAACTACTTTGAACTGATGTTAGAAGAGGTTCAAAGTGGTTCACTGAGGCGTGGTGACGTATGCATGGGTTCCACCTGCAATTACCAACATTAGACAAAAATATTTTGATTGAACCTCTTTGAACTACTTTGAACCGAGGTTCAAAGTGGTTCATGAAGGATCAAGAACTACAAACACTTGGCCAAAGGACACTGACTTGACAAAGACAAGTTTGAAATGCTACGACAGTTAACTCAAAGGCAAAGCCAACATTGAAAGACCTTTTGAAGCAAGTTTTGAAAAAGGAGGAAACCGAACAATGATTAAATATATCCAAGGGTCAAGGACACTTTTAACATGGCGACTCAAATAGACCCTAATAGTACCCCATGAGTTTGATCTAACGATCAAGCCAACCCCATACAAATCAAATCTCTACATGGCTTTTTAACCTTTACATGAAACTCATATAATCATCATGCACAAGCAAATGTCACGAACTATAACACATGAATAGATACACTAGGCAAACCATAGTAGCTTGATGCAAACTATTAATGATACAAGCATCACAAAGATACAATGACACTTATTCCTATACTATGGCATATTCACCCAAACTATATATCACATTTCATTAGAACCATGATCCATGAACAAGCACAGTAGACACACCATACAAGTTTGATGCAACCTTTTGTATGCTATATATGTTATTAGAACCTTTAAAAAACACATACAACTCAACTAAATATATACTTCATTAGAGCCTTCATGAAAAATATATATAATCATCATGTAGAAGAATCAAACTATCGACCGTACAAAATTCATAAATTCGTCATGTAAGCATCACACATGAACAAGCACACTAGGAACATCATAGAGTTTAATGCGAACTTCAAGAAAACCCATACAAATACTTGATACATATGCCATTATGACCTTCATTAAAAATATTTACAATGTGATAGCATTAGATTTCCTTAGACCCTCCACATAAAAGCGATATAATCATCATGCACATTAGTGAAAATCACTAACCATGTCCTCTAAACAACTGTACCAATCATGATGCAAGCTGAGCAAAACATGATGGTACTCATTGTTCATAATATGCTACATATGTCATTCAACCCTTATACACAACAACCATCATGCAAAATTCACACAAACACAATGACACTCATTGTCCATACTATGCTATTTATGCTATTCAACTCCAATACATGCCATGTGTCATAATTCACTATAACCATTAGATGTGAGTCACTTCCACTTAATTACAATACATGAATAACAATACTAGGCATGCCATAGGAGTTTGATGTACAATATCCATATAACCAATGCTATTTAACTATAAGCCAAAAGTGACAATGGATGCATCATAAGAATCAATGAGATACATTTCTTCAAGCACTTATAAAAGAGCTATATAAATCAATTACACCTAGTCAATGTCATCAACCATAATGCACAAAAAATCAATGCACTCTACAATACTCAAATACATAGTAAAGAATAAATTGCATTAAACTCATAAGCCAATCACTCAATCATTGAGATTTTCACACAAAACTCATAATAATCATGCACACAGGTCATTCTCATACAACCACATGTATACCATTAGAGCTTTTGAAAAATGCATAATACTCATGCATAATTTTTAAAGTCAATCCATAAGAATCAATCAATTATTGGACCTTTCTCACAAAAAGCAATATAATCATAATGTACAAGATTTGAGGTCACTTGACATATTATGCATGAATATGCACACTACGCATATTATCTAAGTATGACATGACTTTGAAAAAACCCATAATAAAAAATATGCCGTTATAATCTTCAAATAAAACCCCTACAAATTAATATCATATACATCATTAGACTATTCATACAAAAAGTGATATAATCATGATACACAAGAGCCAATATCACTTATTCATTATGCACAAGCACACACTAGACAAACCATAGGAGTTTGATGCAACCGTTAAACAAAATCCATATAACTTGTTGATATGCCATTAGAAACCTTTAAAAACCCATACAATCAAAATATTTAATTAGAACCTTCACAACAAAGCCATACAATCATCGACAAATTAACTAGATTGTCACGCAACCGCGATCCACAAACACACTATGTAAACCATAGGAATTTGATGCAATTTCAAATAAAACCCATACAACTCAATGATGTAAGTGTCTTAGACCTTTCATGCAAAAGCCATGCAATCATAATGCACAAAAAATCATTGTCACTCAGCCACAATGCACAAATAAGCACATGAGTTACACCCTATGAATTCAATGCAAAGTAAAACTCATACAACTTTAAGTGACATGTGACATTAGTTGCTCCATTCAAAGACCATTGAATCATCATGTAAAGGAGTCAATATCACTCAACTCATGGATGATAAGAACATAATAAGAGTTCTGTGCAATCTTCAAATAAAAGTCCATACAAGATTGAGATTAAGATTTAGTAAACCACTAACAATAAAAGTAAAATTTAAAAAATAAAGAGAAGAAATGGAAGATTTCAGTGCTTTCTGAAGCATTCATCATTTTTGCATGAACATCTAGAAAGCATTCATGATGATTTAAAAATAAAAGAAGTGGTCATAAGTACCACAAAAAGACTGTGTGAAGCACAGAAGAAAACTTTTAAAAACAAGTGGCCACATATTTTTTGCACTAAAATGATTCAATGAATTAAAAAATATGAGTGACTTTGATTCCTTAAACCTTTGCTTTCTTCCTACAAAACTATGTTGTCATGCTTCTCTTCAACCTTATTTTTGGTGCACTAAGCCTTTGAATTTATTTTTCTATGGAGAATAAATTAATAATTCAGTATTTTTCAAGCCCAACAAAAGATTCCTCCCTACCAGCCATGCTACTGAAATTACAATAGAAAACTAGTTCAATTTCTCATAAGATAGTCATAAAAAATGGAATATTATGTAATAATCTAAGTTTTAACTTTTATATGTTAAGCATATTATTTGCAGAAATCGCTTTCAAGCAAATTCCATTGAATCCAAATCTTTGGTGTTAACTTGAAAAACTAATCTAAATTTAAAGATAGTTCACATAAGGAAAAACGAGTTTAACAGATATAAAGGAAAAAATAATAATAGACCCTCACAGTATGCTCAAGTTTTATCTACAGATTTTAAAAATGTTCTACACAAAATGATTTGACTGGATCAGAAATATTACAAGTAGTGTGAATGTAGCAAAATGTTTTCCTTCAGTAATGTTGCTCTATGATTCAACTGATTTGAAATGATGAGTAATCTGCCACCCCTAAAGCCTTACTTTCTTCTTATTATGTTACTTTAGTTTCTAAAGCTTGACTGGCCATCTTGGACCCTATATGCATGGTAGCAAAAATATACTATAGAAAACAAATTGATTATAAAAATAAATTAAAAAAATTAACATTTGTATACCCATAATAAACAACAGCACAAACATATACAATCATTAAATTTAACAAAATAAAAATTCTAAATTCTTTGCCATACCTTGCAACTCAATATAAATTGATATAGAGCTCCTTCAACAGCCATTGATCCGTATTTGAGGGACAATACAGTTTAATAATTCAAGGGTTTTGCAAAGAGACTTCTTTTATGGATATAGATTAACTATGAGACTTCATTTAAGTTTGATGTTGGTGGCCAATAGTTTCGTTCATTGATTTCTTTATGCTGTGTAGTGTTGTTGATTCCCTCTTAGATCGTTCTTTGATAAATTGATTATAATAAATTATCATAAACTCATCTTCTAACCTATGATGTTTTGATAGTTTGTAGATACCTAGATCTGTAATTGAGCTGCTTCAATGATCAAAAGTATAAACAGATTTACTAGCCACAAATGAACAGCAGTACCTTGCCCTGTTCTCCAGGTCAATGCATGTTGACCTCTGCCTACTGAGTTATGCCATCTGTTTGTCCTATTGAAGAGTTTTAGTTAAGATTTTGCTAATGGTATACTCTTTAAGATAATTGTTACGCCTGATGTATTATGAAAATCCTACATATATTATAGGGAGCTGCTCTTGCTTGAAGCTCAAGGTTGAGAATTGAATGCGTACTTGATAATGGATATTGAAGAGATGAGATCTGGAAATAGTTGTTGCTGACTTGCTACCCCTAGGCCACTTGAAAGAGCTGCAGAGCTAATATATGACTATCAGCATTGTAGTCAATTATTATCTCTCAGGGGAAAAAAAGACATGTTTATCCTTGTCCCAAAGAGTCAGCTGAGTGGTTGATGGCTCCAGACTGAAGCCGGTAAAATTAAAAAACTCTCAAAGATTTGAATCTCTGTCTCCACTTTTGTTCATCAAACAATCAAACAATTTTATTAACTCAGTATCAAAAACAAAAGCAAGGGTATGTATAATATACCTGAGCAACAAAAGATTCAATTGGAATAACAATGGGAAGGATACTGCAATCTCATCCTCCAAAGAAAATAAACTGCATAGATTATGATTTCATCTAGTTTTATCTCTGGTAATTCAAAATTGCAATGAACTCCTTTCTCAAATCCACTTTGGCTGCAGTAATCCTTCCTGCATACTATAAATGATTTTTGAAAAGAAAAGAAAATTCCTAGAACAAAATGAGAATTGGCCAACAAAAGATTCAATTGGAATAACAATGGCAAGGATACTGCAATCTCATCTTCCAAAGAAAATAAATTGCATAGATTATGATTTCATCTAGTTTTATCTCTGGTAATTCAAAATTGCAATGAACTCCTTTCTCAAATCCACTTTGGCTGCAATAATCCTTCCTGCATACTATCAATGATTTTAAAAAAGAAAAGAAAATTCCTAGAACAAAATGAGAATTGGCCAACCAATTGACAAGACTGATCTCAGCGTCATGGTGAGACATAAATGAGCAATCTGATCTGAGTGTCAGGATGCTTGAATTCAACTAGCATGAAAGTAGAGCAAAAGATAGTGGCATCTTCATAGCGAATATTGTTGTATCTTTATCTTCCCTTTGGTAGCTGGAATTCTCTCAATTTGATTAGAATATTTTTTTGGATTTCCATGAATTAGATTGGAATAGTTCATAAAGTTTAGCAGCTCACAAATATTACCACCTTTTATAATGAAAATTGGGGCTGAACAAATCAGCTAACTCAAAGGTAGAAGTGTCAACATAGAAGTCAGCATACTCCCAATCTTTGCGCTATGTTGATGTTTGGAGAATGTGGAAGCATTGACAGGACACTTCTGAATTAAGGCTGGTCTATGGGCTGAGGATTTCTTTTTTGGAAAATGTGGAAGCATTGACAGGGCTCTTCTGAATGAAAGCTGGTCTATGGGCTGAGGATTTTTTTTGGAAAATGTGGAAGCATTGACAGGGCACTTCTGAATTAAGGCCTGGTCTATGGGCTGCATAAAATCCTCACTTGGTGAAAATAAAAAAAGGAAATCCTTAAATTATTCCCCACACTGAAGAAAAATTTCAACTTAGAAATTGTTGACGGTACATAAGAGTTTCACAAATGTTTGCTTTCTTTTTCTATGATGGATGAGTTTATTAAAACAACAAACCAGCATCATGTGATGAAGCAATCAGTGTCGCCCAAATTGAAAAACTCATTTACATGGACATTTTCAAATTCTCAAGAAGTTGAGGGAAACATGACCACCACCAATCAATTTGACATGATTTCCTCCATAATCAGTAAAATCAAGAATAGGGAGGGTATTCTGGATGGAGAAGGAAACCACCGACTGACAAAAATACCAGCAAAGTTGGATAGCTGACATTTTAATTCAGTGCTAATATTTTTTTAAAAATTTCCTTCTTCTACTACTAACTGATAACTTCTGATTTGGTTTTATTGAGCTGGTGAGGCTTGAGTCTCAAACACCAACCTGTGCTTTTTAGGATGTCAGAGCTTAAAGTTTGGCTGCATAAAAATTCTCCACACACTGGTCTATGGAGATCATGTGTTCCCACTAACCAGGGATTAGTCTTGATCACACACAAAATTAAAACAGTCTTGCAAATCATGAAAACCCAACAGTTTCACCTCTATTATTCCAGAAGGATCATTTGCCATAATTTGCAATTGGAATATAGCTCAGAAACCTACATTCAAATTATGAAAGAATTTATAAAACCATGAAGTTCTAATACTCACATCAAATATTGTAATTTCAGCAGAAATGACAAATCTAGCCTTGTCTGAGGTCCTGGCATTGTACTTCTATGCCCTTACACAAGATACAGATCCAATTCCTTTAACAGCTAATCAAACACACATTGTAACAACAATTAATAAACAACAAAGCAAATAAGAGTGTTGTGACCCATCAATCTAACTGAAAAGGCTGGTTGCTAAATCCAAATCTTGTCTATGGGATTCTAGGCTAATTGACAAGCAATTAACAGATTGTTGATTTGTAAAGCTTATCTGCAAAAACTTTTAAAAATTGATGAAAAAGATGAAAATCTTGGGTCTATTCCCATGTCCTCGGCATTAGATTGATACTCTTATTTTCATTTGCTCAACAAAAAGATCAGTTAAGGTGGTATGCACCTCAAACTGGAGCCTACTCAATTAGGCTCAACTATGCATCCCTTCTGGAGCCTCTAGAAGATCCTACTTGGCTGACAATCAAATGCCTCCCAAAAGATGCAGCATTTGCATTAGTGGCTCCAAAGAAAAAGGTGCTCACTAGGGACAGACTTCAAATTGGAATTCAATGATCTCTTTAGGACTGCTCTTTGTTCTTTGTAAGCAGGTTAAGAAATCTAACTCAAAGATGTTAAAACTTTTTTTAAAACTTATTGCTTCTGTCAAAGATGTTAAACTTGGCTCAATGAACATCTGTCACAACCCAGCAATCTACCTAGAAACTTATTACACATTTTCAAGGATAGGCCAGTTGGTAAATCCAAAGCTCATCTATGGGATTCTAGGATAACTGACAAACAATTAACAAATCATTGATTTCTAGGCTTATCTGCGAGAACATTCAAAAAATGATGAAAAAGATGCAAATCTTGGGTCTATTCCCTACTTCTGAGCTCATCCTCTTAAGCTTGTCAAAATTCTAGATCCAAAATCCAAAATGAAAATATCAGATGACTGAAGTTTGAATGCAGCCAAAATTGAGATGAATGTGTTAAGCATCAAATCTTTATAGACCAAACCTGGTCCAACAACTCTTAAAAACAGAGCAGCCAGCCAGCGAGAATATATCACATGCAGATTCAACCATGTACATATTGGAAACTAATAAGTAGATTACCTAGAAGAAGAATCATTTGAACAAAGCTGAGGATTCTGAATTTGAAAATTAATATGAATTTCAACAAGTCATATTGAACATCATTAAATTCGGCACAACAATTTATTGCATGTATAGTCAGCACATACATTGAATGTATGGATAAAATATCATTCACAATTAAACCCAATAATTTTAACTATTCTATGTATTAGAAACTGAAAAGTAAGTAGATTACCTGTAAGAAAGAATTCTGCCCGTTCTCGTTCTTCTGCTTCTTCTCTTGTCTCTTCTTTTGCTGCCACCATGGACAAGCCACACCAAAATACAGAGAAAAAAAAAAGAATAAAACAAGATAAAAGTGTACAGAAAACAAAATAAATAAACGGACCAGCGTGCACGCTCAAACCAAGCAACAGGGGAAAAATTATCAAATGAAAATAAGAAAAAATACGCACAGGCAGGCAGCAAAAGAGGAGAATGAGTCGTCCAGTTTTCCCTCATTATTTATAACCCGTCGTTTATGCTTTATTTGATTTCTTTATGCTTTACTCCTCAGCTTTTTTAACTCCATATTAAGTGTACTTGCTTTATTCCTTAACTAGCTTTTTTTTAATGCTTTATTTTATTGTTAGAAAAGTATTTATTATAAATAAGACATTTATATTGACTATGATTTTTTTTTGGCCTAAAATAAAATGTTTTTTAATTAAAATTATGTTTAATAAATACTAGTAATTTAGCAATAGCACACTAAGAGATTTCTTACAGTCGATTTAATTAAAACAATTACCTTCATTTCCTCTACAAGTAAGATTTGCCAAATTTGTAAAATTATAAGTAATAATATAATAGCATCAAGAGAAATTATTCTTTTAAAGAAAGAAAAAGAGATATAATCAATACGTAGAAAATAATACGAGCAATTGGTTACATGATCTCTAACTTTGAAAAGTGTGGATAAAATGGAAGTAATATAAATAAAAGGTAGTATTTAGTTTGAGTGGAATTGAGTGAAGGAACAAACTTGGTATGAAGGACTTATATTTGATAATGCCAACAATCGCTTCTCCACTTGTTTTTAGTGAGCAACATGTGGGTTGGTATGTTTGTGTGCATATCTTTGGAATGTAAAGGTAGGGTGTATGCGGAGACCTAAAAGTTCTTGAACTTTTGAAATAGTTGTGAATGTCAGCCCTTGACACTCAATGTCGATTGTTGTACATTGTAGTGTAAGCCCTTATGATTTGTATATTGTTAACGCCATGGTGCCATTTTAAGTGATTTGTGTATTATTAATGCTCTTGTCATTTTAGGTAGTAATTGATGGCATAAGACCACGGCTCAATAGGGTTACAAACACATTTTTTGGTTCAATGTAATCCCACATTGGACCTATGTAGTTTTTGAAGTGATTAACAACAAAGTTACAAAGAAATGAAGTTCTTGCCAAAATGTTGGAAGGGTTGTTTGAACTTTGCAAATGAATTTGAGAGTTTAAATGGTCATTGTCAAAGTCATTTATTAGTGTAGATTAAAGGGCAAAAATTGTACTGTTTTGTACTTGAAACTTTCAATTCTTAAATAGTTTTACCTAAATCTTCCCAAAATATAGAACTTAAATACCCTTTAGAATTTTTTATTATGTTTGGAATTTAAATTTTTTAGTTATTCAAAATTATATTATTAAAGAAGTTAGGTGTGTCAAAGCTACAAAAAAATTGTCACCTCATTTGTTTGTTTGTTTTGCACATTTAATTATATTATAGCATATTTTTTGGTCCAAATATTATAGAGGAAGTCCAAAGATAAACACCAATTTTGGATTATATTATAGTAGATTATACAAATTAGATAGATTATATTATAGAAGAAGTCCATAGACAAACACCATAGATTGATTTAAAATTGAGACATTATCATATAAATATATCATTAGGTAGATTACATTTCACTAGGGAGCCCAATAAATATTCCATCAAACAAGCTTCAACATTTGAGGCTAGTGATTCTTATACATCTGGGCTTGCAAGTAGCCCTTGAAAATTTTGGAGCTAGGATAAGTTTGTGCCATATTATTTGGCATGCCTTGCAATATTTCCATGGGATGTGAAGGTTGCTCTCTCTTGGAATGATGTGTATACAAATCCAAGGTACAGGCTATTTGCAGAGCTTGGATCCTTACCAAAAAAATACAATAAAGAACAAAATTAAGATTAGAATTTAAGTTTGGAGGTGTGGAAGAAGTCTTTAGCAAACAAACAAATACGTTGTTATTCAAGATTTAACATCAACATCCAATATTATAGTTGTGTGAAATGTCTTTTAATAAGGATAAACGAAGCAAAACGTAACAGAGGAGACCTACAATGAGCATGGAGGAACTCAATTTCTTGGAGCAGTTCAATTATAGTTGCAAATTTGCTTTCAAAGATAAAACTAGAGGGCATTTATTTTAAATACAACTCATTCATCTTTTTATATACTTTATTAATGACGTCCACAAGTAACTTACTCAATATGGGCAGCAACTATGCAGCCACAAAATTTTTGAACAATACGAAGGGGAGACACTTAGTTTTTTTTTTCAAAAGTTTGCAAAAAGCTATATATAAAAAATGATTTTGGTGGTTGGATAGCCACTACCTTCAATATGAGCTAGTTTAGATCTTTTAATTTACTTTGAAGTCAAGTCACATATGTGAGAATTGTTCTACAAAACTAACCAAAAGTAGAAACCCATTGTAATTCACAACCCTTCATATCTATGTGTTCCTATCAAAATTGAAAGTCAACCACTATTGAGACAATACTAAAATATTGGATCAACAATTGTTTCTACACTTCTATTAAATTATTAAAATAAATATTTTTAAAAAAATTAGTCATTTAACCCTCCAAAGTAAGAGATATTTTTTTTCAAAGAAAAGAATAGAAAATTGTAAAATAAAAAATAATTTCAAATCATAAGCACAAAAAGATGAAAAAATGATTTTTTGTGTTCATCACATTGACCTAATAGGACATATGGGTCTTGGCAACATTTTTAGCATCCAAGATTAAAATGAGTGCATGATTTAAAAATAAAAGATCAAGATATTAGAGTTGATCTAATTTTTGAAATTAAATGATGAATAATAAGGGGAAATATTGTAGGTGATGTAGGAGTTTTACATTTATCAAATACTATGTAAAATAAATGTTTCTTTATATGTTGTTCCATTATTATCTATATATAATTAAAATGATCAAATTTAATTAAAAAAATAATCAAATGTAAATGCAAATTATGCAACTAGAATAACAAGAGATCAATAAAATGCTTATATAATTTGGTTTGATTCAACTTTGATCTTTGATTGACTAAATGTTCTTGTAGGAAAGTTGCAATTAAAATTGAATATGACTAAGCAGCTAAGGAACAAAATTTTTTAGGGGTATGTGTTGGCATTGAATTTTCATTGTTGTCAACTAGGTCAAAAGGGGGAGTCATATGCAAAATAAGTCAGTTAGCACATTCATGATAATGCATAAATTGACAATGTTTTTATTGTGTGTGGTCATAATGTATGCAACCTAGTAAGGTACATAGTTATTCACACATATTCATAAAATGGATGTTCAAGAACTTACTAGTCTACAACATGTGTTATTGAAGTCATGATGCTTAAAATGATAAAATTTTAACCTTGTCTAAGATGGTAATAGGGAAAACCAACCGACTATAGGAACAGAGTCACTGGCGATAAGAGAAGGAAAAGTATGATATGGGTGGTCCCACAATAGTGTGTCCCACTTTTTTAGACATGGTGATTTTTGTTGAAATAACACATTTTCAATAAAATATGATGATTTAAGCCTTGAGAGGTTCCATTTGAAGGAATTAATTAGAAATGGTTAGCTCAAAGCCTCTTAGATTAAAAAAACATTGATATAGCATCTATACTCCTCATTCATACCTACAATGGAGTCTCCTTCACACCTATTAAAATGTTGACAAAAAATCACTTCAACTTTATGTTTTGGCAGATCAAATGAATCCATTTGAAAAACTTATCTATGTAGTATGATGTTATTCAGAATAAGGTTTCTAATTAATATAATTTTAATACATATTGAGTTCATTATCACTTTTAAATATTACTTTAACTAAACATAGGTTGTTTGGTCATTCAACAACCTGTCTCTTCAAGACTTTGCGAAAAATAGTAAATTACAAAAAAAAAATATGAAAAATATGTAGGAAAAAAGTATTTGTGTTACCTTTCTATAAAAAAAAGAAAAAATGAATTTTGATATACACATATCATAGTTACTGTCACTTTAGAACATAATAAACTACGAAATATTGACCCAAAATGAATGAAACCAATTGCATCCTTTATATATTGAAGTTAAAAATATAATCTCAAAAGAATTACATCATTATCATATTTTTTTAAAAAGTTATGTTGATCCAAGTGACAGTAACTCCTTAAAAACACAGTTTTTCACACAAACCACTTTTCGAAGGAGAAGGAAAAATGAATTTAAATTTTTTTAAAAATATATTGAGAAACTAGAAAGAAAATTCTAAAAGACTCTAGTTTAAATCATCTTCAAATTTGTAATAGTTTTGTAGCAACAAGTGTTCGAAAGTGAAATTTTTTCTCAGAATGTCGATCTTTGTGTCAAAGTTGGCCAAAAAGTGGGACACACTATTGTGAGACCACCCATATATGAGTGTGATTCATAAATCTAATTGCTTAGTAATTAAATAAAACTCACATATATTGTGATTATATTCCATGATACAATGTTTAAAATATTTGCACTAAATTTTTTAAAGGTTGTAAGCCTAAAGTAAGACTTGTATTCAATATGGTTTCTTGAATCTGTTCAAAAAGACCAAAGCTACGATGTGTATCTACATTCATTTCATGAAGTGATGGCATGTCAAGTATGTAGACAAATGCAGTTGATCGACATGTGATGGTATTGTCATCATAAGAATTTTCTTCAGCATCTAAGGAAGTTGAATATGGTAAGTTAAACAATCATTAAAATATGGGTTTGTTTGAATTATGAAAGAAAGAAATGAGGGGGCCTGCAATGTTTGTTGTTATGAGAAAAGTGGTGCTTGTGAATAGCTCAGTCATGAATGGTTCAATCATTGAATGTTAGTCTATGCATATTCAACAAGAAGTTTCAAACCAAGTAAACTTTATAGATGTAGAATGCCAATACGCAAAACATAGAATGCCAATATGAAAAAATGTTGAACGCGGTTGGGTACAGTGATTTATAATTACTAGCAAATATCGAATATCCAATAATATCGGATATCTGATATTATTGGATATCCGATTTTCCCTCTAGCTTTGGACGAGTGAAAATTGGTTTTTTTCACATCGCCACTTTTTGGCATACCATGATCCTGCACATACCCAAAGATGGATGGCAAAGAAAAATGAAAGTGGCAATCAAATTCAAGGAGATATGGAACCTCAAGGATGAGGTGGAAAGATCCAATTGGAAACATATTTTGAATGGATAGAAGCTCGATGAGGATAATTGGAATTTAACATATGACAATTGGAACCCTTGACCAAGGAATTCAATGGTCTTAACCCAAGGGAAAAATTCTTTCAATAGAAATTATATGTGTAAGTATATAATTTATGAAATAAAAAGTTTATAGATATTTGTGTGATCGCGCGCACACCTAAAAAGATGAGATAGGTTGATTGGATTTAAACAAAACATCAATGAAGCTATATAACCTTTGATAGAACAAAAATAGAGAAAGAGAAGTCACAGCTAATATGCACAGTTGCTTGAGATTGTAAAATGTATGAAATCTTGAAGAAAAAGTGTGAGTGTCCAATGTATTATGTACATGGTTGAACAACAAAAAAAATTGGAAGTGCATATGTATGAAGGGGAGAAAAGTTTAAGTTTGTAGTGATAGTAATTAGTATGCCTGATATTTCTTGTAGCAACATATACATATAAAAAAAGAACAAGGGATTCAAATGAAAGAAATGTGCAGATATTGTGTAAGGTGAAAAAGAGAGTAAAGAGATTTTTGGAAAGTGTTGGTCTGAAGAAGAAAGAAGGAAGAGTGAATGCATAGGTAACCAAGACAACATTATGTGAAAATAATTTTATTGTTTTTGTTCTTAGTGAGAAGGAAGGAATGCATAGATAAGAATCACATGTATTATTATTGGTTCATGGATGTTAATGCTAGTAGTGATCCAAGTTGTTAGGCAATGTAATACCTAGTGAATGGCCTTTAGCTCATATACCTGCTTCTAGTCTAGAAAAACGGTTGGTCCCACCAAGTGTGAGAGAAAGAAAATTATTGATACTAAAATTTGCATGTAAGATAGCAGCCTTTTGTAGAGAGTTCAATATTTGGGGATTCATATTGCACATTACCAAACGACCTCTGGGATTTTAGAAGTCATCTCTTTGTCTACTTTCTATTTTGAGGAAAAGGGAAAGAGAGAAAATGATGAAAGCAAATCTACTTTAGGTGAAACACCACGATGATATTTGGTAAAACACTTCAATATTCAACAAAAATATGAAATAGTATAATAACAAACTACATAAACTATAAAAAGAGTCATAGACATGGTATTACAACTTATACAATCACATTCTATTGCAAAAGATTTAGAATAACAACACATTAGATTAAGTGGTGATACAGACTATAACAAGTAGAAACCCCAAAAAATATTCAACAATAATTGAAAGCTCGCAGGCATAGTAGATCATACAATTTTATATTAAGGACTAGAAACAAATTATACTAAGATCAAAATAAAATAAAACTACTATTGATATCTAAATCCAAAGTTTGTATATTGAAAAGTGCCAACAGAATAAAAGAGCTCAACTCCCCATTTATAACCCTTGGGGTTATCTATTCCAATAAACAAGACTCTCTCTATCAGGGCTAAAGAGTAAATGCTTGTAGGGACCACAAAGGAAAGCCACAAAAGGAAAGGGGCGATTGTGATAGGTCCAAAAGAAAGAGATTTTCCATGTGTCAACACAATAGACATTCCAAAGAGAGGCAGAAGGAAAAAACTGAGGTAATGTGTGGGCGCGATATATGTGGACATCCTCTGCTGAGAAAGAGACCGCAAAGCCTAAAAGAAGGTGCCCACCACAAAAAGGTCTTGCCGCATAACAAAAGGGAACAAAATGTAAGTTGAAGCAAAATATAAAAATTAAGGTTCACACAACTTATCTTGATAGAAAGGTCTACAACTTGGTGACTCTTGGGGTACTTTGCATGCAAAGAGTTTAATTCAAAACTTAGATCAAACAAAATTGTGGGCCACACAAGATGAGGATGAATTAAAACTTTTCTATGGGGACCTATAAAAGGGTTCATTCCTCCTCTAGCGATAGACCCAATTCCTACAAAAACACAACAACTTGATCTAGCAAGAATATTTCCTTGAATGAAATATCAGTCATCTTTCCCAAGGCAGATTCCATGTTGAGGTTTAATTTGACAAGGGGCCATTTGATACCCTCAACCTTTCTATGCAGTAGGGGAGGAGACTCAAACCTTAAAAGATCAACTGTTCATGCTACTTCTCATCCAAAAGATGTTGAATATGATCCTTTTCAATAACCCTTGCGTCTATGAGGAAAAGAAGCGAGAGTCCCCACCACATGAATTGTTAAAAGAATCTCCTCTTACTTGATTCTTGCTGCTGGTAGGGTATTGATTGAAACCATAGATAACTTTTCAACTAGAGTCCTTGACTCACTCACTCTTGAGGCAATTTCTCGCAAGGTTTTCTCAATTAGGTTGCCTGCATCAATGATCAATGTTTGAGCATCATAGAGGAATTTTAAAGTATCTACCAACACAACTATCAAGGGTAAAAGCACAATAAATTGTTACCCTTTTACAAAGGAAAAGGCTAACAAAATCAAAGTTGTTCAACTTCAATAGTATAAAAATGACATTTATGTTTGGAATTTGAAGATGATGTAAACTAATTAAATGTGATAAAATGGATGAATTTTATGATTAATAATTTTAATATTTTTTTTGAATAATAATTGATATATTTTTTTAATTTTTAAAGACAAATTTTCAGTTGCTGAAAAATGCTGAAAATTAGGGGTCTAGTTCCCACCAAAAAATTATATGTAAATAAACATTTTTTCCCCTAATTTCTAAATATGTCATAGATGACATATATAGCTAGTGCATGAAGAAATAAAAATTAGTTTGTGACCTATATTTTCTTTTTTATAACAATTCAAATTCCAACTCACTGAAATCGACAATTTTCATCTTGCAACATATTTTTCATAACAAATCTATCCCAATCAAAACAAGAAATATATATTTATGAATAGGACTCTCTCCTCTAGTGCACCATATGTTTTTCAAATTTATTTAATATGATTTACTATTATTTTCTTTCTTCGAATCAACATCCCCTTGACTGTTAAAATACCTACTTGCAATATTTTTTAATTACAATAAACTATGTCCAATTAAAACACTATAAACTCTATATAAGGATATTCTTGACTCTAATATCTACAAAAGAGCATTTTTTTATTTTTTAAAAAATATCATTAAAAATATTAGGAGTTATTGAAATGTCACTTTTCTGAAATAATTTTATTTTTATGGCAATTAGACCCAAAGTGGTATAAAATATGCATTTTACAGATATTTCCAATTGGAAAAGTTAAAGAACTTATCTAACTTAGCTAGAATGAATCTAGCTAGACCATATGTTTGACCAAAATTATTTTTTAGGTAGAAATACTAAAATTCAGATGTGTTGATAAGTTAGCCTAAAAGGTGACACCTGATTGTGCTTTTACTCTCAATCTTTTTTATCTTTTCCTAGAATAAAGTGTACATTTGTTGTAAAACTAGGAGGAGGTCTCCTTGCATTTGTTGTACAGGTTGGATAACAAGTTGGTGTTGTAGTTGTTGATCCTTGTTGGCAATCTCATCATATAAACTATTAATTCTTATTGAAGCATCTATGATTTGTTTGTGTAATTGCTCCAACTCTTGGTTCCTCAATTGCAACACAACCTCTATTGTTTTCTTGTCATTTCTTTCTTTGTCAAATGATTCTTGAAGCTCCTAAAGCATACGATGGAAAGTAGGTTCTTTCTATTGCAAATTTTGTTGGTTTAGATCCAACCCTTGGTTCATCGCTTGTAATTAGGCTTCTGCCAACTCTACTTTCCTTTTTTCAACAATTTCACACACCAAGACATCATTCAAGCCCTTTTGAATTCTTTCTCTCAAGGGATCTCTCCCTTGTCTACCTCATAGATTCTTCTTGAATTGTGGCCACATGTTGTTGGAGCTATGTTGCTACTTCATCTCTCATATGTAGGGAGGCTCTAGTATCTTCCATCTCATTCTGAAAATCCTCACATGACGACATCAAGGCTTGGGTTTCTCCTCGGTTTGCTTCATATTATACTTGAAGTGCACATAATTGCTCCTCTATTTTCTTATTTTCCTTCCATACCCCCTTCTAGTCTAGAAATATGGATGTTCCCATTGGGCGTGCTAGAATAAGAAAAATTGTTGATACTAAATTTGCATTTAAGTAACATAAAAACCTATTGTAGAGAGTTCAATAATTGGGGGACTCATATTGTGCATTATTGAATGACCTCCAGGATTTGAGAAGCCAACTCTTCATCTACTTTCTATTTTGAGGAAAAGGGAAATAGAGGGAGAAAAATGAAAGCAAATCTACTTAAGGTAAAACACCACAATGAAATTTTGTAAAACACTTCAATATTTGACAAGAACATCGCATAGTACAATAATAAATTACATGTTCCATAAAAATAGTCACAAACATGGTCATATGACTTATATAATCATGTTCTATTGTAAAAGTTTTAGAATAACAACACAGATTACATTTAAAGGTGATACGGAATATAACAAGCAAAAAGGCCACAAAATATTCAATAATAATTGAAAGGTTGTTGACACAATTAATTATACAGTTTTATATTAAGGACCGAAAATAGATTATACTAAGATCCAAATGAAATCATACTACTACTGTTATCTAAATCTAGAGTTTGTATATTGAAATGTGCAAATAGAATAAAAGAGATCAACTCCCTATTTAACCCCTAGGGCTAAACTGTTCCCAAAAACAAGACACTCACTATCTAAGCGAAGGAATAAATATAGCCACCTCCTATTCTCCTTAGACTCTTCTAAAGTTGAAAGGTCAACCTCTAGAATGAGCTATCAATTGAAGAAACACGAGTCATTTAGCAAACTGTAGCCAAAAGTCAAAGATCATTGAATTATGTCTTGTCTGACTCAAAAAGGCAGAGAGGACAAGTACATGCATAGGTACAAATGAGAAGAGGGTGGCATCGTCAAGAAAGTAGTTTTCACTTAAGGAAACTATCATATTAAATGCTTGTTGGGACCACCAAGGAAAACTACAAAAGGCATGATTGTGACAGGTGCAAAAGAAAGAGATGTCATGCATCAACACAATGACCATACCTAAGAGAGGTGAAAAGAAAAACCTAAGACAATGCAAGGGCACAACACATGGACATCCTCGACTGATCGCGAAGCCTAAAAAGTGGGGCTCACCACAAAAAGACCTTTCCGCTTAAAAAAGGCAAACAAAATATAAGTTGGAGCAAAACATAAAAATTAAGGTTCACACAACTTATCACAGTAGAAAGATCTACATGCCCTTCACACAAAATTCATTTAATCATACATGAGTGGATGTCATCAAAAACTTTACACAAGAGCCATAAAACTAAACTAAGCACACCATAAGAGTTTTATAAAAACTATAAATAAAAATAAGACAATTTAATGACATGTCACTAGACTCTTCACACAAAAACCATGTAATCATGCCACTAAAAATCAATGTCACTCAATCATGATGCAAGAACAAGTACATATAAGTTTGACCAAACAAAACCCATATAACCATATCATGCACAAGAGTGAATTTCACTATAATCTTTATACAAAATCCACTTACTCATCTTGATTAGAATTAATCACTCCACAACACATGAACAAATAAAATCCATACAACAATGACATTTCCATTCAAACCTACAAAGAGAATCATAATATAGAAGAGAGCATGTCCTCAATTACAATGCATAAACAAGCACAATATGTACCTATTGGCGAACAGATTTGTCTCCACTTGAAATAAATTGTGTTGACCCTATACCTCTTTGAAGACAAACAATTCTACAACACTTGGGTAAGCATGGGATAATTGCATCCCTTTGAATTTTGTGAGGTACAACTCCATCTCAAAAATGTTCAATGAATTTTAAAACAAACACAAACAAATGTACTTTTGACTAGAAAGTATGCAATGATCTCTCAAATACTCCTAGGTATTGAGGTATTTTCCAAAAATTATGAATGTAGAATTTAAGATTAAAGGAAAGCCTAGTTCCTTCAATTATCAAAAATTAACTTCCTATGAGACTAAACACAAGGATTATCTGGAAAGATTGATAATCACAATGCATTAACAAACAATACAGAGCAAGAGATATACTAACTCACAAAGTAATTAATACATCATAAGTTCAAATTCAAAGATTTAAACCAAGCCTTGTATTAAAATATTTATGCTTGTACAGTGCAAAGTCTAAGACAAGTGCACATCATTGTATCTTCCCATTTAATTCCATTCAAAACAAAAAAGCCAAAACAGTACTGAAAAAGCTTCTAAACTAAGTCTAAATCTAAAAGTTCCAACCCTTCTACTGTTCTATGCTCTAGCATATATAGTTTATAATCTGGGAGGCCTCCTTGAAAACTCGGCCTCTCGGATTAACAGAAATATGAAATGGTTACAAACCAGTAACTTAAAAAAAAACAATTTAAAGACAGTTGTCCCTTAATCAAAAAATTTAAAAAGGTAATATCATTGCACATTTTTGGCTACTTGTCTTATGACATGGCATCTCGAACAAGTTTCCAGGTCCTAAAAGTATTCCACATCTCTTGAGTTGGATGAGAATCCAAACCCTTCAAACCAATCAACTTTGTCTGACATGCATTCTTTTCCCACTTGAGCTCCCAGATTTTCTGCAACTACCTAGGTAACTACCATCTGTTTAGGTACATCATGGATTCTACATTCGCTATCTTGGTGAAGTCTTGAGTTATAGGTTCTTCAGTTTCTCTTATAGCATTCATAGTATTCTCGAAGCTTTTAATCATGGCATCTGCGTCCATGTTTCCTTCTTCAAATTGGAGGATACTTGAAGGGTTCACCACCTTGATATCCTTCAATGCATTACTGTGCATTTCCTTTATCTCTTTCTCCATGGCACACACGTTTGAAATCACGGCTTTAAATAAAGAATAGTTCTGTTTCAAAATGAACAACATACAAGGGTCACCCATCTTCATTGGGTTTTCTGATAGGAATTTCGTCACCCCATATTCTTCTATCTCATGAACTTGAGACACGAAGGCTGTGCATTTTTCTTCTTCCAGCTCCCAACCTGGAATTAAGGTTTTAATTTCTTCGAGCAATGCCTCTCCATCTGCATAAGTGGCCATGAATTCAAGTATAAATTTGCTTCCTTCTATTATGATATCATCAACCCAGTTCTTCATTGCCTATGTTAAGGCTCAGCCCTGCTGCATTTGTTTTAGCAATCGTTTGTTGTCAGATGAGTTGGGATCAAAGTCCTGCGGAGATTAAGCCAGAGGAAGTGCCCCAACATCACTGAGCGAACTGAGAAATTTAGCCATTGTGATCACGAGTTGGTTAAGCTCTCTCTTTTCCTTGCCATCTTTTTGAGATTGGCCAAGCATGTGATCTGTAATGCCCCTCCAGGGAACCCAAGAGAGATTAACCTAAAACATGCTACTAAGTTTGGAGAATAATTTTTTTTTTCTAAAGTTAACATACAAGATAAACATCAGTGTGGAAGCAATTGCCATTTACTCACATTGAAACAACAACCATCACAGATTACAAAACTCGAGGGTCCCATGACGTAGAATTACTTAAGAACAAAACACAACTAAATAAATAGCAATAAAAGACTCCATAACATAATTATTACAATTACATCATACATCAATAAATTACAATCCTCATGGAAATCCATGATATCTCCATAAACTCACATCCACTGCACATGTCGTAGGGTATGTGGTAATCGCTCTAACAATAATAATACAATGTCCAGATTAGGTATCACATGCAATACTCTAATATAGGATTACAAATAATGAAGATAAGAAAAGAAACATCAATGAAGCATCATAAGGAATCAAACTACAGAATCACCATCAAGCATCGGCACCAGGACATCGAATCTCAAATGGTAAAGAATCACTACCACCTGTCCATGTAGAACCACAAAGGCCTACCCCACCATGATGAGGAGATAACAACAAACCCCAATCAGATAACCAAGAGAAAAGCATGGATAAATCCCTAAGCATAATGATCCTGAAAGCACTCTACCTCAAGGTATAAAAAAAATAGGTAAGGCTCACTAATCCAGAGGCAACCGACACATGTAGAAGAACCAGACTATGCATAGGAAGGTGTCATCATGTACGTCTAATCCTTGAGTTTTGTCCTCGTAATCTCTTTGGATCCCGACAACCAAGTGACCATACACAACATCAATGACCTCTCGTATAAATGAAGTCATCAACTATGCCAACTCATGCCATTAAAGGCGGCTAGTCATCTTCTCAACATCCATCTTAGTCTGTACTAGCACTCAAGCATGGGTGATGACTCATATCTCATTAGGTTCATTTAAATACCCCTTAATTATATTATGTTATCACTTGATTATTGATACTTACAATAAGTGATCCTAGTAGCCACTTGTGGGCCCCGACGCTTATTGCAAGCCACCTCCTTCTACATGTCTAGGTAAATTACCCTAGGCTCACATATCTCACCTAGATCTAATCAGGTATACAACTAGGTAATCCCAGATCTAGTTTCACACACAAGAACTAGAAATGAGTACAGAGATACCATAAATAGTAAACAAAACATCATGAGCCCAAATGGTCAAGTCATGGATGATAATCATAATATACACACATATCAAAAAATAACTGAAAACATAACCATCTGACACATATCGTGGCCTCTATTTTCCCTTAGGTCTTCTAGTGCCCGTTAACATAAAAAGCAAAAGAAAACACTCCAGGAACAAAGAATACACATTTGCATCATAGATAACTGAAAACTAATCCATAAGCATTTAAAATTTTATTTTGAACATAACTGAATCTAAGTCTAGAATTACATAAATCAGCTAAGAGAATCTAACTATAAACATTGTAACAATGCCTTAATGAAAAATATTCCCTATTTACGTTCTATGAATTCAATAGAATAAAAACACCTAATTTCAGTAGATGCACTTCAATTCCCAACATTTGATCATTATTTAATAATTAGTTTTCAATGATGAAATAAAGTTTATTAATTCTATTGTATAAATATATATACACAACCTTAGATAATTGACAAGAAAATTAAGTTAATTTATTCTGACTCTATAATAATAAACTATTTAGTAATACCCTAGTTGACATATCAACGGTCACAAAAATATTAAGTTATTTCCATGATAACGATTTACCTAAGTATGCAATTAATCTTAAAGGAAATTATCATTTGAAATCACATTTGATGAAAATCCATTAAATTGAATTAAATCTAGAGCATATAAATTCTATTCCATTTTTTTAAAATAAACTTATATTTTAAACAAATATTCCTTAAATAATGTTAATAAATTTATTTAATGTTAAAAAGAATAATAATTTAAACAAATTATCAACATGGATAAACTATCACTAGTTAACTAAGAATTTAAATTAAATTAAATTAATAGATAAAATTTAAAGAAACTAAACTACTTTAATTTAATAAATTAACTTATTTAAACTAAACAACAAATTTAAATTGTACTAAATTAACAAATAAAATTAAAATTAAATTTATTAAACAAAATTTAACTGAACCAATTAAATAAACTAAATTAAACTACATATAAATAAAAGTAAATAAACAAAAATTAAATATATTAAAAAAAAATAAACAAAACTTTTTTAAAAAATAAACTCCATCCGCAGGTGGGCCTGCGCATGCGCAAGTACCCCTGCGCATGGTAGTGTACCTTGCCTGCACAGGTACTCTCCCATCGCGGGCATATCGTGCCTGCGCACGACAATCGAGGGGGGAGGTGGTGGCCCCCGCCCCTCCAAACAACCTTTCTATTTTTTTTTTATATTTTTTTTTTAATAAATAAATCCCCAATGTAATTTTTTTAAAAACCAAATTAATTTATTTTATTTTTTAAAAAGACAAAGCACATTTTTTTTTTTTAAAATAAGGGATATTATAAGTCTTTTTTTATATTTCTTTTTACTGTTATTTAATTTTACAATTTTTTTACAGAGGATAATATTTTTTTAAAACCAATCTTAAATTTAGATTTTTATACAGAGGAATCTATTCTTTCTTAAAAAAAAGTATACCAAACCAAATATACCAAAGTCATGCCACAAAAAGATTTTTTTTTTCTTCTGAATGTAATTTAATTTTGACTGGGTATTTTTTTAAAAACCAGAGAGCTTATTTTTTTAATCAGAATTGGGTTTTTCATCCAAATTTATTTTCTTTTAAAATGTAGATTTATTTTTCTACTAGCATTATAGTTTAACTATAACCTAAGTTTAATTTTTCATTTTATAGGAGATCTATGAGGTATCTTCCAACGAAATTTGGCCAGCATAACATTACTATGCTAAAATTTAATAAAAACCTAAAATCAATTTAACTAGGGTTTTCTAAATACCTAGAATCACAGAAAGCACATATCTAACTACTGAGACATATAAAATTTTCTCAAACAAAGAAAGCCAGATGAATGCAAAACTAATCTAACAGGTGGGATTTCAAAACCTACCTTGGATCCAATGTCAGAAACTGAAATAGAAAACCTATGAAGATCTATAATCTTATAATCCTTTGAAGATAGATCCAACCTGCAGATCTGGATCCATGAAGAACGCAACACCCAAAATTTCAAATGCATAATGAAGTGAAAACAACAAGCAACCACAACAAGCAAAATTCTCCAAAATCCAAAGCACAAGCTCTCCTACCAATCTCCTCCAAACTTTGTATAATTTTCAAAATGAATGCAATTCCCCCTATTAGGGATTCAATTCCCCCTTTCATACAAACCCTAGAGATGACTCAACAGTTAACTCCCAATCAAACTCCAATTACAATTTGAAAGTAAATCCAAATTAATAAATTAAAATAACTTTATTTTGCACAACTCAACTTTGACTTTTGAAAATAAGTTGTTATTTTTTAAAACCATTCACTTTTCAATAATGCACATGTTAATAAATAAAAATTCATATTAAATAGATTAAATATTTAAAGCATCCTAAGTCAATGCAATTAAATATTTAACTATTTAATAATGGACATAAATATAATTAAATCTAATTACCAATTAAATAATCAATTAAATCCAAATAATCAATTATTTGACTTTTAATTAAATTTTTTCAAATAAACTTAGGAATATTAAATTTCAACTATAATCACTAAATTAATAATCACATAAAATCACCCACATAGGCAATAAATCAATTGAAATCAAACGACATAAAACAAAACAAACTTAGGAGAAGGGATCCACGAATTTCTGTCAACTAGACGAATTCAGGTAGGGTAGTCAAACTGATATTTGTCCAATCCTAGGACAATAAGTCTTGGGTTAGGGTTTTGGGTCTGTGTATTATATCCCCTTTTTACCATTGAGATGAATATTTATTGGCACGCTCACTCCTACCAATTCAAGGAAAATGATGCCCTATACCTACAAACCTGTCATCACAAGACAAAGCATGTACATCTAATATATATATAGAAGACAATGATAGGGTAAGGTCAGACGTGTGGATCTTGACTATGCAAGTAACTACGCCTCCGTCCTCTACCACACAAACATGCCAAACAGATACACACACATGATAACCATACACATGCAAGTATGGGGTCAATATCATAAATCAATATAAAACATAAACATAACATCATAATGATATCATCATCTAATCTATGCAAACAAATGATACACATGAACATAATCCATAATCATCATTTATTAAAAAAATAACCGATCACATGAAAAGTGACCTAAAAGAATTAGGCCAATCAACTAAAATAGAAAGAAAACTACGGGTGGGTACTACATGATCAGTTGAGAACTTGAACAAGTGGTCCTTGGTACCCCTGGTTAGCACACGAAATTCCATCTTCATGACTTCGAAGTCTTCTGCTTTAGGTTCTTGGATCCCTTCTTTTTGCTTAAAGATCGCGATCTCAGCAGTCACCTTCCCTATAGTGGGGTCTGTGGTTAACCTTGCATTGCTTTTGACATTCTTTGCCATTGGAGTGCGGATGACATACTTAGTAAGTATTTCCTTAACTGGTAATGAAACAGGCTTGAAACTACGTTTTCTATTCACTGAATTTGTTAACCAAGGGGGGACGGAACTAGAAGCCAACCTATTATCAGTTTTTTTAGCAGGTGTTACACTCGCTTGTTGAACCTCAGTTTTATCAACAGATACCTCTTGATCTTTCTTAAGGTGTTCAGGTGAGAAGGAAATGTCCTCATCGTTGATGTCAATATCAATAAAGCTAGAATCTGGAGAGGCCATTTGCGCACAACTTTGAGATTTGGTCCTTGACCTCATCCGGGGTTTAGTAGGATGTTCACTTGAGGTGTCTTTATTTTTAGATGAAAGGATATTACCTGCATCAATAATCAACAGGGATGTGTTAGAGGAGTTGTGAAACACTTCAACTGGGATGGGGTTTGCATTAGTCTTCTCAAGGGATGTAATTTTTGTCTTGGCCTGCCTTTTTCTCTTCAACTAGTCACTTGTGACTCCGAAAATGAACCTAGCCCTCAATTTCAAATTATCCTCTTCTTCTCTTGTCCAGTCTATCTCTGGCAAAGCCTCTCTGTTTGAACTGCCATAATTGGGTTCGACAATTTTAGAATTATCTTCATCTAGGACATCTATATTTAACTTCAACTGCGGAGTTTTGATCTGGGAGACCAACAATGATGCAAAGCATCCCACAAATCCAACAATTTAAAGAGACAATCAACTCTAAGGTTTCAACAAAGGACCCAATTCATCATAGGTTCAAAAACCTCTTCAAGGTTTATGCAAATCTCCAATGCATCAATGCAATTCTTCAATCAATTAGAAAACTTATTAGAGGCATAAACATATTAAAATTCCTCATTCCAATACACAATATCAACCATCTCAAATGGTTCCATCCACATAAACAACTTCAATACATTATCCTTGCAAGCTTCAAACACCATCACTTACCTCGTCTCTTGATTTGATAACATTGTTGTCTTCAAGACAATCTTTAACAATTGATTGATTTGACCCATCAAATCACAATATCAATTTTTCTGGAAAGAATAAACTTTTTAGCCAACATCAAGGACTACCATTTTCTAAAATTACAAGGTCTTATGATTCTATTTGATCCCTCAACTAATAACTATTTTGGACTGCCATTTCTGGATGCATTCTTAGAATATTCACAAGCCCTGCCTGCTAGGGCATCAAATATCTTTCATAATACATAACCAAATGACACAAGAGAAATTCCATATGAAATATTTATGAATCTAGTTTCATAATCTGTAATCCATTAAATTTTTCCATGGTTCAATCATGAGATAATCACAAACCATTGCATGTAACTCCATTTAACACACTTTAAAACCAGTTTTCACCAAAACGTTCATAACTTTTGCAAATCTGAACAAAAATGACTCAAACTAAAAGGAAATGAAAGATCATTCACATATATTTCCAATGAATTTTATTAAAGGTATTAACTCTTTCATATGCGTCTGTACCAAACACTACAACATGACTATTCTCAGGAGATCTTGAATCTACAAACAACAACTTCCACCAAAACGTGCATAACTTATTCATTTATTTATAAAATTAAACCAAACCAAAAGAATGAGAAAGAGGATTCAGCCTTGTATCTATCCATTACTATATTACAGGGTTTTTAGGCCGTACATGGCCATACAAGGCCTGGAAATAGAAACTTAACACAAAATAACTAATCAAAATGTAAGATTCAAACACATCCAATTGTTCCAAAATGTTCTCCTCCTCTATTCTCTCCAATATGATTTGGTTCAACCATACAATTATATTTATAAGGTATTTGGTATTTTTTAACTTGATAAACAACTCCTAGACCAACCATCATTTTTTGCGATGTTAGCAACTTTCTCAATGTTGCATTTTACAACTTTCTATGCAACTTTTACATTTTTTACAAAATGACTTTAAAACTTTGTCAAACCTCTCTATAGATATCCAAATGGAATATTTAAGACCTTTTATAATTCTTTTACTCTTCCAAGGGTATTTTACACAAATTTGACCATGTAGACCTAAACATGACCTATTTGACACCTTGAGCAATATTGTGCACATGCTTACATTTCTTGTCAACACCTTACACGTGGATTCAAAATGAATCAATACATCATATAATTGACTTTAAATAACAAAAAAACCTTATAGATCTCATAGTGACCTCTACAATTAGGTTCTCCTACACCAAACAACTTGGAATGATCCCTTTTCTTAACTGCCTCTTCCTCTCCAAGGTTTTCCCAAAAATCTTCAATATGTGGGTTCAATGTCAACTCGTTACTCAGACTAAGGACTTGCCTTGTGAAGCCTTTGTTATCAAACCCTCTCCTTAGATCATAAAACTACATGTGGAAATTTACCAAGTTTCTCTTACTGTGTCGTCGATCATGCTCTTGCAGGTCATGGCTCCAACTCTAATTGGGAACATAGAATCCCATCTTTCCTTTGGAAGGTTGTTTTTTTATTATTGTGAACATTTGCCTGCAAAACCTTTGCTAAAACAAAGCATTCAAAGGCGAACTTTGGCAATTTAAGGGGTTATTCATCAAAACCTCCCACTCTGACATATGTAAACCGTAGGAACTGGATATAGAAACTGCCATAATTTTGAACTAGTTTCTGCACCTCTGATGAAATTCTCTACCTTGGGGTCCCGGCTAGTTGATAACATAATTTTCCAAGGAAAACATCATGAACCCTTCTGTAGTCCTCTAGGACTTTGTCTCTTCTCAATAAGGAGCAATATTCAAAGATACTTAGGTCTTCACTCCAAGGTTCATGGGGAATTCATCCAAGATTTTGAGTACATGCAAGATAGTAAATTAAGTATGAGGATATGTAGAATTCTTTCTTCATTGTCTATGCTTGCTTGAGTTGGTCTCTTAATGAACCTGCAATTATCTCGGCCCAATCAAGACTTTGCTTCCCTTCCAAAACAATCTCTACAAAATGGTACATCCAATATTTGAAAAGTAGCACTTGTTCTGACCCTCTCTCTCTATGCAACAAGACCATTATATCATGGATGTGAGGTTTCATGTGGTCTTTGGTCAATAACTTGGGTAGCCTAGACCCTCCTTTGTAGAATGACTTAGTCTGCTTACAAGCAATTTTACTACAATTTTTGTCACTTCTTTCTCGAAACCAAGAGACAACCGGGTTGGGGTAAAGTTGGCAAAAGCCTCCTCAGGTAGCTTGAAAACCAACATTATTGTTTTTCTAGTTATAGACAAGAGCCTCTAACCTCCATTATTCAACACACACTTAGACTTGATGTCATAGGGGTTTATGCATTGCTGAATTAGCTCAAGGCTTACTACGGCTGGGGGAAAAGTTGTGGCTTGAAGCAACCCACTAGATAAGAACTCTGAAGTATACACTTTCTCTACAGAAGCTATCAAATTTTCAGCCATTTTCTCTACTTCAACCCCCAACAAATCAGTGTCTGTGATCACCAGGGCATGACACTCTAAATTCGCAGGATTTTTGAAGAAATGCACGCTAGAATTTATTTTTCTTGCCCAAAACAAATAAAGAACTGCAATCCTTTGAAATTGCACTGTCATGGAGAAAAAAAGAGGCTTTTTAGCGTTTACCTGTGTTCTGTTGACTTAGGGAAATAACCTTTGTCTTTTGCAGTTGAGACTCCACAATTTTGCTTCGAAAAGAAATAGGCCATTTAACATACTTTTAAAGAATTCTCATACCATGGAGTACAGCTAGAAAGAGGAACATTAATGACAGCATAAAGTCGAGAGTGGAGTGAAAATGATGATGTGACATCAACTATTGCTTTGCTTCATAAAACTATCCAAAACATCATTACTTTCCATTTAATGGCATTACTTCACTCGTGCTGAGGTAAAATCTGCATTAATTCATATTGCTAGCTCATATTTTCGTAGTAATTTCCATCTTCTCAAGGCTGACCGTACCATTATCTTGATGATTACTTCACTGACTTGCTACGTTGCCCAGCTCATTAGTTGTCACATCGATCTTTGGGTTTGTCGTTATCTCTTTTGAACTCCTTTGAACTACTTTGAACTGATGATAGAAGAGGTTCAAAGTGGTTCACTGATGCATGGTGACGTATGCATAGGCCCCCCCTGCAATTACCAACATTAGACAAAAATATTTTGATTGAACGTCTTTGAACTACTTTGAATTGAGGTTCAAAGGGGTTCAAAGTGGTTCATGAAGGATCAAGAACTACCAACACTTGGCCGAAGGACACTGACTTGACAAAGGCAAGTTTGAAATGCTACGACAGTTAACTCAAAGGCAAAGCCGACATTGAAAGACCTTTTGAAGCAAGTTTTGAAAAAGGAGGAAATCGAACAATGATTAAATATATCCAAGGGTCAATGACACTTTTAACATGGTGAATCAAATAGAAAACTTCTTGACTTTTGCCTCTGCCTCTGGCGAGAGCCTCCTGGCAGGTGTCCCTTGCAAAACCCTTACTGTCTTCATGGCAAAGGCATCATAAAATGTCTTGTATTCCTTGGTGTTGTGCAAATGAAGTTGTGGGTAGCACTCATGCACCAAGTATTGTCCGGGTCCATTGCCAATCTTTCCTCTAGCCTTAAGTCCAAGATGTTTGTACAGTCTCGCAATCAAATAAAAAAGATAGGACCCCATGTAGAATTGCTTCTAATTTTGTACTATCCTAAGTTGCAACTCTAGATTTTCGCTTATAATTCTAGCCCAATCAAACTTCCTTTTTCCTTTTTCAATACCTTCAATAAAATAGTACATCCAAGTTTCAAACTCTTACCTTGAACGAAGCCCATGAATCGATTGAAAAGCATAATAAGATCGCCATATTCTGCTTTGAAGTCTAACCTGGTGAGCTTTGATGTCTTGGTGACTCCCCTCTTGCCTTCATGTAACCAATTCTATTTTAGTAGAGCAAAGCAAGCATCCTGATTGTCTTGAAAGAACCTCGCTGCTTGATCTATTAACATTACTATCAGTCCCCCTTGTTGGGGTATATTGAACACTTCTTCTACTTGGTCACAATATCCAGCCGAGATGCACACTCCATGATCAACTCCGGAAAAGGCAGAGTAGGAGGGAAGGCGATAGCATGCACAATTCCTGACTTGTAGATCCTCTTTGCCATAGAGGATTGACCTTCTTTCAACCTATCTCTCAATTGTATCATGCCAATGGTACCGATGTTAGTGTCTCGGACTTGCTTTAATTTCGAGAAGAAGGTGGTTTTGGGCATCATATCTTTCTTGTCTGCTATTTTGGTATTAGTTCGGTTCTTGCTTGCACTAGCATCCGCCATCCTAAACACTTATTTTTGCCCCTTCTTTCTACAGTGAGGTGGGACTATACTTATCTCTCATTTCCCTTCCTAGGGGTGATCAAATATATTTCTGCCTCGCCAATTCCTATCACACTACACTTATATCTGCCTCTTCCCCTAGTGGATGGACTACCACTTATTTCTGCCTCTTCGTTACCTATGAATGGACTACACTTATATCTCCTCTCTCTTCGTAGGGGTGGGACTACACTTATATCTCCTTTTCTCCAAATCCTAAACGGAAACTACATTTATATCTCTCAACTTCAAGCCTTAATGAGATGATGAGGTGATGGATGGATGATGCAAGCAAGAAGGGGAAAAATCCAATCAAGACAATCGAAAAATCTACTTAATGAATCAGCCTTCTCTCAATCCTGAAACTTGTCTCTAACACCCAAACAAACGATCACCAAAGAAAGATAGCAATTAAAGAGAATAAGTTAAAATCACATACCAATTAATTTGCAAATTTTCTCATTTCTATGGCAGGCCTGGGATCAAATCTGAATCTCCTCTCTTCTATCAAATTGATATTTTTGCCACAATTATGGATTCTATCCAATGGTAAGCCTCCCTCACAAAATTTTCAAGCCTTTAGCATAAATCTCTGCACCTCAAATTGCAAACTCTCCAATTTCTGGAAATCGCTGTCTACACACTCAAATCTCTGCCCTCAATTGCTTCAAAAAAATCGCTGCCTTTTGTTGACTTAACAGTCCCTTCCTTGGCAATTTATGGCCTCTAAAAAAAGCAGGCCTCTCAATGAAGACCAGTCTCCTGCCTCCTTAGGCCATGTCGCTGCCTTAGTTATGATGAAGGGCGTTGCCCCTCTAAAATCTGGAATTTGCTGCCTAAATTTGGTGGCCCTTAACACAAGTCCCAAGTCTGCCCAGCACTTCACAAGTCCTCAAATTCAGACTGCTCCTCCTCTATGCTAAAGTCGCAGCCCCCCTGATTATCTTGGCTGCCCCAAACTCGGGCCTGCTACTATGGTGTTTGGATCTCTGCTATAATGTATTTCGCTACTTCCCCTAATGGATGTCACTACTCCCTCTTAACTTTCAGATCTCCTTAGAGCCTTGACTGCTCAAATTCGGGCTTGTCTTTATCTCAGATCTGGGCTCCCTTATTATATTTCGCTCCTGCTTCTAAACTTGAAGCCGCTGCTTGGTGTGGAATGGGATGAGGAGTGGAGTGGGAGACTCCTCCTATATACCTGCCCAAGAGATCCCCTCAACCTAGGGTTGGCCTTGCACATGGAGAAACAAACAAACAAAAATGAATTAATTGCCACAAAGGGTCGACCTTGTGCTAAAACAAACAATTATTAATTTTGCATTGAATTTTATCAAATTAAGTCTTGATTTTCGAAATCCAAGAGGAAAGAGGTGGCGCTAATAATGAGGAAGGCCCCAATTTTATTTTTTTATGCCTCACGCCTCCCATAAGGGACATAAATCTCAAAATCCAATGCCAGATTTGATGTTTTATTACAAATTTCAAAATTTATGAGCCCAAATTTTTAATTTTAATGCAAAATTTTATCCTTTTATGACCAGACTTTACTTTCCAAAGGCAAGACCCCCGAAAAAAATGCTTATATTAGTAATCTCAATGCAAAAAATTAATTTTTATTGCCCAGATTTTTAAATTCATTACCAGATTTTACAATTAAAATGCCCAAAGTTTCAAAATTCTGCATGGATTTTGCAACTTGATCTGAGATTTTTGATATTTTCATTGCCTATTTCTCCAGTAAACGCCCAGATTTGACAATTTCAATCTCAGATTTTACAATTAAAAACAAAATATAAAATGATTTTAAGACTAAAATTCGTGATCTCAAAAGGTGGTAAGTTCAGATTTTCGAATTGCCAAAGCCCAATTTATCGAAATAAAAACAAAAAAAAATCAAATCCAAATACATTGGTAAGTTTTCATCTCCCCAAATTTGAAATTCAATTTCGCATTACAATTCTCTTGGCAAATCAAAAACATTTTAGTCCAAAAAAAAATCATTTTATATCGCTCATCTAAGTCCAAAAGCTCTTCAAAGTACCTGAGCACTGAGGAAAAGCCAAGGGCAAATCGAACATGGGGATCCCCGATTTATTTAAGGCGATGATGTGAAAACCTCACAACAGATTCATTGCAAGAGAGTCTACAGGCAACATTCTCGCAATGGAAACCAAAAAGTTGGAAAATGGCACCAATAATATGGTAGAGGCTTAAGCTGCATTGTTGGCGGTGGACATAGCTAGTGCTATTAAAGTTGACAATCTTCACCTTGAGGGCGAGTCACAGGTCATTGTGAGCGTGCTTGCCACAGGGAAATCACACGTGTGTAAAATTGACAAAATAATTTCAATTATTCGAAGGAAACTAGACAATTTTGGCAACTTCAGAATATCACAAGTATACCAAGAAGGCAACACACTAGCAAACTCATTGTCCAAGTTGGCAGCTGATATGACCCCCATTGATACCGGGAAATGAGATGGAAGGCTGACTCATCAGTTGAGGTGGCAAAATAGATGGCAAGCGGACGCATCATTTGAGGTGGCAAAGGAGGTGGCTAGCTGATGCAAATATTGATTACCAAGGAATGATGATCGACTGGAAAGATATGAAGCAATGCATTTTGTACTCAAACTACGTGCTACTCAGACACAGGTATGTGTGACATGACCCACATTCAATGCAAAATATTTGAATTGATGGAATACAAAGGTCGAAGGACAAGACTCGAGTAAGCACACTTCCCAGAGAGAAATAAATTGCAACGAAAAGATGTCCCACTCTCATTGCAAACATTTGCAAAGAGCCAAAAAATAGGAGAAACTACCAAAAATGCAAGCCAACTTAAGCTTATGGATAGATAAACAACAAATGCACTTCTGGGGGGAGGTGACAACAGAGAGGATCAAACACGTCCTCACCAGAGATGACCCATATTTGCTGACAATGGTTCGTGGCAGACTACAAGCCCAAAGAAAACACAGATATTTCTTCCCTCTTTTGCGCCTGGGGTCTCAAATTTAGTCAAATTGAGGTTGTGTGAAGGGTGGTCACCAGGTGCATCAAGATGGAGTGGAGAATGGGGCTTGAAGCCATTCTTCAGGGTGCAGAACTAGGGATAGGGTTCAGAACATTAAGGGGTGATTGGGTAGATGTACTCGGGTACCCAGAGCATCTCCACCCCTTCATGCTCTACAAGGCTGGCACCAACTGAAGAACAAGGTGGGGTGATGCCTGAAATATGTGGAGGGTCATCTGTGACTATGTCGAGGATTGGGAGAAGGTGATCAATTTAAGCCAAACCAGAGAGGAATTTAATAAAACACTTCTCAAATTCCAAGCAACAGACTACTGGAGGCAACACCATAATACACAAGGAGAACAAGATGGAAGATGTGAAAGATGGTGAGGGGGTTGAGTCAATCCAAGGAGAAGAATAAGGGTTCGTGAGCGCAATATAGCAGAGGAAAGTGGACACGGTTGCCATATTGTTGAGGAAGAGGAACGAGGGCACAACATTGAAGATGGCAGGAGAAACACTGAGGGCAGGGCTCGAATGAGTGGGGGCAACGACATGGACGCACTCCCTGATGCCGAGGTGGAGCAAGGGTCACCAAGCAAGACCTAGGCCCATCAAACCCTATGGTGTGATCCTCTGTATTTCTCTATTTCTGATTTTTTCCACTGATAATAGGTCATCTCTGGAATGAACATATGTATGTTTTGTTTACTGTGAAAAAAATGTAAATCTTTTCCACTATCTGTCATTTCTCTGTATGCATGAAGCATTATGACATCCATATAGGCCATTTTGGTGTGGGAAAATGTATCAGGGTAGAAACAAGATGCTACTGCATGATGTCAGCAGTCAGTTTCACAAAAGAGATATTTGAATATTTTGTATGTGGTGATATATATAATGTACTTACCAATTTACTATTAATAAAATATAAACTTTACCGAAAAAAAAAATCATTGAACTCAACATTATTAGAATCTCTCCTTTTAAGTTTACAGCCTTTTACAAATTCTGGCTTTCTTTTTCTATGATGGATGTGTTTATTAAAACAACAAACCAGCATCGTGTGATGAAGCAATCAATGTCACCAAAAATTGAAAAACTCATTTACATGGACATTTTCAAATTCTCAAGAAGTTGAGGAAAACATGACACTCAAAAAGAATTACACAGCGAAGAATATATTATTTCAATTTACTTTGTGTATGGGCATTTGAAAAAATGATTGTTTGCAACGATTCTAAAAATGGGGAAGTATCAATGCCACACACAGAAATATATATCTTCACACACACGCACATATTTTCTACCTAATTCAATAGATCTTTTCTACCAGCATAATGTGATGAAGCAATCAATGTCACCAAAAATTGAAAAACTCATTTACATGGACATTTTCAAATTCTCAAGAAGTTGAATAAAACAGGACACTCAAAAAAATTTGCACAGCTATTAGTATATTATTTCAATTTGTTTTGTGCATGGGCATTTGAGGAAATGATTGTTTGCACCAATTCTAAAAATGAGGAAGTATCAATCCCACACACATACAAATATATATATTTCACATATATATACACTCATATTTTCTACCTAATTCAATAGATCATTTCTCTGTATTATGCCATAGATCTACAATGGTTTAATTCTATGTGTGGACATACGGAACTTTCTAGCTTGCCTAGTTGAGAATCTATGCAAGTTTTCTTGTTTTTGGCATATTCTGGAGAATTTTTTGAATTATGCTATAATACCACCATCAAAAAACAAATTTTAGAAGGAAAATGTGATGCAGTCCTAGAGGGAGGCCCAAATGAACAAGAATTCCATTAGGCAGCCTTGGACAACCCACGCTCGAACTGGATGGGTGAAAGGTTGCAAGCAATTACTGGTTGGAAAGATTTTTTCAAGCAAAAGACTAACATTTCATAATTGCCACAATCAAATTTACACAGTAGAATTCTTTCTACCATACACAAAGGACCTTACCAAGACAGACACGGTGATAAAAAATTTCTACTCATTAATCATACTGGCTAGAAAATATTAATTTCAGGATATTTTTTCAATATCCTTATATTAAAAATGAGTGAACTAAGTCTTCCTTATCTATTGTAGTTGACTGGGCTCCTTTTCAAGACTTCTGGATAGAACTAGTTGTACTTTCCTCAAAAAGAATTTCAAATACCGAGTAAGAGAGACCTTCCAAGTCGTGGTGATGCCTGAACAAATTTCAAACGCAGAGTCCTTTTCATCTACCAAATACTTCCTAACCTCACAATCCTGTACTAGAAAGATAAAACTTTTTAAAATAGTTGTATGTCTTTCTAGCACCCTAGTTCCTTTTTCTTCCATCTTTTCTTCCTATTCTATCTTTTTCTCCCTGCTTCTATCCCATGCACCCTTTCCATTTTCTATTGTCCCTCAAAGATAAAACTTCCTCTTCCTCTAATTGTTGGTGCTATTTTTCCTTGCTATGAGATGCAGTTTACTACAAAATACAATGAACTTTGTTGCAGTTACTGATTGCTCTTTTTTCTCCCCAACATATGATAGTTGTCTCTCTCTTCAGTAACGAACACTGATTATATGCTGGAACTGAAAGACACTCCTCAAATAATGAAACAAAAAGTAACCATAGGAGAATGGTCAAATATTAAAATGAGAAAGTCTGGGCAGTTGCATTATTTATTTACCTTTTTCCAGTTTTTTGTGATGAGGATTAGAGGCTACCGAGGATGCTCCTGCATCAAAATGTCTCAACTACAGATATGGTCTCCATTTCTAATATTTCCTCTAGAAAACTCTATATGGCTTTGAAATTTTCTACAAGAAAAGAGATGAAATCTTTTGTTCCAAAGTTTGTAATTAGCACTAGCATTGGATATAAGATTTTTTATGTTATAGTGTTTTATGTTTTGCATGCAGTTTTGAAACTGAAATTCTGAAGTGCTGCTCATGCTATTCATTGAATCTTAGCTGGAATAAAGCCCATCAAATTTGCAATGACTACAGCCATGTAAGCACATCGTTGTGAGGCATTGTGTCATGTATTCTCTTACTTAAATTGGACTGTCAATTTTCCAAGATATGAAATTGTAAATCACTTACAATTGATACATTTTTTTCTTACATGTTTACCATATGTAGCGTACACAAATAATAAATTCATCTAACATAAAACATTTTTTATCATTTTTAATATATCTGTAAACATGTGTCAAAGTCCCCACTTTAGCACAAGCGTGGAGGATGGTGCCTGCAGTTGCACAATTTTCTTTTATACCTTTATAACTGCCAGAAAACTTGCTAAAAGAGATATAAAACTTTATTAACAAGCCTACTATTTTGCAAACTCAAAAAAATGGCAACAGGAGGTGGGAGCGCAGCAAGAGGGGCTAGGGCTTTTTTTTTTTGGCTGATGAAGGTGATGAAGATGAGGACAATGTGGACGATCCACCTCCCCTGACCCCCTACGCAGCTTGTTCTGGATCTGGTGCTTGTTGGGTCAGGATTTTCAAGGAGTTTTGGGGGAGGGGGGCAGTTTATCCTTGTCTCCAGTCTTTTTGGGTTCTCTGCTCATTTGCTCTACCTACGGACTTCAATGGGGGTAGTTTTTTCATTCCTCTATTGGCCCTTGATCTCTTTGGTGCCGGTGGTGCCGGTGGAGGCTCTTGTGGTTGGAGGTGGTTTCGTCTCCAACAAACTTTTTTCCTTGGCTCTATGTGGCTTTGGGGTTCTTTGTGCGGGGGATCTGTGGGTTCTGTTTTTTATGGCTCCCCTATTTTGTTTCAGTGGGGGATGGAGATCCCAAGGATTGAGATTGTTTCCTCCCTTGGAGTGTTTGGGGATCGATTCTTTTGGCTTCCCTGCCTTTGGGGTTTGGTCTCAAGTGGGATCTTTACTCTAGGCTCTTCGTTGATGCAGAGTGAACAAGGAAACTTGGTACTTCTAGACCAACACCCACAATCTAGCCCAAAACTGCTTCACAAGAAAACAACTACTTGGTTCCTTAATCTCCCTAAGATTTTATGAGGACATTACTAGAGCCTTTCTATGCTTGAAACTTCATTTGCTCAATCACACATAATTTGTGTGACAAGATCCTAACATTCCTTCCTAGACCTAATCTCACATAGGCTAGAGTATCCCCTTTTGGCATGTGATGACTTCAAACCTTGATGGGTTGGATCAGAATATCTCTACCATATTTAACATGCTCCAAAAAATTTATTCCCAATGACCCTAGGGCTTATTGGTTGAACTGGTTATAGTTGCCTAGGGAGAAGGCCTAATTAAAATTAGGTTGACCTAATAGGTTTTTCCTCCTTATCTCTTCGACTTGCCAAAGGACCCCCCCCAAAAACTAATGTTTCAAATACCCTTTTGGAAGTTCTACAAGACTACAAACTTATAGACCCTAACTCAACTTTCTGATTGGGTAATTGCAACTAGGCTAAATAGGCCTAATAGACCTAATTAGACTTGGTTTCCAAAACAAGTGTATGGAATTGGTTGTTTCAAAATCTTCCAACGTTTGCAGTATGTCTACCACACCTCAAATACTCTAAATCCTCCTTTTCAAAGTATTGATCCACTCCTACATGCCTCTAGTGCATTCATTTGTCTAATTGACTGGCCGGTCACATGGAGATGCACGGCTAGGGCTTGCAACTTCTCAGATCTCCCCTCAATTTCCTATAGAGAGATTTTGGATTCTTAAAGTACATGGCCTCCACTTGCTTTTCCCCCAAGGCTATGAATTTCCCACAGTGGAAAGTCAAGTTAGAGGCATTTCTTTGCCAAACCCTTGAAATGAGAGGGTTTCAAACCCGTTGTCACTAAATTGCTTTTAGACAATACACCACCAAAATGTATCAAACAAACTGCAACAAAAAGCTAATTCATAAACCTACACATCCATTATCAATTTGAGTCCCTATCAATCCGTACAATCAGGTTCTACACGAAACACAGTGAGATTATGCAGGAAATCTGAGAAATCTTATTACTTCCACCTTCAAAACATAACATCATGATGTGTATTCGACCCACAAGGCCTTATGAAGGCATAAACTAACTCCCCCAACCAAATTTTGAATCTACATGACCGTTGGGAGGAGTGATTAAGCCAAAACCAAGAATTGTAAATGTTATCAAATGACAACTTTTACAATTTTTCAACAACTTACCTATTTGCCCTCAAAACTCATTACAATTGTGATCAATTGATATCTTATGATCAAAAACACCCTATAGACCTAAATCCACAATTCCTACCTTATTCTTGACCCTTTGACCAGATTTGACCATAATGGCTTATAGATGCCAATCATGTCAATGGTCTTACATGTTGGGTCTTATTACAAAGCAAAGTGGTCCATAGGTCCCTAACACACTTGACACACCTATGTACATGTTTTATACTCATGGCATACCTTGAGTCTTCCATTAGCCTCCTTGTTTGGTTAAGATGCTCCTGCACTAACCGCCTCCTTTTTTGGGGGGTTTGGTTTGTGGCTGGAGTGTGAGTGGTGTTGGGGCTTTGAAGAATGGATCTTTCCAACTTGGCCCATGCTTTGCAGGATTTGATATCCTTGGGGTTAGGGTCTTCTCTTCTATTAACAATGCAAGGCTTAGTTAGCCTTTTAGAGAGCCATGATTTTGTGTTGATTCACATCTTGCGGTTGTAGCTGCAAGGTTGGCTCATCCTGAAGTTGTGTTGTTTTTCTTGGATTTTCCTCTCTCCTAAGGTGGTGTCTTCTCTCTGTAGCTTGATGGGTTTCCATTTTGGTATGGTTCCAATTCTTCCTATGCCTTTGGTCTGGTCATGTTTCTTGTCGTTGCTGCCTATTGGCACTTTTTGAAGACTTTTGTTGCGATCAAGTGCATAATTTTGCAAAATCTAGTTGAAGTTTTGATCAAGATGGTTATGAAGCTATTGTGTTATTTCTTTCAAATAACCATAAGGTTTTATGTTCTTAGGTGTTGCAACTCTTCTCAAAATTATTCTTTAGTTGTAACATGTTTGGTGGTGCCCAATATTTCTAGGTTTTTCTCTGGTGGTTTTTGGTTAGGGGTTTTTATTATTATGACATTTCATGAGACTATAGAGGAGGTCTCACGTCTGAGTTTCTTTTATGGTGAAACCTCAGTTCAATGTTGGGAAACAAGGTTGAAATCTATGACTTCTTCAATTTTTTGCTACCATGTTCGGATTTTTCCCGTCTCCTCTCACCTTCCTACCTCCTTTTCTCCTATTGAGGTGGGGAAGCCCCTAGTGAGAAGGAATGAGGTTCAGTATTTCAATCTTTGGTTTTTGCTAACTAATCCTACAGAGGTGGTCCAATCTTCTATTGAGGCGGAGACAGTTGTTGGTAAAGTCTCTAGTAGATGCAACTTGAGAGATGATGCAAAGCAAGTTTTTAATGATTTATTCAGTTATATCTTTCATGGCAATCCTTGGAATCAAGTGTATCTTTTTGCTATGCAAGAGGTTCAGAACATGCATCTCAAGTCTCCATTGACTTTTCCTATAGAGGTGGATCTATCTTCTATTGAGGTGGAGGTAGATGTTGGTGTGGCTTCTGAGAGATGCTTGAGAGATGATGCTACAAATGCTTTAAAGTCTTATTCAGCTATTTTTGTCCTAGTTATGGGAGCCATCATAAAACCCAAGATGGTTGCGGGAACCAAGTCAAATCCCGTGGTGGTTAGGGGAGTTCTTTTCCCCTTACTTTTGTTAATATTTTCTAGATTTATCTAGGAATAATCAACCTATAGAGATCTTTCAATACTAAGCACATGATAAAAGAAATGATTAAGAGCAAGGAAAGATGGTACCCGGATTGATATAACCCTCATATATGATCCAGCTAGTCAGCCTATCTAGGGCTTCCCTTATGCCTTAAATCTGATATTTCTTTGTCCTAATATTAGATAAATAAAAATGAAGTTCTGCCTTGATTTATGCTCCAAAATTCGCTCCTATGTATGCTGCAATTAGGGCAAGGGAATGATTGCAATTAGGACTGAGATTCGATGTCCTTCCAATGGTGAAGATGTTGCTTCTACAATGGCCGAATTAGCTACTGCTTAATGGTATTTACTGCTACCTCATGGATTTCGAAATTTACTACATCCTCAAAAGAGTTCGTTGTTGTCCTGCTTCTTTATGTGATTCTTGGGAGGAAGAAACATGTTATGTCTTGTGTGTTCTTTCAAGAATCGACCTCCTATATATAGGAGCCAAAGGGAGATTTGCCAATAGGAGCCAACCTGGATTATTATTCCAAGAAGGCCGACTCTTGGGCCCAAACAAATAATACATTGCAAAATCGATTTCATGTAAACAATAGATATTAAATATATAATATATTTAATATCATTATTTACACATCAAAATATATGCGCTAACAATTTAATCTATTGTTTGGTGCAAGTGATATTTGCCGTCAAGGCCATAATATCAACAACTTTCAGCTAGCTTTTTGATGAACAATATTTTGAAGATGTTTGTAATTATGGTTTTGGGAGCCATGTTAAAACCCAATGCTATGGTTTGGAGAGCCTTGCAAAACTCCATGGATCTCCTTGATTGTGAGTCTCGCTCTTTGATGTGAGGCTTTTCCTCTTGTGTTTTGGTATGTTGGGCAGCTGGAGCCTTGTTGGACATTTGTTTTTTAGCTATTGTCTTTCTACTGGTTTGGGGCTAATGTATTGTAATGCTCTATCTTTTGCAGCTTTTCGTTTTAGTGGAGTTCCAAATCCCCGTCAAAATCTGCAGGTAAAGGGTTTTGGGTCTCTTCAAAACTTGTTTTAACCCTAATAAAAAACAAGCCTAGTATTTTGCATATTCTGAAATTGTGGAAGCATTCTATGGAATAATTTACTAATTTGTGCTTGTGTTCCTTATGTATGTTTCCACATTATGAATCCGTGTTAGTGCAATTAGAACTACAAACATATGATAATATTGGCTTCCAATAGCTATTTTATGGATCTCCATATTGTTCAGGAATTATCATGTATAATAAACATGATATGTATTAAAATCTAACCACATTTCTTATAATAAACATGATATGTATTAAAATCTAACCACATTTCCTCAATGCTTGTCAAAAGTTGTGTCAAAAATAGCAAGTGATAAAAAATAGAGAAGAAAATCTAAGTTGGATACCATTTTAGAGTGTTCATAGTACAAGATCCATACTGTAAATTTAAATTCCCATTCATCGATATTTATAATCTTTTATATGATAACTTGAAATGTAGAAAATGGTTTTCATATCTATGTTTTTCCAATATAAGTGAAAAGTTGCTATAATTTACATTCTGGGTTTATTTTCATTCTAAAGACAACTATATTTTTTTTTTATCGTTAAAGGGCCGAAGCCGAATATTTTATATATAATATAAAGTATAAAATGAAAACATAGCAGTTCAGAGCAAAAGTATTCAGTCCAGCAGTATTACGAGAGTTAAATCGGTGCCCAAACACTGGACTAACCGACAGAGATGTTCGCAGAGCACGAAAACATCAAGCAGACAGACTCTTTCCCAAATGCATATATTGTAGCGATACCAAAAGCCAGCTTTTAGGTGATTGATGTTTCTGATGACCGCAGTCCCAGGCCGTGTCATGTCCGGACGCCGTCATTCCACCAAGTATTACCCAGATTTGGCAAAATAAGACCCGTTGAATCACCAACTAAATCCCCAGTGTGGTTGCCTATAGGTTGAAATACCAATAAGAACCCTTTCAGCTAAATATTTAGAGAGGGGCCGAATTTTTCGTCAGTGACTTCCTGTAGTTCTTGGCGTGTCAGGATCCACTTGCAGGAAAGCGTACCGCAGATATTTGAGCAAGAGAAAAACATCCCATCCATCCCCAATGAACGAGATTGATCTGTTTTTCCCCATTGTTTGCCTGATCCCCATTAAATGCTTGTCTCATTTTTCTCTGCCAAGTGTGTTTATACGCTTCTTCAAATTTTTGATATTAGGAACCCTCCCTTTCACGGCAACTAGACGTCCTGTCAACAATCTTGAAAGGAGAACAATTAAAAGCACGATGTGACTTTGGAATTGAATGCTTAAGCCCGTTGGAATGGAGTGTCGGCGGAGATATATTTCAAATGAGTTCCTTTGGCTGCCAGATCAGCCAATTCGTCAACCTTAGAATTTCCTTCCTGAAAGATGTGATTGATTGTTGTTGACTCAAAATTGCCAATTAACTGCATTATAACATCCAACGATGCCTGTAAACGCCAATTTGGTGTAGACCCTGCTTTAACTGCATTGATAGTTAAAGACAACTATATTTTGACAAGTCAATAACATTACATTTTCCTGAGTCAATAACACTACATTTTCATGGGCCTAGACAACTTTTCTTCATTACTTTAATGGACAGTGAAGATGAGAGGAAGCCTAATATTGCTCGTCTCTTGAGCCTTATTTCACTTCATGCCACTTGATCTCAATAAGATCCACTTTGTCATTGCTCTTTCTCCATAGATCAATAAAAATCACTGTACTAAAAGGTGACAGGATGGGATGAGATCTCAAGAACACTAAACCCTACAGAGGTGTTCTTGATGGGCAGGATGTTTTACTTGATGAAAATATACGATCCTACATACATTGGGCAACATCAACAGAAATTCACTGAACATGGATTGAACATGGATTGGGACAAAATTGGTTCTAAACGGAGTGCAAGAGTGTTTGCAAATTAGCTGGTGCAGATGCAGCCATCACCAGAAATTCACTGAACATGGAGTGCAGGAGTGTTTGCAAATTAGCTGGTGTTCTTGATGGGCAACATCACAGAAATTCACTAAACATGGATTGGGACAAAATTGGTCCTAAATGGAGTGGAGGAGTGTTTGCAAATTAGCTGGTGCAGATGCAGCCATCATTGAGAGTTAGATTAAAGCAAATGCAAAGGCACATTCAAGCCTTAATGTAAATCATTCTAATATGGCAGTTATGCTAAACTAATCTCCTAATCGCATAAATTTTTGGTTTATAACTTGATGCAAAACTAAATGATTACAAAAACAATTTGGACATGGGTATTTGATACATACTTGACAATATTATTTAAAGCTCCCCGTCGTTATTTCTTGCATTTCTCCCATTGATCCCCTGAAAAACTCATCCAATCTCCCTGAAATAACAATATCTTTAAATAATCGGTCCAATATCTTTAAACCCTACAAGATACCCAAAACACTACAGCTATGAGATTGGCAGCATCCAATCTCATCTATAACAGGAAAATTAAACATCTTTTTCCCCTTCTAAATCAATCGCCATCCAGAGTTAACAGTTAACATTGCCCATTCCTCCTTTGCTCATGCCACGGCATTTGCCAAATTCAGGTTACTAATGTAAGATTAAACAATACCCCACCCGCACAAGCAAATTAAGATTAAAATGGGAAGCATGATATTCTCCGGACAAAAGTATGGAAGGAAACACTTTTTAATATTCAGGCATGGCAGAATAGCAATTCTAAATATCTGAAAATGACCAAGTTAGTTATGGAACATTACAGAGCAATCCAATTTGGTATTCCTAATCATCTAAACTTGATCTGTTCGAAGGATTGATGTTTAAGAATGGCCTTTACACAATGAAGAAAGACTCGGCCTGAAAAATTATCTGAAAGACACAAAGAAATTTGAATTTTACCGAGGCTCTTGAATAGGCTCGGCAAAAAGTAATTTGCATGCTGTACTTTATCCTTTATCACCCCATGAGATTTTTCTGCAATCCAAAATCAACAGTTAGCATAACACAACGAAAGCAAACCCGCATTTGACAAAGAAAAAATGGGAAAATCATTCAGAAAATTCAGCCTAGCATTCAATCTCATCGATCACCAAAAATTCACACTAGCATTCAATCTCATCGAATTGAGTCTGCGAAGTGTCTAAATCAACGCCCATATATAATAGGTGCAAGAATGGAGTTGTTTTTTCTTCAACGGTAGAATTGTTTTTTTTTCTTCAATGGTATTGTTTTTCTTTCTTCAACGGTAGAATTGTTTTTTTTACTTCAACGGTAGAATTGTTTTTTTTTTCTTCAACGGTAGAATTATTTTTTTATATATGAGCGTTGGTTTAGACACTTTGCAGACTCAATTTGACGAGGCTGAATTTTCTGAATACCCAATGTTAACTGTTAACTTGATCAGGGGAAGAGGATGTTTAATTGGCCAGCAGAGAGTAATGATTTTCCCATTTTTTCTTTGTCAAATGTTATGCTGATGATTGATTTTGGATTGCAGAGGAATCTCATGGGGTGAGAAAGGATAAAGTATAGCAGGCAAATTACTTTGGGCTTCCATCCCATGGTAAAACTCAAATTTCTTTCTGTTTTCTGCTCTGGCTGATTATGTGACTACGACTGTGATAATTTTTTGGGCCGAGTCTTTCTTCATTATGTAATACCAACTTGATCTGTGATCCTGCGCGCATGCCCCAACCCCTCTGACCAATTCAACACCCAGTAATATTTCATTCTTATCATGTAGAGGATAGCACAAGCCCGATGTGTAGCTATTATCATTATTTTTGTTTTGAGTAATTATAGCGGAGAAATAGAGTGCCATATATTTCCCTCAAAGCAATAGAGTGCTTCTTACATGTCATGGTGATAGTATTTGTCTTGTACATGCTCAGAACCTAGTTCTTCCATTTTCTTTCTCTCACATTTATGCCTACATCACTTTACTACAGCATAACCCAAAATGCTATACATCTTTTGATACTTCGCATTTGATTTACATTACTAAGGGTTTCCAAAAGGAAAGAAAATTCCCCAAAAAGAAACAGAAGGAAAAACTATTACGTTACATGCACTCTGCATCTTCATTTACTTTACAGTTTCATAAAAATATGTTGTTTCATTAATCTCTTCATGCATTGCATTAGCTGCCACATTTCTCCATCATTAAAAATTGCCATACTCTGTTTTAATGCTCCCATTTAGGCACGTACAACAGTATGCCCCTGCATCAGAATGTTGAGTCGAGTGTAGAAATTTTCAGAATGGACAAGGTTACCCAATTATACAGGCTTGTGGTCTCTGGGACGATCTGATTTATTCCTTTACCATGAAAAATTTGAGCGTGGAAATCTTCGATGTCTGGGGCTGTGCAGCCTGGAATTTAGTAAGATGACTTATTCTGATGGGTTTTTGTATTGCATGAATCATAGAAAACTGAATGTGCCCAAGAGCATTCGTATGTGGGGGCTGGAGCGCATGCCCCAGCTCCTCTATGATGTGGATTCCCATGGGAATCCCATCCTCATCACCATGACCAAAAGTCCACAAAGTTCAGAATCTTGTAGGTCCTACATTGTCAACCAGAGTATCAGAACTCGCGGCGAGTCACGCGAGTTATCATGACTCATGGGTCGAGTGACTGCTCCTGGGTTTTCCTAACCCGGCCAAGTCAACTAGCGGGTAATGGTCATGACCCGCATGACTTGCGAGTCAGCGGGTCATGCCATGACTCGCCAAGTCTGAGGTCTATGACCCGGCTGGGTATTAAAAAAACACAATAAAACATTGACTTTTTTTTGCATAAGTCTTATGATTGCGAGTTTCCAATCTCGTGGGGCGGGGGGCGGGAGCATTTATACAAATATAACATTTAAGTATAAGTTTGATTTATTTAATTTCTTATACTTTTAGTTATATCTGTATAAATTATAAAATATACATACTTCAGGATGTTTGAGATAGGTTCCAGCTCCATAGGAGTTAAGATGCAGATTCTAGATTTTGGGGGTTTTCGAAAAATTCCAGACTTAGCCAAATTTCAGGATTCAGCAAGCCTTCAGCAGGGTTACCTCCCACAATCCATCCTAGCTTTCTAAGGTCAAACAAATCACTTGGTTTCGACCCCATCTCTATAACAAACAGATTAGCTCTCGCCCAAATCTCAGACAGACATGAGTATGACTTCCCAACAGGCCAAAATCACTCAAACCTCATTTGTCGGACATTTGATCATTGATGTCATGGATTTCATAGATTTGATATACATTTGACAATATTTATATTTTATAATTCTGCATATCTATGTTTTATATTTTTTTCAGCTACAATTTACGTTTGTACTTATGTGATGGATGTATGTTCATGTATGTGATCAAATTAGATTCTATTTGATGATGTTATAGTGTTTTTAAGCTTTATTCAATAATGGGTGCTTGAAACAAGTTTTAAATTTTAAAAAATCTCTGTTATTTTTTTTTGCCGAGTCATCGGCGAGTCACGGGTCAAGTCGGCCTTGCTGAGTCCGAGCCGAGTCTGAGTTTTGATTCTTTGTTCTCAACTATGATTTCTTAAATTCATCAGCTCATTTGTTCCTTCATCTAATTAATGGATTGTACTTTCTAATTTCAACCAACTATATAGAACAAGGCCAAATGTGTAGCTACTATCTTTGTTTTTTGTTTTGACTTTTGAGTAATTATATCTGGAAAATAGGGTACCATTCAATTCCCTCAAAGAAATAATGCAGAGTGCTTCCTACATGTCATGGTAATAGTATTTGTCTTGTACATGCACAAAACCTAGTTCTTCCATTTTATTTCTCTCACATTTATGCCTACATCACGTTACAGAATAATCCAAAATGCTATACATCTTTTGATACTTTGCATTTAATTTACATTACAAGGATTTTTAAAAGGAAAACAAATTTCCCAAAAAGAAACAGAACAAAAAACAATTAAAGGTAGAGAATCAAACAAGGGTGAAACAAAGTAGAAATAAAATGGGTATGACTGTTGCTGAAGTGATTCAAGAGGTTCTCATATATTTATTAGGATTATGGTATTTGTGTCTTCGTAATCTTCTTCTTCTGTGCCAATGATGCTCTCTCGATAATAAAAGTGCTCAGATTATAATGAAGCTTAGATGTCCTAGACATACAATTGCAATATCCCCTGGAACTCACATCGGGTCCATTATATGTATTTATTAGGATTAGGGTATTTTGTCTTCATAATCTTCTTCTTCTTGTGTCAATAATGCTCTCTCAATGATACTAGTGCTCAAATTTAAATGAAGCTTAGATGTCCTGGATAGTACAATTTCAATATCCTCAGATCTGACTCTGGCTTCATTATATATACTTCAATTACTATATTTATTATAAGAATCATTGGCTGAATTAAAGAAAAAATTCAGCCACATTCAGGCATTTCAGAATAGCTCTTGTTTGTTCTTGATCTTGTTTACTGTAGAGGTAAATACTAAGTTGACACAAATTAAATATATGCTCATGGATACAAAAGTAGGCCACCAGATTTCAAAAAGTAATTTACAATTTGCTAATTAAGATTGCCAAAGGGAGGTGGAGTGGGGGGGTTTTAGTTGAGGGAACTCAAAACTTTTCTAGTCAGCTGAAATTTGTGTATATTTGAGTTTGTAGCATTGAGAGTGTATGGCATTGCCAGACAATATTGGTTTAGATATTAGTTGTGCAATGAAGATGTTGTAGGCATCTAAGTTGGAGGTATGGCTGCTAGAAAGTCCTCGTCCACCAGTTCAAACCCAGTTTTATATAGGAGACCTACCTTTTTTTATGATGACAAATTCTATGTGGACGGTGTATTTCTAAGGATAAGGAACATATGTTATGTATATGGCAAACAGACAAAACAATTTATTTTCTACAAATCTTTCTAAAAGTATTTGATCTGTGAATAAACTTTTGAATGGTGTAGAGTGCTTGCCCTGACAGACTGTGCCATAGTGGTAGGGGTATCAGATGCGCTGGAAGTTGCTCATAGATATGTTATCAGAGTAATTCTAGGTTGGCAAATCAGTGCAATTGTTCCACCTATGTTATCCAATTTCTTACCTGTCTAATGTAGACATATGTCCCACACTTACAATAATTTGGCGAAATTCATATCAGGATGATGGCGTAGACAATAAAATTTATTGATAACTCACCCTAAACCTTAAGACAAACATCTCTGATAATTACAATGCAATTTTTATTTGGGACTCTTTTTATCCATATTTGTATGATTGTCTCTTAAGGTTTTTGTGATATTTTTGTACTTAGTCACATCAAATTTTTAGATATGCCAGTTGTCCCAAGCATCACAGCTACTATTTACATAATCTTTTATAAAATTATAGTTCATATCCATTGTTGAGTGCTAATCATTTCTATCCTATTTAGTAATTTCATACCTATTTTCAATGTATTCCTCCTTACCATCTCTAGAAAAATTCAAATTTTCAATGAGAATGACCATATACAATAAGATTCCTTCTCATGTTGTAACTAGGAAGAAATTTGGATGACAATTTTACATGCAATGAATGAACTTGCTCAAAGTAACCAGTGAGATAAAAATGTCAATAGACAAAACATGTAATACCAAACCAAGAATAATCTGAAAAATAATATAGTAGTGTGCACCTCCATGGTCCAAAAAAGAACTACTTGGCAATTTTATTACATGTGGGTTTGCCTTGGTGACAAGAACAGTTTCCACAAATTGCATCAAAAGAAATGAACAATGACGGAGTGAATTGCTAGATATAAATAAAGCTCATAATTACGTGTTTAAATCAAGCTCTTTGGAGTTATATATATATATATATATATATATATATATATATATATATATATATATATATATAATGGGTTTTATGATATAATATATGAGCTAAAATAAAATGTTTTCACAGCTTATTTGATTGAGGAAGACTGATATTGTTACTCTTCGCATGGTCACACGAATGTATGTATGGTTTTGTAGCTCATATTTTCCTTTTGCACAAATTATTTAGTTTTGCACAATATTTTAGTTTACAAGTTATGTTGTTCCAGCATTTGATAGGTTGTAAATAAATGGTTTGCAATGCATTTTCTGAGTTGATTTTGTTGTCAAGATTCTGCATATTGAAAATGTATTTCAGATCATTTTAAACTTCATAGGCGAAGTTCCCAAAGTGATTCTATTACAATATTTAAGGAAGACAAGTGGAAAATGAAGGGCACAAGACTCCATCAATAGTCTACGACTCTACAATGTACATCATTGAATTCTTGCAACCAACAAGAATTAGAGAATTATAGATATACCAATTCCTTAATTGCACTTTGAATATTCAACATCCATTACATAGGTGAATGAATCTTGCTGAAAGTGGAGTGAATCTTATCTATTTATTAGGGGTTGTAAGCTTCTTGTTGAACCATCAATAAAAGTAATATGCCAGATAGGAGGAATGGCTGCTCTTGCCCATCCATGGGCACTATAGTCAGAAGCCAGAAAAAACCATCACAATTAGCTGTAGGATTTTCTCTAGAAACCACTTTTGTGATCTACTGGAATTGTCATTCATTTGACTTCAATTACCATTAGAGTTATGTTTCCACATTATGATTGTTGTTTTTTTTATTCATTTGTTGGTTCAATATAGTTTCAAGTATATAAATCTTAGATTGTATATTTAGCAAATAGGTCATTTTCCCCACATTTAAGGCATTTTTTTGCTTTTCTACAACTATGGAGACATGGCAGATTCTTTATGAGTTCCACTTATTCATGACAAACAGAATGGGGATGTAGAAATTTCATGTAATTTGTAGGAGACATGGTGATGAAAGTGGGTTAGTGATATGTTCAAGAGATTTAGGAAGAAGGATTGTACAAGAATCAAATAAAATATGGGTAATTGCAGGGCCTGCCATATTCAGCTGCATAGCTATGTATGGAACAAATGCTATCACTTAGGCTTTTCCCACCATTTCCATCGCCAGTACTATCATTGTCTATTTCAACTCTGCACTCTATAAGTATCCATAATGGATTCCATGCCCTTTTGCATTCTTTTGTGTTTTTATTTTCCTATTTATGCTTTTTGTTGGAGATATCAACATCCTGATTCCTAGGCTCATTTTGGCAGAGAGTTCAAATTGATAGTTTTAATAATAGTTTTGATACTATAGTCAATGATCAATACTTAATGAATGTTTAGAAAGTATTCTATTTTGTTGGCTTTTTTATTCGTCATTCAATTTTTTTGTTTTTTTGTTGTCATTCTATTTTTGTTTAGCATGACCATGCCTCCATTTTTATTTTGCCTGTGAGCTCTACTTTTTTATTTTCTATTTTTATTGTAGATTATTTTTTAAAATGCTTTATTTTTATTTTGAATTTGTACTTTTTTGTGGCAGATGATTTTTCAGGAAGCAATGTTTACAAGGAGGAGAAAGAAGAACTCTAAAGAGGATTGTCTATACGAAAGGAATCAATAATTTTAAAGAGGATTTTGTAAATTAATTCCTCAACTCAATTTTATATATCTTTGATTGCAATGTAGTAATTTTCTGCAGCAATAGTTCATATTAATATAGAGCAAATTTTAATTTTATTGCTGCACTTTTGAATCAATTGTTGGAATCAGTAAACTTATTTGTAAATGGATTTGTTGTTAATAAAAGAATGTTAATTTTGGAGGGGTTGAATTAGACCCCTCCTCAAGGCTGCAGGGAATGGTCATTGGTTATGGCCATTTTTTTCAGCGTATTATTCTTGTGTCTATTTTTATATTAGTTTTTAAATTGTATTTTTTTAACAAGATATATGTGAAGGGAAATAATGTTGCAGGAAATGTATTTGAACTTTCACATTTGCTTGAGTCAATATTTAAACCTCTATTTATTTTGTATATATTAATATTTAAAAGAGTGTTTGAAGATATTATGTGTGAAACACCCAAATTATATGTGAAATGTGTTTTAATTTTGACAACCACTTTGTTTAAAAGATATATGTGAAGGGAAATAATGTTGCAGGAAATGTATTTGAACTTTCACATTCGCTTGAGTCAATATTTAAACCTTTATTTATTTTGTATATATTAATATTTAAAAGAGTGTTTGAAGATATTATGTGTGAAACACCCAAATTATATGTGAAATGTGTTTTAATTTTGACAACCACTTTGTTTAAAAGATATATGTGAAGGGAAATAATGTTGCAGGAAATGTATTTGAACTTTCACATTCACTTGAGTCAATATTTAAACCTCTATTTATTTTGTATATATTAATATTTAAAGACTGTTTGAAGATATTATGTGTGAAACACCCAAATTATATGTGAAATGTGTTTTAATTTTGACAACCACTTTGTTGTGTTTGTAGTATAGTTACATTGCCCTGGGGGACAGGGGAACGGGTGGACAAGTTTTCGGGATAGGGGGACAAAGGGGCCTCAATTTGAGGATGGTGGGGGGACGACGGCGGGGGACGAGGGGGGTGTATATAGTATATATTATACATGTGGTAGCTAAAATGATAGTTATGAAAAGATGTATAACAATATAAGACAAAAAGATGTAAAAGTATTATGTTGAAGTATTGGTCCTTTTGTGCTGGATATAAATGTTAGATATTCATATAAGTTATATCTAACATGTATATCCAACACAAAAAGGACCAATATCTAACATTTATATCTTTGTTGGTGGCTGTTTTCAAGTCCCTAGGTCTAATAAATGAGGTTTGAGTGATTTTGACCTGTTGGGAAGCCATGTCTGTCTGGGATTTGGGCAAGAGCTAAGCTAAGTTTGTCATAGAGATGGGGTTGAAACCAAATGATTTGTAATAAAACGAGTTAAAACTCTTTGAGAATCATTTTGCCAGTTTTAGTTTGACCGTAGAAAGCCATGATGGATTGTGGGAGGTAACCTTGCTGAAGGCTTGCTGAATCCTGAAATTTGGCCAAGTCTGAAATTTTTTGAAAACCCCCAAAATCTAGAATTTGCATATTAACTTAAAGTATAAGAAATTAAATAAGTCGGACTTATACTTAAATGTTATATTAGTATTAATCCCCCCACCCATGAACAAAAGAAAAATTAAAAAACTTGTATTTTTTGGCTTGCCATGATGGGGGACGTCTAGGTGTCCCCTCGAGGTCAAGGGACGTCCCCGCGTTCCCTATAGGGATGGTGGCTCCGCTAGGGACTTTCGAACATTGTCCCCTGTCCCCGATGCCTCCCCATCTCAGGTGCGTCTGGGATTTAGGGGGGGACGCGTTCCCGTGTTACTACGGTTTGTAGTTTAGCATGTGTGTGTAAGTTTAAATTTTTATGTTAGCCTTATGTTAAGAATGTACAAATTTTGAAATTCACTTACATTGTATGTTTGGAATTTTGATATTCACATTTTTTTAATTTGTACTATGACACTTTTTAAGTGTGTACTTTTTGTGGTGTTGATGTTACTTTTTATGAACCTTCTCAAATTAGGCATGCGTTCACTTTTGTGTGTTTGTATTTTGGCATTTTTAAATTGGCTTTGTGTATATTTAAAATTTAGCATTTTCTTTGTACCTTTTATTTACATGAAGTGTGTCCTTGAACATACTATGTGTAAAATGAACAAACATTATGTGAAATATGTCTTACTTTTGTCAACCATTTTGTTGTGTTTGTACTTTGACATGTGTGCTTATGTTTGAACTTTCTCATTCTTTTTATGTGTGAAGAGTGTATTGACTTCGACAATCATTTGTGTTGTATGTTTGAACTTTAATGTGAAGTGTTGTTGAACTATATAATTTAGTTTGTGTCATTGTACTTTGATATTTTAAAACTCAAGTATTTAGTTAGTGTGTTTGAAGTATGTTTTTGTGAAACCTTTTTTTGAAATATCTGGCATATTTGAGTAAACTCCATGTTTTTGAAAAAATCTGCATGTTTATTTCATGTGGTTAAACCATGACATGCATTCATTTTGATATTTATTATGCGTTGCATGCTTTTACTTTGTTATGTTTGAATAAAGTCCATGCATGTTGTTTTTGTGTGCGTTGAAAGGTAATTTTACATTATGATTTTGTGTTGTTTGTATTTTAATTAACTTCAGAATTCACTTTGTGTTGTGTCTTTGAATTAACTTTGACTTAGAGTAGAATTTGTTTTAACTTCTTTATGTTTAAGAAAAGAAGATGTGCATAATGATATAACTTCTTTGTTATGTTTGAACAAAGTCCAATTGTTTTGTCTGAAAGATAATTTTGACATTACTTTTGTGTGGTGTTTGGATTTGAACTAAACTTAACATTTACTTTGGGTTGCATACTTGTTTTAACTTTGTCTATTTTTTAATAAACTTTGACAATCACTTTATGAGTGTAGACATGTGTAGATAAATTTTGAAATCTGATTTATTTGTGTGTGTTTGTATGTGAATTTGAAATGTGTGGTTGTGGGTGCCCATGTAGGTGTCTCTATGTTAGTGTTGGTGTTGGAGTGTGTGTGGGTGTGTATGGTTGTCCTTGTAGGTATGTTGGTAGCATTTAGGTGTGGTGTGGGGGTGCTAGTGTGGGTGTGCATGTAGGGGTGGGGGTGTAGGTGTAGGCATGGGCACATGGGCATGCACGTATGTGGGTGTGAGCATGGGGGTATAGGTGTGTGAGTGCATGTGTGCATGCTCATGTGTGTGGGTGCCTTTGTGCATGTTTTTGTGTGTGCTCGTAGGTGTGGATGTCTTTGTGCATGTGTGTGTGCGCGCACACACACACGTGGTGTGTTTGTGTATGTGCAATATATGTTTGTGTGGTGTGGGAGTGGAGATGGGGGTATGGATATGGGTGAGGGCATGTGTGTTTGGGTATGTGGGGATGTGAATGTGCACCAATGTGTGGGTGCACACATAGGGGTGTGAGCTTGAGTGAGTATAGGTAAGGGGGTAGGTGTGCTAGATGTCGTATGTCTACAGGTGTGGGTGTGGGATGCAAGTGTGCACATGTGCATGTGGGTGTAGGTGCAAGTGTGGGGATGTGTGCTTGCAATTGTGCTGTGGACATGTATGCATGGGTGTAGGGTGTGGGCATGTGTCGGTGTGCTTGTGAGTGTGTAGGTGTGCTTGGTGGATGTGCTTGTGTGTGTGTGGGTGGGTCCGTGAGTGTGTGTGCATGTTGGGTGCACGAATGCAAGAGTGCAACTTCGTGCAAATGTTTGAACACATAGGTGTGTGCACATCTTGGTCTTTATTTATGGTTGTGTTTGCATGTGTGTATGCATGTGTAGGTGTTGGGGCAAGTGTGAATGTAATTGCACGTATGTTTGTATGTGGGGAGTGTGTGTGTGTGTGTGGATGTGGGTGAGTGCATGTGTGCACGTATGTGGGGATGTGGCGACATGCTTCCCTACCAATATTATTTTGTGTGGGTGTGCATGTACACGGGTGTGTGTGTACATACCCATGCACTCACATGCATCTAATCACTAATTGGCACACCAACATCTACACACATACATGTTTACCCACTCTACCAACACATATGTAATCACACATGCAATCTTATATGCACACACCCACACTACCCACATACACATGCAGATGCATATGTGCACACACCCACACCCCTAATATGTGTGTTTGGACATATCATGTGGAACACAAATTATATGTGAAATGTGTTTTAACTTTGACAACAACTTAGTTGCATTTGTACTTTAGCATGTGTGTAAGTTTAAGTTTTTATGTTGGCCTTATGTTAAGAATGTACTAATTTTGAAATCCACTTACATTGTATGTTTGGAATTTTGACATTCACATTATTTGTATTCATATTATGGCACTTTAAGTGTATACTTTTTGTGTCATTGATGTTACTCTTTATGAAACCTTTTCAAATTAGGCATGTGTTCACTTTTGTGTGTTTGTACTTTGGCATTAAAATTGACTGTGCATATTTAAAATTTAACATTTACTTTGTACCTTTTATATACATGAAAACTAATGTGTGAAATGAACAAACATTATGTGAAATATGTTTTAATTTTGACAACCATTTTGTTGTGTTTGTACTTTGACATGTGTGTATGTCTGAACTTTCACATTCACTTTATGTGTGAAGAGTATTGACTTTGACAATCATTTATGTTGTATGTTTGAACTTTAAAGTGAAGTGTTGTTGAACTAAAGAATTTAGTTTGTGTCATTATACTTTGACATTATTAAACTTAAGTGTTTACTTTGTGTGTGTTTGAAGTATGTTTTATTGAAACCTTTTCCTTAAAATATTTGGCATATTTGAATAAACTCCATGTTTTTGAAAAAATCTGCATGTTTATTTCATGTGCTTAAACCATGACATACATTCATTTTGATATTTATTGTGTTTTTGAACTATCATTGATATTCGCTTTGTCTGTTGCATGCTCTTACTTTGTTATGTTTGAACAAAGTCCATGTGTATTGTTTTTGTGTGTGTTGAAAGGTAATTTTACATTACGTTTTCGTGTTATTTGTATTTCAATTAACTTCAGATTTCACTTTGTGATGTGTCTTTGAATTAACATTGACTTTGAGCAGAATGTGTTTTAACTTCTCTATGTTTAAGAGAATTTGATGTGCATTATGATTTAATTTCTTTGTTATGCTTGAACAAAGTCGAGTGTTTTGTTTGAAATATAACTTTGACATTACTTGTGTGGTCTTTGTATTTGAACTAAATTTGACATTTACTTTCGGTTACATGTATGTTGTAACTATTGTTTGAATGGACTTAGTGTGTAGCAGGTTTGTATTGCATCATGTTTTATGAATTGCACATTCACCCAATGTGTGTATCTTGATAATGTTTGAACTAGAGTTTCTTTTGTGTGGTTGTAGTTGGTGTGAGGTATGTTTGGAATTGTGTGTGGGAACTTTGTTTGACATTCAATTTGTGTATTCTAGTTTTTAATAAACTTTGACAAAGACCTTATGATTGTAGACGTGTGTAGATAAAATTTGAAATTCTATTTATTTGTGTTTGTTTTTGAATTTGAAATGTGTGGGTGTGGGTGCCATGTAGGTGTCTCTATGTTAGTGCTGGTGTGGGAATATGTGTGGGTATATATGGTTGTCCTTGTGGGTGGCATGTGAGTGGGGTGTGTGGGTGTGGGTGTAGGCATGGGCATACACGTATGTCGGTGTGAGCATTGGGGTATAGGTATGTGTGAGTGTGTGCATGTATGGGGGTTTGGGTGTGTGTGGGTGTGAAAAGATGTATGGATGTGAGTGCATGTGTGCATGATCATGTGTGTGTGTGTGTCTTTGTGCATGTTTTTATGGTCCTTGTGGGTGTGGATATCTTTGTGTGTGCATGCATATGTGGGTGTGGGAGTGGAGTGGAGGTATGGATGTGGGTGAGGGTGTGTGCATGTGTGTGGTTGGGTGTGTGGGTATGTGAGTGTGCGCATGCACATGTGTGGGTACACGCATAGAGATGTGGGCTTGAGTGAGTGTAGGTGAGGGGGTGTAGGTGTGTTAGATGTCGCATGTGTGGGTGTGGGATGCAACTGTGCACATGCACAAGTGGACGTGGGTGTAGGGTGTGGGCATGTGTGTGCATGTTGAGTGCAAGGATGCAACTTTGTGCAAATGTTTGAGCACATAGGTGTCCGTGCATCTTGGTCTTTGTCTATCGTTGTGTTTGCATGTGTGTGTATGCACATGTAGGTGGTGGGATAGGTGTGTGAATGTAATTGCACATGTGGGTGTGTATGTGGGCTAGCACATGCGTGTGCACATGTGTGCTTGCATGTGGGGATGTGGCAACATGCTTGCCTACTAGCATTAGTTTGTATGGGTGTGTGCATGGGTTTGTGTGACTACATGTGTGGTGTGCATGAGAGTGTACAAGTGGGTTTGTGAATGTGTGGGTGTGTGTACACACGCATGCACACACACATAGGTACACAAACACCTGCATGCACATGCATGTGCGCATACCCACTCCGCCAACATATGCAATCGTATATGCACAAACCCACATTGCTCACATACATGCAATCACATATGCACACACCCACACAACTGACATACACACAAGCAAATGCATATGTGCACACACCCACACCCCTAATGTATGTGCTCACCCACAACACACTCCTACGCCCACACACCTAGACACATGCCTACACCCACACATTGCACATAAGGTGGATTTCAAATTAAAACACACTTCATGTAAAATGAATTTCAAATTCAAAAAGACACAATGTAAAATGAATTTCAAATTTAAAAACAAACATGAGCTTTACACAAATTGGATTTCAAATTCAAAAACAAACTTGCTCACATGGATTAGATTTCAATTTTATTTAAATGCATGCATATACACACATTGAATGTCATTTAACAAAGTTCATTACACACACACACACACATTGCGCATATAAGATAAGATAAATTTATTAATGTCCAACAAAAGACCACAAGGGTCTATGGGATTGAAGAGTGTACAAACTAAAAGACCGCCAACAACAATAGCACCAAGCGGTGCCAAGGAAAGAAAGCAAATAGGGAAAATAAGAGATAAAATAAGAAGCAAGGAGCACAAGAGTGAGGCAAGGACTAAGGGTCCTTCCTCAATAAAAAGAAGCCAAACACCAAAGGGTATGGACTAGGGTGAGAAGGTGCCCTAAACTGCCACCAAGAAAAGATGGGAGGGTGCTATTGATGAGTATAACAATTACGAGGTCTCACAGATTTGGAGTGACTGGCGATGGTGGCACTGGAAGGCCACTTTGTCCCACGTACAAGAGATGAGGGAGAGAAGAAAGCGGTGATAAACTAAACAGGGGTCGCTCTCTGGGGGAATAAGAGTTGTAAGGTGTGGTTGCGGAGCTGCATAGTCTCCCTGAGGTACAATGTAAGGCATCTCTGGTTTGTGTAGTTGAATAAGGCCATGAGGGAGTTTCATTCCCTAAATAAGCAATAGAATCTCCCATGAATCTCGTAGTAGGTGGGATAGTGAAAAATGAAATAGATCTCTGTCTCAGCCATGCCCAAGGTACACAAGTGACAAGTTCGGTCCTCTCTGTCCATGTGGTGATCTGTTTGAATCCAAAGCCAGTGGGAGCCAATCTAAAGGAGCCCAGAGAAATGTGTAAGGCATGACACCAACATCGAGATAAGTAGCTAGGTGGCACAATAATACCATCTTTGATAACCAGAAAGTGATTGGTGTAAAAGGCCATCTTCAGGCATAACTCGCCAGAAGGGTTACACCAAGTCGTGGTGATATACTATCTATAAATGTCAAGTCTGACATGCTGGTTCAACTCCTGCTGTGAGGGGAGGAGGTGGACGGGAGCATCGAGAGAGAGCTGGAAGGCAGGGAGGTTCTCAATATTAATCCCAATCGAGCTCAACAAAGATGAAGCTTGCGCTAACCAGCAGCGGGGCCGTGAGGTCAGCATAAAATCTATCATAGAGACAAAGGAGCAATAAGCCAAGTAAGAATATCTACACTAGCCATCCGCAGAGTCAACAAAACCATGAAGACAATGAAGAAACCAAATCAGGTCAAAAATGGCAGCCAACCTAAAGGGGTGGGCCCCGAACTCGGCTAGAATAATACTATGGGGGGTGAGCTGATGACATCTGATAATATGTCGAAGAAAAAGGGTTTGGACACGCTCGATGGAAGCCCATTTACAATCAAGGAGAGAGGGGCCCCAAACCACCGAGCCATAAAGAACCGTTGGCCGGACCCAAGGAGTCCAGGAAGGACAACTTGGATGAAGTGTTCTGGAAGTGATGTATGAAGCACTGTCTCTCAAGCATGGCAAGGGAGCCCATACCCTTACAAACCCTAGGTTGGATGGTGGGTCTCTAAGTGAAGCGAGGTCTAGAGAACTTGACCCCACGGTATACATATGATGTGGTGATCTCGATCTCATGACCTTGGAAGTAGAAGTGCAGATGAGAGGTCTTTAGACAGTTAAAGACCATAACCTGATTCTTGCTCAGGGTCACAGAGAGCTGATGAAGGTCACAGAAAGAGGCCAAGACATCGAGAAGTCTTTGAAGACTCTCCTAAGAGGAGGCCAGAAGGACCACATCATCAACGAACAAGAGAATGGAGATCAAGACCTGATGCAGGTAGCAACCATCCATAGGGAGTGAGGAGTCTTTGAGGAAGATCTCCAGCTCATCAATATAAATACCAAACAAGGTGGGGGAAAGAGGGCAGCCCTATTTCACCCCAATAGTGCTATGAATAGGGGTAGAGAAACCCTAGTAACACTCTCATATAATCTCATAATGGCAGTCAACAAAATCTTTGAAATATCGATTTCCCTCAGTCTCTAGAAAAGGGCAACCTGCGGGACGATATAAGGCCTTACGAAAGTCCACGAAGCAATAGTAGACTTTGTCAGAGCGATGATGAGCCTCCTTGATGATGGCCCACAATGTCAAAATATGGTCCATGGTCTGGCAATCAGCCCGAAAGCCAGCCTGACCCTTGGCTCTGCACGCTCTCCTATCAAGCTCACTAGAAAGAGTGATGTTCAAGGCTATAGCATAAAGCTTAGAAAAGGTGTGCCCAATCATGATAGTTATGTAGTTACCTAGATCCGAAGTTGAGCCGATCTTGAAAATCGGATAGATGATGTGCCTCGACCATGAGTCGGGGAAACTGGTGCAAACAACACTATTGAAGAGCACATGAAGAAAGGAAACTAGGATAGGGACACCGAGCTTGAGGAGCTAGGCATGAAAACCCTCCTCATTCACATATCTACAAGAGCTCATGAATTTGATGTCCTCACGAATGATGGACAGGGTGAAGAGGTGGCAGCTGGGTGGCGGGGTAAAGAGGAGAGGAGGTTGGCCAAGGATATCGTAGAGAGTGGAGGCATGGGTGGTGAGGGGGTGGTGGTTGAGGGTGGAGGGCGGGGAGGAGCACCGAGGGAGCAATGTATGCCAGAAGAGCTTCGGGTTGCAGGATAAGGTGTCACAAAGGGAAAAACACTGGGAAGAAAAGAATGAACGCTTCTTATAGCCAAGGAAATGACTATAGGAGCGGCAAATACTAATGAAATCAGTAGAGTGTGACAAGAATGTAGAGCGCAAGTAGCAGAGGAAGGTCTTACAATCATCAATGAACCAACGATTCATGGGGAAAGTGCTACGGTGAAAAGCACGATGACATGGGCAGTGGGGAATGGAGAGGAGAGAAGATTCCCAGATAGCAGTGACCAAAATTTCAAACATGGAGGAGACCTCGCAAGACAAGAGGGAGCCAACTTAGGGAAGGAGCCATCTAAGATTGAAGAGGAAAAGGTCACCATCACTCTCAAAGAAGCGGAAGCAGAAAGGGGTGCAGACAGGCACTTGCTAGGCCCGGGAGTGGGGGTAAATGAGGAGAGAAGGCGAATGGCAGTGGGAGAAGTGAAGCACGAGACTGAGAAGAGCATGGTCCACTAGGGGAAGGCGAGTGATGGTGAAGCGGTGAATGAAGGGAATGGAGTGGGTACAAGCGAGGGCATAATCCACCACACTGGCACCCCCACTGTGAGGCCAGCAAATGAACAACTTAGAACCATGAAAGCAAGGGAGGCCATTCAGGATCACCAAGTTGGAGGACTCGCAGAGCTGGAGGAGGTGACGACCATAAATAGAGAGTGGCCCATGACAATCCTTTGAGGTATGCTGAAAACCCAAGCTAGCATGATCTGTCTTAGAAGTACAAGTCCACTCAGAGCAACGGTCATGCATAGGAGTGCAAATCTCTAGTCCAGGCATTAAAATCCCCTAGTAAAATGATGTCGCCCATAGCTGCAAACTTGGAGATGCACTCGTACATGTCAAGGAATGGGCCCTTATCCTCCGCACTATGAATGGCATACGGGGAAGAAGCAGGTGGGAAGTAGCAAACAACGATAAATATGTCCCTCTGATGTTGGCTAGTAGGACTAATATGGATCCACATGAATCTGGCATGGACGTCAGTATGGACCAAAGAGGTAGCACTAAAGAGATCATCTCTGACCAGACATCCCACACCACCCAAGCCCTAAACACCACCAAAGGCCCGCACCTCCTCCCTACAAGTAGAAGACCACTGATACCCAGCAAAACCTAGAATAGGTCGAACGGGACACTCATGTGTCTCGGTGACAACCAGTATATCCATAGAACCAAAAACATCATGGAGGAGACTCGGGAGGGACCATAGAGAGTCATTACCGTTCCAGCAGTTGATAAGAAGAGAGTCAGAGTAGGGTCCACCCTTGACCAACAGCTGGTGAGAACGTCATGCAACCTTGGGGGCCTGTCTCGCTACCCAACTGCTAGGAGGAGAATCACGAATAATTGCCCTTAGGTAGTGAATTTCAAATTATAAAACAAACATGAACTTCACATAAAGTGAATTTCAAATTTAAAAACAAAACATGCACTCCACATGAATTGAATTTCAAATCTTATTTAGACTACACTCAAAGTAAATGCCAAAGTTTACTAGAAAACTCAAATATATACATTAATTAAATGTCAAATAAGGTACATACAAATTCAAACATATCTCACACCAATGAAAATGACACAAAATAAACATAGGGTGAATTCACACACACATTGTGCATTAGGAAATTTCAAATTTGAAAACAAACATGCACTACACATGAATTGAATTTTAAAATTTATATAAACATGCATATACAGTCAAAGTGATTGCCAAAGTTTAATAGAAAACACGTACATAAATTGAATGTCAAATAAACATGCGCATGTGCGTGTACACACAAAATTTCAAACATATATGCACATGGAATCCATTAAAACATGACAAAGTCAAAACACACATACAACTCAAAAGTAAATGTCAAATTTAGTTCAAATACCACATGGACTTTGTTCAAACATAAAAAAAGAAGTTAAACCATGATATATGATTTTTTCAAACATATATGCACATGGAATCCATTTAAACATGACAAAGTCAAAACACACATACAAATCAAAAGTAAATGTCAAATTTAGTTCAAATGCCACATGGACTTTGTTCAAATATAAAAAAGAACTTAAACCACGACACATGATTTTTTTTCAAAACATGAAGTTAAAACACATACAACTCAAAGTCAATGTTACATCACACAATGAATTCTAAAGTCAATTATAATACACAACATGCAAAGGTAATGTCAAATTACCTTTCAACACACATAGGAACAATACACATGGACTTTGTTCAAACGTAACAAAGTTAAGGCATGCAACACAAGAGGTGAATGTCAATGATATTTAAAACCACACAAAGTAAATATCAAAATGAATGCATGTCATGGATTATTCAAACATGCCAAATATATTAAAAAAATAATTTTCATAAAAACATACTTCAAACACGCACCAAGTGAATTCTAAAAGTTCAAACATATAGCATAAATAATTGGCAAAGTCAGTACACTCTTCACATAAAGTGAATGTGAAAGTCCAAACATATGTCAAAGTACAAACACAACAAAATCGTTGTCAATTAAGAATTATTATTTGTAATGACCCCTTCCTTTCCACTTGACCTAAATTTCATAAATTAGTACAAGTTAGGCATAAATTAGGGAATCATTCAAAAATAATTAGCAAATTATTCCAAGTTAACCATCACTATTCAAAAATGTTAAAGAAATGGAACTATTGTGTGATAAGATAATGAACATAATCTAGATTTAACATTTAGAAGATCTCTTCATATAGGGCACATGGATCTTTCTCCTTTCCTTACTAAGTTCATCATAAGGTGGAAGACTTACAGTGCCAAGGGCGTGTGAAATAGACTACAAGTGGCTTCCCTCAAGGCTTAACCCCAGTGTTGGGATAACCGTCATGTGCCCGAAATTACTCCGCCTCTCCCTTCCACAAACTCTCTACCCTAAGAGAACATAGTAAGAGATGAGAGATAGACCCCTAGGATCTATAATGAGAGTGACTAAAGCATGTTCCTAGATCTTATCATTATTTCTATATATATATATATCTACTTGTACATTTAAGAGTCTAATATAACTATATATATATATATATATATATAGATATAATTATGATTATCAATAATATATATATAATTATGATTATTAATAATTAAGTATATTTAATATATATGTATATAATACTTTACTTTAAATATATTTATTATATAGCATATATAATTATATCATTTTAATATCTATGTATATAAATCTATGTCCTAATCGAAGTATATAAGTTTCTCTGGTTCATTTCTTATATATAGTATTCCCTCCTTGATATAATAAATATTTCTTAGTCTTTTGAAAATGTCCATTTTATATTATAATATTATTTTATCTTTCATTCCACGACTATTCATCTTTTTTTGATCGGAATATATATATATATATATTTATTTATTTATTTTGTTCCCTTGAGTTCCTCCTACATTTCCTCCTTTATTTTCTCCTATATTTTCTCTTTCATTTTCTCCTATCTTTTCTCCTTCATTTTCTCCTATATTATTATCTCCCAAGTTTTTCATATTATTTCTTAAATGTTCTTCCTTTTCCTTGTGATATAATGTCTTTGCCCACTCAATATATATATAAACATGACTAGTCATGTCTTTTGGATTATAGTATTAGTATTAATAATTTATATTTGATTATTATAAAACTCTTTACGAGTGGTATTATTATTAATTATAATTCTTTACATTTAAATTTAATTATTTTATATTCTAATTTAGACATTATTTGTATTTCTTTTATATTTTAATTTAATTCTTTTATATTCTAATTTAGATTTAATTTATACTTATTTTATATTCTAATTTATATTTTATTATTATTATTATTATTGACTATTATTTTAGAAAGGGAACATACTTTTTTACAATTTTATCTCTTGTAATGTATTTACTTATTTTTATCTTATTGATTTCTATTATTTATTATTAACATTTATTATTAAATCTTATTCATAAAGGGGACATCACATGATGTATTCACATGATGTTCATTCATTTCACACATAGTTTGTTCAAGCACATACTTCACACATATACAAAGTACAAAGTAAGTGCTAAAGTTTAAATATACACATAGTTTAAACATGCCAAAATACAAACACGCAATAGTTTTGTAAAAGGTTACTTCAACAACACAAAAAGTAAACAATTAAAAAGTGTCACATGAAAGGCTCTCGGGCCATTCTCAACTTCCCTAATCATTTTGTTGCCAGATCATCAGGACAAACCAGAAGCCTCGATGACTCTTCTAAATTATGGATCTCATCGTCATCATCTTCTGAAGATCAGGAAAGTTTCAGGCCATATGTCCATGAATCAGTCTGCCCAGATCAGATTCAAAATGAGAATATTGATGTAATGGATAATAATGCTAACATCAAACAGGGTGTGTTAGAATTGGAGGTTCTTAGTGTGGATTTCTTGGAGGATCTGCTGCTAGCATCTCCAACATTATATCCATCTGAAAACAATTTACCTTGAATTTGTTACTTGCGAGCTGATTGCAAAGATTATTATTACCTGTTTCTTCTAAGTCCAAATACAAAAATGGTGATTTCAAACATATAGTGTTAGTAGATTTCAAAATTTGTTTATTCTTAACATCAAACAAGTTGATTTCAAAATTAGTACATTCTTGACATAAGGCAAACATAAAATTCAAACTTAAACACACATGCTAAAGTACAAATGCAATATAGTTTGTTTTTTTCACACATAATATGTTCAAACACACTCTTCAAATATATACAAAATAAATTTTTAAGTCTAAATATTGACTTGAGCAAATGTGAAAGTTCAAATACATTTCATGCAATATTATTTCACTTCACACATATCTTGTCCAAACATGCAGTTCACATATATCTTGTAAAAAATATGCACTAAAAAAATATAAAAGTATACACAACGACAATAGGCTGAAAAAAATGGACATAACTAATGACCATTCCCTGCAGCCTTAAGGAGGGAGCTAATTCAACCCCTCCAAAATAGTATTTTATTAAGCAACAAATCCATTTACAAATAAGTTTACTTATTTCAGCAATTGATTTAAAAGTACAACAATATAGTTAAAATTTACTTTGCATTAACATGAGCTATTGCTACAAAGAATCAAAGAACTTTAAAATTGAGTCAAAGAATTAGTTTATATAATCCTCTTTAAAATTACTAATTTTTTTAGTATCCATAGTCCTCTTTAGAGTTCTGCTTTTCTCCTACTCATCATCAGTGCTACCTGAAAAATCAGTAAAAAAAAGAACAAATACAAAATAACAATAAAACTTATAAAACATAGTCTATAATAAAAATAGAAAATAAAAACTCAAACTAAACATATTAAAGTAGAAGTCATGAACAATATAAAAACAAATGAGACATGGCCATGCCAAACAAAACTAGAATGACAACAAAGAAAGTGTAAGGAAACTCAGGTGCGGAAACAACTTCCTACACTAATCTCTAAAGGAAAGTATTGTGCAAATTCTTTTAAATCCTTATAATTTCAGATTCGTTAACTACTTTAACAATGATATTGCAGCCTTATACCATGCATACAAAAAATAGAGAATGACACAATGATTTACCCTGGGGAAAACCTTTCGGTAAAAACCCTAGCACTCCAAAACCTACACAATGTATTAATCAAAACTATTACAGTTTACAATACAATTGGAATGCAAGTTCTTTCAGAAGATTTCCAACTCTTGAAGACAAATTGCGGCAGCATAAAAATGTTCCAACAATACACAAACTTCACCTATCTTTGCAACCCTAAAAAATGCTTATATCATGCGCTTCCCTTTTTAGGGAAACTTCCAAAGATAGTCATATTGGGGAAGAGTGTACAGTACTCAACTTTATCAGTTGCCACATGTCTTCACCCATCATTGAATCTTCCAGACATAGCTCTTACAAGTCATAGGAATCCATCATAATCATTTCAGCCATGATCTCATTACACACAATTCAAGATGCCGACGCATCAAGTGGAGTGACACATCAACATGCCAACTAGACATGTACACTCACACTTAATTACATTATTTGCAAGAAATACATTTTACAAAACAAATAATAAGAATAGGAATTATCCAAGGTTGAGACACCTTATTCCTAACAGAAAGAAAAAAAAAAAAAGCATATAATGATGGATAAAAAAGCCAACAAAATAGATCGCTATGTGAACATAACTTTCTAAACATTCATTAAATCGTTGACATGAGTCTTACTTAAACAATCAGACTGATAGCAACAAGATAAATGCAACCAAGTTGACTTCAAAACAAATGGCTCTAAGATGAAAGGTAGAATGAAATTTGTAAACATCTCTCCATGACAAAAGACAACGGCTCCTCTGAGTTTAAATTTGGCATAAAAATACAAAAAAATGCAAAAAAAACTAACAAAAAGAATGCAAAAAGGCACATAATCCATTAAGGATACTTACAAAGAGTCCAAAGTTGAAACCCACAATGAAAGTACTGGTGATGGAAATGGCAGCCAATATGTCCTGTAAATGCCCAAGTTAAAACATTTGTTCCATACATAACTATGCAATTGAATATGGTAGACCTTGCAATTGCCCATATTTTATTTGATTCTTGTACTATCCTTCTTCCTAAATCTCTTGAACATACCGTTGACCCACTTTTACCACCCCCCAAATTACATGAAATTTCTACACCCCCATTCAACTTGTCATGAATAAGTGGAACTAAATTTACCCAACAAATGCCTTACACCTTGAGTCTTCCATGTCTTCCATCTTTGGAGAAAGCAACTAAATTTAGCCAACAAATGCCTTACACCTGAGGAAATCAACCTGTCCACATAATATATAATCTAAGATTTAAATTCTCATAACTATATTGCACCGACAAATGTAAACATTAAGTAAACTAGCTAATACAAATGAATAATGATCATAATTTGGAAACATAATTCTATGGTAATTAAAGTCAAATGAATGACAATTCCAGTAGATCATGAAAGTGGTTTCTAGAGACAAGCCACTTAGAAATGAGAAAATCCCAAATGATTTTCCAATGAGCCCACAACAAATTGTAATGAGGTTGTTCAAAGCCCATGAATGGGTAATAACAACAACTCCTCTGGTCTAGCATATTATTTTTATTGTTGTTTCAGCAAGAATCTTATTGCCCTGCAAAATAAATAGTATTCACTCCATTTTTAACAAGATTCATTCACCTCTCTATTGGATGTTGAATATTCAGATTGCAATTAAGGAATTGACATCGTCTATAATTTTTGTTGGTTGTAAGGATTTAGTTAAGGAAAAGAAACCACAAGCTTATAATAAATCATAAAGTCTATTTGAATTTGTAGAACTATTGTAATCTTCACATTTGGCCTTCATATCAGGATGATGGTGTAGATTATTGATGAAGTCTTGTGATGGTGCTAGTCTACAAACTTAATCTTCATGTTTGACCTTAATTTTCTACTTGTTTTCCTGAATATAAATATACACACACATACAAACTAGATCATAAGACTAAAAAGAACTTGATTTAAACACGTAATTATGAGCTTTCTTTATATATAACAATTCACTTTGTTATTGTTCATTATTTCGATGTAGTTTGTGAAAGTCATTCTTGTCATTAAGGCAAACCCACAAGTAATAAAATTGCCAAAGAGTTTTTTTTAGAATTATGGAGGTGCACACTACTAGTTTCTATCCTTGGTTTGGTATCATATGTTTTGTTTATTAATATTTTTATCTCATTGGTTACTATGAGCAAGCTCATTCGTTGCACTTAAAATTGTCATATAAATTTCTTCCTAGTTATAACTTTAAAAGGAATCTTATGGTATATGGCCATTCTCACTGAAAATGTTTCAATAGATGGTAAGGAGTAATACATTGAAAATGGGTCATAAATTCATAAATAGGATAGAAATGATTAGCACTCAACAATAGATATGAACTGTGATTTTATAAAATTATATATAAATAGTAGTTGTGATGCTTGGGACAAATGAGATATCTGAAAATATAATGTGAAAAAGTACAAGAGATATCACAAAGACCTTAAGGGATAATCATACAAATGTGGATAAAACCAAGTCCCAAATGAAAAGTGTAGTTTACTTATCAGAACCATCTATCTTTAAAGTTTAGGGCGAGTTATCAAAAAATTTGCAACAAAAAAATATTGTCTACACCATCATCCTGATATGAACTTGGCCATGTGTCTAGACTAGACATGTAAGAAATTGGCTAACGTTGGTGGAACAATTGCACTGATTTGAACACCTAGAATTACTCCGATAACATATTTACAAGTAGCTTCTGAGGCAGTTGGTAACCCTACCATTGTGGCATAGCCTGTTAGGCAAACACTCTAAACCATTCAAAAGTTTATTCACAGACTAACTACTTTTAGAAAGATTCATAGAAAAATGATTTATTTTGTTTATTTGTCATATACATAACATATTTCCCTAACTTTAGAAATACATCATCTACATAGAATTTGTCATCTTAATAAAATGTAAGCATCATGTATAAAACCAGGTTTAAACTGGTTGAGCTCAGGAGACATTGCAGAGGCCAGACCTCCTACTTAGATGCCTACAACATCTTAATTGCACAATTGATATAGCTAAACCAATGTTGTCTTGCAATGCCATACACTATTAATTCTACAAAACTCAAATATACACAAATTTCTGCTACTAGAAAAATTTTAAGTTCCCTCAACTTAAAACCCTCTATTCCAGCTCCCTTTGCCAATTTCCAGTCTAAGTTAGCTATTGTAAATTAGTTTTTTAAACCTAGTAGCCTATTTTTGTATCCTTGCACATACACATAATTTGTTTCAACTTAGTATATACCTATACGACAAATAAGGCCAAGAACAAACAAGAGCTATTCTAAAATGCCTGACATAAAGCTCCTCTATAAAGCTTCACAAAATCTTTGCTTTAAATTATCTCATAATTCTTACCATGTTACTGTGTGAATAAACTACTGAAATAGATATAATGGAGCTAGAGCCTAATCAAGGATATTGTAATTGTATTGTCCAGAGTATCAAAGCTTCATTAAAATCTAAGCACTTGTATTGACAAAAAGAACATCATTAACACAGGAAAAAGAAGAAGATTATAAAGACACAAATACCCCAAACCTAATAATAAATATATGAGAACCTCTTGAATTGATAATCTTAATATTTTTGCCCATTTTCATTTCCACTTTGTTTCTATTTTTTTTTTAATTTTTTTTTTAACACTCTACCCTTAATTTTTTTCCGTTATGTTTCTTATGGAGGAACTTTTTCCCCCTTTGGCAAACCCTTGTAAAGTAAAATAAATGCAAAGTATTTGGTGACATATAGCAGTTTGGGTTATATTTTAAAGTGATAATAGGCATAAAAAATACTATCCATTAAGAAGATGAAAGAATAAATGAGGCATGAATTTAAGAAATTATAGTCAAGAATGTGGGACTCACAAGATTCTGAATGTTACAGATGAGCTCTGTAAGGCATCAAGACATTACAAATGAGATCTGTTGGGCAATTCGCCCTTTTCAAAGTATCTGCACATTAAACTACCCTGTATACCATTGCAGTTTCTCTGCCTTATTTCAAGCTCGAGAACACAATGATTGATCATGAAATTCTGATTATGATCTCCAGAGCTCTCGTGTTGGATTTGAAAAGTGATAATATAGCAGTTTGGGTTATATTGTAAAGTGATAATAGGCATAAAAAATACTATCCATTAAGAAGATGAAAGAATAAATGAGGCATGAATTTAAGAGCTCTCATGTTGGATTTGAAAGGGCTAATTATCATTTTAGTTGATTGAAAGTTGGCGATTGGAATCCATGGATGCTTGGTTGCAGGCTTAGCGATAATTTGGAGATTAGGTGCTCTGACATTTGAGTTATCCCCAATCTAGGTGGGCGAGGGGACTTGCAGGAAAAATGAATGAGAGGCAAATTAAACAGAGAATAAGTGGGAAAAAACAAAAAAGTAAACTGTCATGGAGCGTGGTAACACCAAAGCAAAAAAGAAAATGGTCATGGAGCTTGCTAAACGGTATCATAGCTATAAAATGAAGGAATACATTTTCTTATAAAATAAAATAAAATAAAATGTTTTTATTAAATTAGTAATAAACGACAACATAGCTATGAAGCCTCCTTAAAGATAGAGTTGGATGAACCCAAAGTAAAACAAAATTGTTAGGTGAATCTAAATATTATTAAAAACAATTATTAAAGGAATATATTTTCTTTTAAAAAAATATGTCTAAATTATTCATTCGCCATTTTGTATTGCTATCAGAATTCAATTTTGTCAAAGTCATTGACCTATATTCACAAGAATCCATCTCTCATGAGAATGAATGGAGCACTTAACACTCATTGTATCTAGGTGATGTTCATAGGGGTGAAGCATCAGGCCTTCCCAAGAGGTCACTTATCCCAATATGACTCCAAATCAAGTGTGTTTAACCATGGAGTTCCAAGCCAAAGTCCACCTAGCTTGCTAGCCCATTTGTCAAACCTTTTCAAGTGATGTGCCTTATGAACCGCTCATTATAGAGCCCCTTTAGCTCATTAATTAATAAGTAAAAATAAATAAATTAGAAAATAACTTTGAATCAATTAAATAAATTGTTTACAACATAATTAGAAATAACTTTTACTTCTAAGAAAATTAATTAGAAAGGAAAGATAGTCTATGAAGCTTGAAGTTTTTATAAAACATCCAAAAAAAATTAAATTGCAATATTCCTTTCACATGTCTCATATTTGTCATAACTCGGTCACGAAGTTGGAGGAAGAGAAAAGAAAAATAAATATATAAACAAAAAAATTAATAAAATAACACGGTCGATACCAAGTTAAAGAGGTGTGGGTTTACATTATGGCCATGTTGGGTAGAGATCATTGAGAGAAGGCAATAGGATTATCATATTTATGACATGTTTAAATGGAGAGAAACAAAATTGTTAAATATGCACAAAATGGATTTGTTAAAAAGGTTGTACAAACCTTGCGGCAAATGAAATTTGCATGTGTAAAAATTAAGATCTGTGATTGTTTCCAACATCATCTTTGCATTTGCTTAAATATGAGCTCTAGAATAAAATGTGGACATCCATCAAGGCATGAAGGTTAGAGGAATTTCTAACATAAGAGGAAGAAATGTAGAAAACAAGCTACAAAGGAGAAAAAAAGACAAAAAAGAAGGCATGGAGACAGGGAGAGAGTTCATGATTCGATAGAGAATGTTATCCATTTACTAAGGTATGGTATCCCCACCCTAGAATCATCCAAATATTGTAGGTCGACAGTCATTGTGGCACATTATTTCACACATGACCCCATCAAAGAGGCATTTTAAGCAAAAAAATGTATGGCAAGTCAAAATGGAGGAATTTTGGCAATAATTTGAAGCTTGGGAAAATAGAAGGGAATGTCTAAAATCATGTTGAATAGAGAGTTGGAAGAGGAGGCAACCAAAGAGAAGGCATGAATAGAGGTAATGTGGGAAGAGGAGGACCAAAACGAAGGCATGATTTTGATAGTCCAACATATATATTACCCTAAATATTTAAATAGAAAATGAAGTAGGGGAATGGCATGAAGGGGAAGCAAAATAGTTGAAAAGTTATGTGTTCTCTAAAAATAACATGATCATAGGATATGCATAGAATTTAATGTGTTGAAAAGATTTTTGAAATTTCCAAGCATAGGAGTTTACAATTGTAAATTCCAAACTCCACAAGCTCGACCACATTATGTTGCTTGCACCCAAATGAGACCTCGTGACAAGCTATGGATATCTATCAAAGAAACATGGAGGAATGAAGTGATGCATATGTTGCAAGTGTCATTACACAATATGTGCATTATTATGGGGAAAATATTTACCCTCTAGTAGTCAAATACAATAATACATAAACTTAGAGCATAATAAAAAAAATGTATACCAAACCACTCATTGCCTTATCAATGCTAAAAAACTTGAAGAAAATGTCAAGGAGAGGCGATAAAGCATATCGGCTAGGTTTGATTATAAATGGGGAATGAGGCGGCGAACCCAGAGTAAGTAGTTGATGAAATAAATCTGCCTAACAAAAGACATGGTAGACATTGTATTTGATAGTGGATGCATGCAAGTTTAGTGGATATTGTAGATATTTCTAGTCTGTTTCTTGTACATATTTTTATTTTCACACATCATGCAAAACTAGTGGTTTTCAACCTAATTTATTTTACATGTGCAAGAGGAAACAGTTTGTCGGTAGTTCTAAAAGTAGTCTTCCAATATGAGACAAATACAGTGTGACAAAAATCCAGTTGCAAGAAACCTGATAGGAGAATCTTATCAGCTAAATATTTAAATAAAATAACTAATAAAATAATATGGTCAATGCCAAGTTAAAGAGGTGTGGGGCTACATTATGGGCATGCTGGGTAGACATCATTGAGAGAAGACAATAGGAGTATCATGGGGTGATCCCACAAAGCCGTTTCCCACTTTTAGGGATGAACAAAATCGGCATCGTAGGGAAAAATAAAATTTTAGAGTCTTCGTGCGAAGTCCTTACTTCAGGCAAAGTGTTGGATCCACTTCGCGCGAAGTACCCTAGACAGGGGGCTTCACATGAAGACCCCCCTTCGCACGAAGTACCCTACGTAGGGTACTTCACGCAAAGGGGATCTTCGCACAAAGCCCCTCTGGGCCGAATTTCATTATATATTTTCGGTGTTTCTTTTTTATTTGTCATTGTCACTGTTGGATTTTGCAAACCCCAGGCCTTGGAGCAAAGCAGTGACGTCTAGTACGACATCAGCATTTCCCAAGCCTTTTTGAGATCTTCAGATTGTTAGCAGTATCAAGTACACACATTTTTCTCATTTTTTATTATAAATTATATGTTTTATATTTATTTTAGTTAGTTATTTGTTTTAAATAATTTTTTATTTGTAGAAATGTTAGAAAATCATAGTTAAATATTATCTAATATGTTAGAAATTGATAGTAGAATGTTAGAAAATCATAGTTAAATATTAGAAAACAATAGAAATATTAAAAGTCGTAGTATAAATGTTAAAATATGTTAGAAAATGGTAGAAAATCATAGTAGTTTGTTAGCATCTGTTAGAAAATATTTACAAAACATTAGAAATCGTAGTAGAAATGTTAGAAAATGTTAGAAAACATTAAGATCTTACAGAAATTATTAAAAATATTTGTTTTTAAATTTCAAGTTTAAAGTTGTAAATATTAGGAATCTCTCTCTCTCTCACACATGTACACGCATTTTTAGTAAATTTAGTAAATATTAGTTAGTTGTTTGTTTAAAATAATTTTTAGTTTGTAGAAATCTTAGAAAATCATAGTTAAATTTTTGAAAATGATCTAGTAGTATGTTAGAAAACATTAAAAAATTGTAGTGCAGTAAGTTTCTAGGACCCTTATTCCTCCCTTATGACATATTAAGACACTTAGGATCCCTTAGGAATCTCAAGATCTTATAATACATATTAGGATGTCCTATGACCCATTGATGTACATGTTAGGTTCCATTAATACATACAAGGACTCATTGTTTCCCTCAAGGCTCCTTAAGACATATTCTAAGATGAATTAATGTAACCTATGATCTCTTAGGACCTATTATGAGGCCTACAACCCCTTAAGACATTCTAGGACCATTACATATCACTTATGACATCTTAAGACACATAGGACCCCTTAGGACCCATACGACCCATTATTATATCTTAAAATGTCCTAGGACACATTGATCTATCTTAGCTTTTGTTAATAAATATGGGAACCCATCGTTGCCCGCAAGAACCCTTAAGAGATACTAGTATCAATTAATATAACCTAAGATCCCTTAGACCACTTATCACATCTATGACCCATTAACATTGTTGGACCATTATACATACCTTACGACATTTTAAGACATATATGACCCATTCAGATCATCAAGACCCATTAACATATCTTAGGTTGTCCTAGGACACATTTATGTATCTTAGATTCAATTAATATCATACGAGGATCCACTAATGTAACCTAGGACCCCTTAGTACCTCTTATGTTACCCATGACCCCTTAAGACACTCTAGGACCACTTATTGCACCTACGACCCATTAACATTCTAGGACTCTTATCTGGATCCCTTAGGACCTCTTATGTTACCTACGACCCCTTAAGACACTCTAGGACCCTTATGTATACCTTAGGACCTCTTATGTTACCCATGACCCCTTAAGACACTCTAGGACCACTTATTGCATGTACGACTCATTAACATTCTAAGATTCTTATATGGATCCCTTATGAAATCTTAAAACAAATATGAAACCTTAGGACCCCCAAGAACCATTAAAGAATCTTAGTATGTCCTAGGACCACTTAGATCACTTATCACATCTTAGACCCATAAATATTATTGGACCATTATACATCCCTTACAACACTTTAAGACATATATGACCCCTTCGGATCCTCAAGACCCATTAACATATCTTAGGTTGTCCTATGACACATTTATATATCTTAGATTTAATTAATACATACAAGGATCCACTAATGTAACCTAGGACCCCTTAGGACCTCTTATGTTACCCACGGCCCCTTAAGACACTTTAGGACTCTTATCTATACCTTAGGACCTCATATGTTACCCATGACCCCTTAAGACACTCTAGGACCCTTATCCATAGCTTATGACATCTTATGTTACCCACGACCCCTTAAGACACTCTAGGACCACTTATGTTACCCACAACACCTTAATACACTCTAGGACCCTTATCTATAGCTTATGACCTCTTATGTTACCCATGACCCCTTAAGACACTCTAGGACTCTTATCTATACCTTAGGACCTCTTATGTTATCCACAACCCCGTAAGACACTCTAGGACCCTTATTTATAGCTTATGACATCTTATGTTACCCATGACCTCTTAAGACACTCTAGGACCCTTATCTATACCTTAGGACCTCTTATGTTACCCACAACCCCTTAAGACACTCTAGGGCCCTTATCTATACCTTATGACCTCTTATGTTACCCACGACCCCTTAAGACACTCTAGGACCACTTATTTCACCTATGACCCATTAACATTCTAAGACTCTTCTCTAGATCCCTTAGGACCCCTTAGGACCTCTTATGTTATCTACGACCCCTTAAGACACTCTAGGACCCTTATCTATACCTTAGGACCTCTTATGTTACCCATGACCCCTTAAGACACTCTAGGACTCTTATTTATACCTTAGGACCTCTTATGTTACCCATGACCCCTTAAGACACTCTAGGACCCTTATCTATAGCTTATGACCTCTTATGTTACCCATGAACCCTTACGACACTCTAGGACCACTTATGTTACCCACAACCCCTTAAGACACTCTACGACCCTTATCTATCGCTTATGGCCTCTTATGTTACCCACGACCCCTTAAGACACTCTAGGACTCTTATCTATACCTTAGGACCTCTTATGTTACCCATGACCCCTTAAGACACTCTAGGACCCTTATCTATACCTTATGACATCTTATGTTACCCACAACCCCTTAAGATGCTCTAGGACCCTTATCTATACCTTAGGACCTCTTATGTTACCCACAACCCCTTAAGACCCTTATCTATACCTTATGACCTCTTATGTTACCCACGACCCCTTAAGACACTCTAGGACCACTTATTGCACCTACGACCCATTAACATTCTAGGACTCTTATTTGGATCCCTTAGGACCCCTTAGGACCTCTTATGTTATTTATGACCCCTTAAGACACTCTAGGACCCTTATCTATACCTTAGGACCTCTTATGTTACCCATGGCCCCTTAAGACATTCTAGGACTCTTATCTATACCTTAGGACCTCTTATGTTACTCATGACCCCTTAAGACACTCTAGGACCCTTATCTATAGATTATGACATCTTATGTTACCCACAACCCCTTAAGACACTCTAGGACCACTTATGTTACCCACGACCCCTTTAGATGCTCTAGGACCCTTATCTATAGCTTATGCCCTCTTATATTACCCACAACCCCTTAAGACACTCTAGGATGCTTATCTATACCTTAGGACCTCTTATGTTACCCACAACCCATTAAGATACTCTAGGACCCTTATCTATACCTTATGACATATTATGTTACCCACAACCCCTTAAGACACTCTAGGACCCTTATCTCTACCTTATGACATCTTATGTTACCCACAACCCCTTAAGACACTCTAGGACCACTTATGTTACCCACGATGCCTTAAGACACTCTAGGACCCTTACCTATAACTTATGACCTCTTATGTTACCCATGACCCCTTAAGACACTCTAGGACTCTTATCTATACCTTAGGACCTCTTATGTTACCAATGACCCCTTAAAACACTCTAGGACCCTTATCTATACCTTATGACATCTTATGTCACCCATGACCCCTTAAGACACTATAGGACCCTTATCTATACCTTAGGACCTCTTATGTTATCCATGACCCCTTAAGATACTCTAGGACCCTTATCTATACCTTATGACCTCTTATGTTACCCATGACCCCTTAAGACACTCTAGGACCACTTATTGCACCTACGATCCATTAACATTCTAGGACTCTTATCTGGATCCCTTAGGACCTCTTATGTTATCTACGACCCCTTAAGACACTCTAGGACCCTTATCTATACCTTAGGACCTCTTGTGTTACCCACGACCCCTTAAGACACTCTAGGACTCTTATGTATACCTTAGGACCTCTTATGTTACCCATGACCCCTTAAGACACTCTAGGACCCTTATCTATAGCTTATGACATCTTATGTTAGCCACGACCCCTTAAGACACTCTAGGGCCCTTATATCTAGCTTATGACCTCTTATGTTACCCACGACCCCTTAAGACACTCTAGGACTTTTATCTATACCTTAGGACCTTTTATGTTACCCACGATCCCTTAAGACACTCTAGGACCCTTATTTATACCTTATAACATCTTATGTTACCCACAACCCCTTAAGACACTCTAGGACCCTTATCTATACCTTGGGACCTCTTATGTTACCCACAACCCCTTAAGACACTCTAGGACCCTTATTTATACCTTATGACATCTTATGTTACCCATGACCCCTTAAGACACTCTAGGACCCTTATCTATACCTTAGGACCTCTTATGTTACCCACAACCCATTAAGACCCTTATCTATACCTTATGACCTCTTATGTTACCCATGACCCTTTAAGACACTCTAGGACCACTTATTGCACCTACGACCCATTAACATTCTAGGACTCTTATCTGGATCCCTTAGGACCCCTTAGGACTTCTTATGTTATCTACGACCCCTTAAGACACTCTAGGACCCTTATGTATACCTTAGGACCTCTTATGTTACCCATGACCCCTTAAGACACTCTAGGACCCTTATCTATACCTTAGGACCTCTTATGTTACCTATGACCCCTTAAGACACTCTATGACTCTTATCTATACCTTAGGCCCTCTTATGTTACCCATGACCCCTTAAGACACTCTACGACCCTTATCTATAGCTTATGACATCTTATGTTACCCACAACCCCTTAAGACACTCTAGGACCACTTATGTTACCCACAACCCCTTAAGACACTCTAGGACCCTTATCTATAGCTTATGACCTCTTATGTTACCCACAACCCCTTAAGACACTCTAAGACTCTTATCTATACCTTAGGACCTCTTATGTTACCCATGACCCCTTAAGACACTCTAGGACCGTTATCTATACCTTATGACATCTTATGTTACCCACAACCTCTTAAGACACTCTAGGGCCCTTATCTATACCTTATGACCTCTTATGTTACCCATGACCCCTTAAGACACTCTAGGACCCTTATCTATACCTTATGACCTCTTATGTTACCCACGACCCCTTAAGACAATTTATGACCACTTATTGCACCTACGACCCACTAACATTCTAGGACTCTTATCTGGATCCCTTTGGACCCCTTGGGACCTCTTATGTTATCTACGACCCCTTAAGACACTCTAGGACCCTTATCTATAACTTAGGACCTCTTATGTTACCCATGATCCCTTAAGACACTCTAGGACTCTTATCTATACCTTAGGACCTCTTATGTTACCCATTTCCCCTCAAGACACTCGAGGACCCTTATCTATAGCTTATGACATATTATGTTACCTACGACCCCTTAAGACACTCTTGGACCACATATGTTACCCACGACCCCTTAAGACACTCTTGGACTAGTTATGTTACCCACGACCCCTTAAGACACTCTAGGACCCTTATCTATAGCTTATGACCTCTTATGTTACCCACGACCCCTTAAGACACTCTAGGACTCTTATCTATACCTTAGGACCTATTGTGTTACCCATGACCCCTTAAGACACTCTAGGACCCTTATCTATACCTTATGACATCTTATGTTACCCATGACCCCTTACAACACTCTAGGACCCTTATCTATACCTTAGGACCTCTTATGTTACCCATGAAACCTTAAGACACTCTAGGACTCTTATTTATACCTTAGGACCTCTTATGTTACCCATGACCCCTTAAGGCACTCTAGGACCCTTATCTATAGCTTATGGCATCTTATGTTACTCACGACCCCTTAAGACACTCTAGGACCACTTATGTTACCCATGACCCCTTAAGGCATGATGGATACTACTACAGAAAGTGTCATCATTGCTTCTCAGAGGGGAGTAGTGGATAGTATAGGACATATTTCTTTTGCAGCCACATCTATCACTTCAGATTCAGTGGGTGGATATATTTTGACTAGATCAAGAAGAGCCAGATCATCTTCTGAGGCTTCATCTAGTACTAGTGTAGGTGTGACTAATGAGACATATAGAGTTGTAGGTCTTCTTGTACCTGGAGAGATACAAGTATTGTCAAGTCATCATAGTCATTTAGATATGGCCCTTTACTTTTTGGAGGACCTCCTGCAGGCCTATTCTCATATTGCTGACACGCATAGGATCCCAATACATTCAGTCAAGGATTTCATTGGACTTGCATAGGGTCCTGTAGTTCCACTGACACAAGATGCACCATCTACTAGTCAAACACAACATAGTGCAAAGTGCTCTACACCCACATATCACTCTACAGTTGTAGAGCTAGGTATACAGGTTGGAGATGTACGCATCACTATTGAGGGCCTAGACACTTTTGATGAGAAGTTGTGTGGGTTGGGTTAGGTGGAAGTTGGCACTAATGGTGGGTCATTTATGGATATGTTATTGCATCCAAATGGTTCAAGTTCTACATCACTCCCCTCCTAGCTTGTGTCACCCCTACACTCCTCATTACTAGAGAGATTCAAGACCTTAGATGGTGTGGGTGATGTAGTTTCAATTGATGATATGATGGTGTAGCACGCTGTTGATCATCTTGCTCCTGAGATCCATGTACATATAAAATTTTCTTCTCTTTTTTCTTAGGAGTTTTAGTGAACAATTAATTGTAGACATGTGTATTGATGTTTGTTCAATGTATCATATTTTGTAGGTACAGTTAGCAGAGCATGTTACCTCTAGTGTGGGCTCATAGCATCTTCATATGAGAGATCCATTTTATGGGACACCTACTAGTGGTTAGGTAAGTTTTAGATATATGTATGTTTAAGAATGTATGTGTACACATGTATTTATATATTTCAAGTACTTTACATAATATATATACTATGCACATGTATATAACCAACTGTTGTACTAAATTTCTAGGGGTCAGTCGCTGCTTTAAAGCCAGAGGATGCTTTTCATAGGAGCAATTCAGCAGATGTGACACCTAGTAGTGGTCAGATAAGTTTTTAAAATAGGTAGGTTTAAACATGCATTTATAATATTTTATTTATTTTAGATTATTATTATATATACATGCATTTATATTCGCATGGATCAGTTGTTGTCTCATAGCCAGAGGATGATCGTGGCAGTCACTCAGAGGGTCACTCTATTCGCATGCACGTAGATGACTCCCTATTTTAGGACATGTTGCACATATCTTTTATTTGAGACTCATTATATAGGTCATTAGTATATGTTTGATATTTTCAGTTTATAATTTGAGACATATATTTGATTAGAGACATATATATTTGATTAGATGTACATATATTTGATTTGAGACATATATTTGATTAGAGACATATGATTCGAGACATATATTTGATTAGATGATATGATTAGATAATATGATTTGATTTGATGATATATGATTTGATTAGATGGTTTATTTTATTAGATGATATGATTAGATGATATGATATGATTTGATTTGATTAGATGATTTTATTTAATGATATATGATATTATTAGATGATATGATTTTATTTTATTTTATTTGATCAATATATAATTTGATTACATGGTTTTATTTGATTAGATGATATGATTTGATTAGATATGATAAGTAATCTAACTAATTTCATCATTTTTTAGTGTCTTAAGGGGATCTTAAACTAATAAGAAATCTTAAGGGGAGGTCTTAAGGGGATCTAAAATTAATACATAAAAAATAACTAGTTAATACATGTAACTAATGGACAATAACTATTCTAACTAATTATAGAACTAACACATGTCATAAGTAATCTAACTCATTTCATCATTTTTTAGTGTCTTAAGGGGATCTAGAATTAATATCTTAAAAAATAACTAGTTAATACATGTAACTAATGGATAATAATTCTTCTAACTAATTCTAGAACTAACACATGTCATAAGTAATCTAACTAATTTCATCATTTTTTAGTGTCTTAAGGGGAGGTCTTAAGGGGATCTAGAATTATCATTAAAAATAACTATTTAATAAATTCATGTAACTAATGGATAATAACTATTCTAACTAATTCTAGAACTAACACGCGTCATAAGTAATCTAACTAATGTCATCATTTTTTAGTGTCTTAAGGGGATATTTAACTAATAAGCGGTCTTAAGGGGATCTAGAATTAATATCATAAAAAATAACTAGTTAATACATGTAACTAATTCTAAAACTAACACATGTCGTAAGTAATCTAACTAATTTCATCAATTTTTAGTGTCTTAAGGGGATCTAGAAATCATAAGCATCATAAAAAGTATCATAAAAATCATTGAATAATCAAAGCATGCATAAAATTTTTAACTAATATGCAATCTATAAAAATCATTGAATAATCAAAGTATACATATAAAATTCTATATATTAACACCATTGAACCATCAAATAGGTCCATCATATATCAACAAATTATAGTCCATCATATGTTTAAATATATAAACAAAGTATAATGAAATTTAATCCAAAGATATCAAGTAGGTCCTAACACAAGAAATAAGTATACATATTATACTTTTTAGACCAGCTCAAGTGGTTCAAACCTTTAATATTCTCTCATCATCCTCACTATCTAGTCTCCACTTACGACGTCCATGTTGAGATTTAATTGTATGGACGCAAATGCATGTGGCAACTACTAGGTGACTATATTGAAACACCTTATTGTCTAGTTCGTAATCAACAAAGTGAATACCATGTTGAATTACTTTTATTTTCTTGAAATATGTTCCCTCTAAAACAACTGAACCTGTAGGTCACAAATTTTAACAATATATAAATTTAAACAAACTCAATTTGAAATTTGTTAAAAGGTTAAAATTTAAAATTTACAAATTGAGTTCAATATATTGATGTAAACCATATACAAACCTATGGGAAACAACATTCCACAATTTTCTTTAGGTTCAAGTAACTTCATCCTCTTTGCAGTACAACATAGTAAATAATAACCAACTCCTACATTTCCACACTCAGCAATCATTGCAAAGACATCTCCTGCACAGTAAATTTATATATACATGTGTAAGATCTTAAAATTTACTTAGTTCAATCTATAGATCTATTGATGTATCTATACATCTAGCTCAATGTACCATATAATGTGATATATATATACTTACCAATTTTGACCAATCCTGAGATATGATCATAATCAGTAGAAATCAAAGGGACATCATCGAAGTTTTCATCTTCATCTCTATCAAATATATTAGTAACAACTAGTGGCACTAGATTCCATGTGCCCACATATCCACGGTCTTGATTGATACATTCCTCATAATTGTCAGCAATGTAGTGATAACAAAAGCATGAGTAATCCCTAGTGTTCAACATCCAATTGTGACAATTCGTACTCATAACTGAATGCAAAGATCATGTCTTTTCTATCCTATTGCAACCATGCATAATTTTTCTATCCACACCTGAACAAATGCATATATAATAAATTCTATATGAATATAATTTGAATAAAAAATATCATAAATTTTTTAAACACTTTCACATAATTTAAAAATGTGTGCATACCTTTTATCTCCCAAAATTTTCTATATGGCACCACCTGAGTCAATCCTAATGATGTGTCATTCTCATTTGGTGTGAAATGTGTCTTGCACCATTCAACCACATCATGTGCATTTTTTATATGCACTCCCTTATAATTCATTTGATACTTTCATATAGCACATTTGATCCAAGTTCCAACACCATCATGTTCACCCTTTCCGTGTCCACTCTCAAAGAAAATCCAAACATGTGGTATGTTTTCATTACAATGGTATCTACATAGTGTATAAAATGGTCTCGATGATTTGAATTGTGCAGCACATCCATCTGACCAACCATAATGTTTATCAATTTTTATACCTCTTTCTTTCAAATTTGTAAAAAACATCTTGAAGCATTGTTTGACATAATGAATGTCATGCTCTCTATCATCACTTATATAAAAATGGCATTCCTTCTTGATGACCCATGCTTCAAATGTGCTCTAAATACCACCCAAATCTAATTGTGCGTGTCGATAATACACATGTACCATAATAGTAATTTGCTCTGAAAAATAGTATCGTGACTAAATTTCCTTTTGATGAACAAAAGAATAATTTTATGCAAAATCAACAACTGATACAATAGTTCCAAGTGGGAAATTGTCTCTCAATGTTTGGAATTGTTATGCTTGTCACTTTGAAAAAAATACACGATGAATGTAGGGTTGAATCAATTTTTTAAATTTTTCCATAAATACTCCAATATTTATCTCCTCTTCAACATATTCTAACCTTTTGGATTCTTTCCCAAATTTTGTTTCATTCTTTACTTATTTGTAACTCTTGCAATTTACCATCTTTGTTACATCAATATTTTCATTTTTCAAAGGAAAAAGAGACAAATCAGCATATGTTTGTCATATTCCTTTTATCAATTTATTTGTCCAGCTACATCATCTCTTTTGTCACATAAAATGAATGAGATGAACTTACTTCGTCTAGTAAGAGGACCATTTTCAAAACCATAAGTGTCTTCTACAAACTTTCAAAAAACCTAATAGTGGAGATTAAATTCAATATGACAACGACAACAACAAGTTTCAAACACTTTGTTTGTCCTAATATAATATGGCTTCAATCTTTCAAACAATGTTTGTCCAATCTTTATATTAGGATTAGAACTACAAAATGACACATACATTTCATGTTGTGTTGTGTCCAACCAATGTTTCATATGATATTCATATTGATTAGCTGAAATTCTATGTCTAATAACATCTCTAGTGTTTGATGAAGGACATGTATTATCATTCCAAAATGATGTGACCAAATTTTTTATTCCTTCATCAATCCTATCAGAATGAGGAGCTCTACACATGATTGCCCAATTGCCTTCCAAGGTGCTATCATCCAAAAGTATTCTCCTATTAACATATCGTGATATTGTTTTCTTATTAAAACCAAACTAAGATGAAACTGAAGATATTTGCCTTTTTCATCCCATAGTGTTACCTACAATGGATGTCAACATAACTTTTCTTGCAATGGTCTTAGCTTTAGTTCGAGATTGCTTCCCTAGCTGGTGCAAACCTTTCCTAAGATTTTCAATCATATCAGTTTGTATGTCAACAACTTTTCTCTTCTTTGATGATGTGTCTATACCCAATAATTTTAATGCCCCTTCCAAATTTTTGTTTATAAGTACAACTGAAAGCAATTGAGTTGTTTCAAGTGTTTCAAAATTATCAAATTTACCCAATATTTCTCTTGCTATCATATTCATTGATCTCTTCTTAGCAAGACTTAAGGGTTGAACATTAGCAAGTGATCTCACATTGAGAGTAAATGATCTAAGTTTCTATAATTAATATTTCTCTTTATAGTTTGAGCTAAATTTAAAATTTCATCCATACCAATAGGAGCACATGATCTTGACCCTTCTCCAACATCAATTATTTGAGCTTTCGTAGGGAGTGATCTCGACCCTTCTTCAATGTGCAATTCTTCGACATGAATTGACCCTCCTACTTCAGCTTGTCTTTCAACTTCTTTAATTTTATGATAATATGTCAATGAAGCTTCACGATTTCTTTGTTCAGTACCGGGTGACCTTTTTCTAGAAGATTTACTTTGTCTTCCCTTCTTGTTCCCCATTTCTTCGAGCTCCAAAAAATGTCTTCCACAAGATTGTCAAAAAAAATTCTCTTCTTCAAAAAATACTTTAATCTAATATTTTTCCTATCCAAAATTATGTCTTTGAAAAAATAGAAATAGAAATCTTCCAAAAAATGCCTTCAATAATAGAAAATATGAATTTATTAATTGCAATTCGGTATAAAATAAAAACAAAATGTTTTAGTTTTATACCATTCTATTTTTTTTTTACAAAATAAACCCACTTGCCGACTTTGCTCAAAGTACATACTTTGCACGAAGTGCCTAGACAAAAAATTTGGTGGGGTGTTGTTTGCTAGAATTTTCACTTGAGAGGCTTGGTGTGAAGGGGGTCTTCAACTAAAATTTTGCCCCTAGAAAATGAGTGAGCTTCAAAAAAATGATCTTTCGGGGCATGTAACAAGGACCAAACAAGATGGTTTTTTCAAACATGAGATTTTAAATGATGCTATTTGGAACACACTTTCTAATGAATATGATTTTAATACATATTGAGTTCATTATCACTTTTAAATATTACATTAACTAAACATAGGTTGTTTGGTCATTCAACAACCTGTCTCTTCAAGACTTCAGGAAAAATAGTAAATTATTAAAAAAAAATTATAAAATATATGTAGGAAAAGCGTATTTGTGTTACCTTTCTATGAAAAAAAGAAAAAATAAATTTCGATATACACAGATCAAGTTAGAGTGATCTAAGTGATCTTATGTCTAAATTACAGTTACTGTCACTTTAGAATTTAATAAACTATGAAATATAGACCCAAAATGAATAAAACCAATTGCATCCTTTAGATATTGAAGTTACAAATATAATCTCAAAATAATTACATCGTTATCATATTTTTTAAAAAAATTTAGGCTTATCCAAGTGACAGTAACTCCTTAAAACATAGTTTTTTCACGCAAACCACTTTTCGAAGGAGAAGGAAAAATGAATTTAAATGATTTTTTAAAAAAAATATATATTTAGAAACTAGAAAGAAAATTCTAAAAGACTCTAGTTTACACCATCTTCAAATTCCTAATATTTTTGTGGCTACAAGTGTTCGAAAGTGAAGTTTTTTCTCAGAATGTTGATCTCTATGTCAAAGTTGGCCAAAAAATGGGACTCACTATTGTGGAACCACCCCATGTTTACGACATGTTTAAATGGAGAGAAGAAATATTGTTAAATATGCACAAAATGGATTTGTTAAAAAGGTTGTAGAAACCTTGAGGCAAATGAAATTTGCATGTGTAAAAGTTAAGATTTGTGATTGTTTCCAACATCAACTTTGCATTTGCTTAAATAGGAGCTCTAGAATAAAATGTGGACATCCACCAAGGCATGAAGGTTAGAGGAATTTCTAACATAAGGGGAAGAAATGTAGAACACAAGATACAAAGGAGAAAAAAAGACAAAAAAAGAAGGCAAAGAGAGAGGGAGAGAGTTCATGATTCGATAGAGAATGTTATCCATTTACTAAGGTATGGTATCCCTACCCTAGAATCATCCAAATATTGTAGGTCGACGGTCATTGTGGCACAATATTTCACACATGATGCCATCAAAGAGGCATCTTAAGAAAAAAAAAATGTATGGCAAGTCAAAATGGAGGAATTTTAGCAATAATTTGAAGCTTGGGAAAATAGAAGGGAATGTCTAAAATCATGTTGAATATAGAGTTGGAAGAGGAGGCAACCAAAGAGAAGGCATGAATAGAGGTAATGTGGGAAGAGGAGGACCAAAACAAAGGCATGATTTTGATAGTTCAACATATATATTACCCTAATGATTTAAATAGAAAAGGAAGTAGGGAGATGGCATGAAGGGGAAGCAAAATCCTTGAAAAGTTAAGTGTTCTCTAAAAAATACCATGATCATAGGATATGCATAGAATTTAATGTGTTGAAAAGGTTTTTGAAATTTCCAAGCATAGGAGTTTACAATTGTAAATACCAAACTCCACAAGCTCAACCACATTATGTTGTCTACACCCAAATGAGACCTTGTGACAAGCTATGGATATATATCAAAGACACATGGAGGAATGAAGTGGTGCATGTGTTGCAAGTGTCATTACACTATATGTGCATTATTATGGGGAAAATATTTACCCTCTATTAGTTGAATACAATAATACATAAACTTAGAGCATAATAAAAAAAAATGTATACCAAACCACTCATTGCCTTACCAATGTTACAAAACATAACTTGAAAAAAATGGTTTGTTGTACTAACAATGTGAAACATACACAAGGAAAGTGAGTTTCTTGTAAAATTTCTCAAAAAAGGGATGCATATATGTTGGCAAGCTATTTTTATACATATGAAATCTTTGATTATGCTCTGTGTTTTCATGTTGTTATATGCACAACTATTAGTATTTTAGTTTAACATGTATTTATTTCATTTGTTCTTTTAGATATTTTTTCAAGTAGTTTGCATGCCTTTTGTATGCTTGACATTGATTTTTATACTTGGAATACATTACCAACATAGCAGCCATGGGGCTTGATGAGCCCAGTTTATGGCTATTTAGTTTATGGTTTTTTGGTTAAAACTTGAGTATTTCATGAGTTTTTCATAGACACTATTCAGACTTTCTATGTTTTAATGCTATGCTTATGTGTGTATTTTGATACTCTTAAGATTGAAAGAATATGTTGAATAAATATGTATTAAATGGTTATGTAGAATGAAATTTGGTATTCTTTCCATTCCGCATTAATGGGGTGGTGTCTCCTGTAGCCATGTGATGAGGACAATGCTAGAGTAGGAAAACTTATTGTGAATCTTTATCTTGGGTATGTGTTATGGTTTATGTGTGCGCGCTAATCTCTTGCATGAAAGGATGAGTCAGCAGGAAAGGAAGACTCGACATCAACAAATGAAGTGGCATCATCAAGACAAATAACTATTTTCAAGGTTCATAATGATTCCACCATTTCCAGAGGGTAGCGGTTACTAGTGCGGACTGGGTCAATTCAACTCATGACCGTTTTGGAGGAAATCTAGTAGTCATGCGTTCCTATATACCTGTCATAGTTGAATACAACATACTCCTACATTAATTGATGTTGTTTCTTTTTTATCTAGAAAGTTGTCATATCCATGAGTTGGAGAATCCTAGTCTTTAGGTGTTCTATTTTAAGATGTTGATAAATAAGCTGGAGTTCGTGATTCCTAGTTAGCTAGTTTTTTAGGAAATCCTTTTTGTAATCTAGCAAGTAGTGAATACAACTTTGTTACTATATCTTGTACTTATGTTTTTATGAATGAATGAATGAAATTTCCAGATCTTAACCTTTGATTTTTTAGTACATTCACTCTTTCGTGGGGGCCCACAGAGAAGGTAAACTTAGTTCATGCTTAAGTAGGAATTAGTCTTAAGTTTCCTTGAATTATTTAATACGATATTGCTCCTGCAGCCACTCGGTAACAGAACCATTGGTTATTCCCTACAGCATAGATGCATAGCTAGTTTACTATTTGAAGCATTATTTTAAGCTTTAGGTTAAGTTGTTATTCTAATTCTTAATATAGATTTCCTGAAGTATTTCCCTTACTTAAGTTGTGATGACTTTGAAGATAGACTAGAGCATATACTTTGCAGACATCATTTCAATTTTACATTCCTGGTTGATAAATCTCATGAGTTTAGTATGCTATTTTAAGCATGGTACTTGATACTATTTAACCATAGAATCACTGTAAAAGGATTTCCAATCCTTAACCACTAAGGCAATATACTAACCAGTCATTTTTGCGTCATTGTTGGGGATGGTGTCAATCTAGTTCCACCCTGAAGTCATTGTGTTAGTTTAAATTCTGTATTATTTTGCATGCATAGAAGAAGAGACCATATTGGGAGATTCCTTCCTTGCATTATTCAGGATGTACCATTTGATATTTTTAATCCAAAGCTTGAGGAGCCCCAAGTTGAGAACATACAAGAAGAAGAACCATTTGAGAATCCATTTGATGATGCATATGAACAATTGCCTTCACCATCATCTTTTGATGAATCACTACATTTGAATGACCTTTTTGTTGGCCTTGAGTATCAAGATAATCCACTCACCCTTGTTGTTTATCAGCTACAACACCCAGGACCTCCTCCAAGGATGGCTCAACCTACCTTTCCTTTCCCCATTCCTCCTCACCAAGGTAATAAAAATTTGAAGAACATACCTACCCTTCCCAGATTTTACAGCCTTATCACAAAAAACACTGAAATCTTCCTCTTTTAGTTTGACATCCTTTGCAGGAGTTATGACTATACAACTAACGCCCACAAGCTGAAATTGGTTTCATCTACTCTAAAAGAGGCTGCTTTAAGATGGTTCATGGGGTTGGGTGCCAATGTTGTATTAGATTGGCCTACAATGAGCAATATGTTCCTTTTAAAATATAAAGAGTATTGTAGGGGTCTTGATTTGAAAGGAGATGACATTTCCAAAATGTCCCAAAAGGAAGATGAAACCTTGGAAGATTATGTCTCAAGGTTTATGTTCAACCTACATCATAATACACAACACCTACTGGATGAGGAATCACAAAAGCATCTTTTCCTAAAAGGTGTAAATGATGGCAGCATTGAAGCTTTAGATCTTATGGCAAGTGGTGACATCACTCAGAAGAGTTCGACTGACATTAAGAATATATGTCTAAACTATTCAAGAGCTACCGTGAAGAAAGGTAGAGGACTAAGAGACCTACCTCATAAGTCTAATGGTTCAAGAGTGTCTAAGGTGGAGTTGTCAAACATGTTGTCATATTTTAAGCTGGACCTTATTAATGATGTTGTAACTCAGTTGGACACTATGCAGGCAAGAAGGAAGAAGGAAGAAGCCAATGCTATGTTAGCTGAATACTGTCTGCATTGTAGAGAAAAGAAATGGAATTGTAGATGCTAGACTGTTGCAAGCTTGGATTCACAACCAATGCCTACTGAATTTAAAGCCATTGATGAAGACAAAGAAGTGCTCTACATTGCTCAATGCAAGCCATGGGCCCAAAGATTGGGTATGCCACAAGACCCTCTCCAGAACTATAATAATCATAGTCAATGGAAAAATCATTAGAATATGGATTTTAGTGGGCATAATAATTGGTAGAAGCCCCAGCAAGGTTGGAAACAACCTCATAAAAGTTGGCAACAACCTCAGCAAGGTTGGCAAAAACCTCACCACAGTTGGAAACAACCTTAATAGGGTTGACAACAACCTCAGTAGGGTTGGAAAATACCTCAGCAAGGTGGCAACAACCTCATAATTAGATTAACCCATCTAGTCAACAAGCCTTAATGCCACCACCTCAATAGTAGGCTCTAATGCCTCCTCTCGTAGCCAATAATACTCCTCCTAAGAAGACTTAGTTGTTAGCTTGGCCTAATCCTAAATCCCAACAATACCAAGCCGCCAACACAATAGCAAAACTATGCTATCTCCTTGAATGATATTCATTTAAGGTCAGGAACAACTCTCACTTTGCCTCACAAGCCTATCATAACAGAAGTCAAAGACTCCTCTAAACAAGTGGATGTGCCAACTCAGCAGACCTCTCATGTAGTTAAAGAGCCCACATTCCCTCATAGGTTGGTATAACAAGCTCAGCCTATATAAAACAAAGCAATGACAGATTTTCTTAATCAACTGAAGTAGATGACAGTAAATATACCATTACTTGATGCTATTAAAGAAGTTCTTGTTTATACTAAATCCATTAAGGAGGCATGTATAAAACAACCAGGGAGAAAGAAGAAAGATCCTAAAACTATTCATGTCTTAGGATACTTGTCTAACCTGATGTTAGAGAAGCTGACTATGCCTAAATATTCTGACCCAAGGAGTCTTGTGGTTACTATTACCATTCATGGAATGCAAGTCCAGAATGCTCTGGTTGATTTAGGCACATCAATAAATGTCATGACAAAAGAGGTATTGTCCCAACTGCATATCATTGGCCTTAGAGAAACACCAACCATACTTCAACTTGTTGATAGTTCTACTATCAAATCAGACAGGATGGTAGAGGATGTCATAGTCACATTAAACTCTTGAGAATATCCAGTAGACTTTGTTGTCCTTTCCCCAAAAGCTAACATGGGTGGGTATCCTCTCATTCTAGGGTGGCCATGGCTATCTACTGTAGATGCTTATATAGCTTATAGGTTAGGAAAGATGATAATATCCAATGGAATCCATACTAAGAACCTGACTTTATACTCCCCTGCTTAGCTTATGTTGCAAGATGATCAAATAGTTTGGCTAGATTTGGGTGATGCTGATCTAGAAGTCAATCCCATTCACCAAATAATGATGATAGACCGAGAACCATTTGTAGCCTCTAGAGAAGAAGATGAGATAATTTTATCCATTCTCATGAATGAATATGGGGTAGGGTCTCATTTGTGTTCCCAAATGGACTGTATCCTGGAAACTATATTACCACCTCCAAATGCACCTCAGTATTTAGAAACCTCCCAATTCCTTCACTCATTATTACCCCATGAGGTGGATTCTTTTCCAATTGCTCAGCTATCCATGGTGAATAAAGTAATCAAGATTGAAGTTAGTCTAGGGAAAGAATTGAATGTTAGCAGTGCTTTATCATCACCACACCAAAAAATTGTACTGAAGTTACTGCAAGAAAATCAACAAGCATTTTCTTGGGACTACACAGACATAAAAGGACTGGATCCTAAACTTTGCACTCATAAGATCTACATCAGTCCTGAATATAAACATGTCAGTCAACCTCAAAGGAGAGTCAACCCAGTTTTGAGGGATATAGTTAAGAATAAACTAGAGAAGTTGTTAAATGTTGGTTTCATCTACCTTATCTCTGATAGCCAATGGGTTTCACCCTTAATTATAGTACCAAAGAAGGGAGGGAAATGGAGAGTTTATGTAGACTATAGGGAGCTCAATTCAGCAACTAAGAAAGACCATTTTCCATTGCCATTCATAGATCAAGTTCTTGATAATCTACCTGGAAAGAAATATTTTTCTTTCTGATTTTATGAAATATTTTGCTTTAGGTAATTATTCTATGTCCTTGCAAATGTATTTTTCTGTTCCAGGGTTTAAAATCTCTCAAAATCTATCGTAATGGTGCTTGTAAACCCTCACCTTAGGTCTTTTTTCCCTTGCTAGGGTTTTATCCTTCGAAAATCTTAAGTTTTCCCTAGTTATTTTATTTTTGCATTACCTTTTTGGCCACTTAAGGTTTTCCTTTGTGCACATGATTGTTCTTTTCCTTTAGTGTTCACTGAATCACAAAACAATGTTTCATATCACTAAGGTATTCAACGAACTAGCGACTATGTTTTAATCCTTGTTAAGTTTTCCTTTGGTCACTGAATCTCCCAGTCTATGTCACGATTAGTCTTTTATCTAGCAAATTGGTGACTATGTGGTCTCCTATTCTCTTAATCTTTGGCGATTTTCTCTTAACTTTCAGTGACTAGATGTGGCAGTTATCTCTTATTCACTGAATTGGGTGGTCAAGCTCTAAGTTTTCTGGTGACTCAGTGAGGACCATTGATCATCTCTGAGATCAATGATGGTGTCTTAATATCACAGTGAATGGGACCTACAATAAATTATTTAGTGATTCAATGATTGAGTCATAACCTCATGCTCACTAAGTTTGGCAGCTCCGATAAAGTATTTTGGCAAAAGGTGAAATTTTATTCATTCGTTGAATCTTAAGAAAAGATGGCGAAGCTCCAAAATCATTTGGTGACTTAGAGAATAAGGTGTTCATGCAGTCTCATAAATCAATTGGTGAAACCCTCAGTTATTTAGTGACACAAAGAATAAAGCAATGGTAAAGGTATATTTCTTTGGTCGCCTGATCTTGAAATAAAATGATTAATGTTCCAAACTTTGGGAGATTTAGCGAATACTGTATTCGCTGAATCTTGTGATTAAAAGATAAAGGTGTAAAAGAATAAGTGACTTAGTGACAACTGCCGATTGTTTTCAAGATCTACGGTCAGTGATTTATCTCTGAAGGTAACCCAAGTTATGAAAATTATTCAATGATTGGGAGATTAAGGTTGTTTGCCCAATCTCCAAATAAGACCATGGTTAAGCATTTCTTTTAGAGAATACGAGATACTTTTTCTCACTAAATCGTGGGATAAACCAAGAGTTAAGTAAGGCATTTGGAGATTAAGAGATGGAGGTAGTCGTTGGATCTCCAAATATGACTGTGGTCGAGGTTTCAAGTGCATGGGTTTAAGAAAATTTTTGTTCGCTAGATCTCTAAATGGTTGCTGGGTTAAGTAAAAGATTGTGAGAACTAGCGAAGTCTTTGGTCGCTTATTCTCCGAATTAGACCGTGGTTGACCCAAGCATCCCGAGACCTGGAGAATGCTTTTAGTTGCCCATTCTCTAAATTATGGCCAGGTTATGATGAGTTTCAAAGGTTAGTCTGAGGACTGTTGATCATCTTTGGGATCAACGGTGGTCACTGAATCTCCAAGTTAATTCATGAGTTAGAAAATCATTCTGAGACCATGAGAATGACTTGGTCACTAAATCTCCAAGCTTAACCTAGGAATAACATTTCTTTCAGAGATCACGAGAGCCTTTGTTTGTTGGATCTCTAAATCAAATTTGGTTAAGTGTCCATTAATGAAAAGTGATGATAGCCATTGCTACATGGAAAAGTACTTTGCTGAGTTGGAAAAAGGTAAAAAAGTTGTCCAATCAGAATTAACTGAGGATTTTTATTATTAATTGAGGGTTTTAAAGCTAAACAGTGATCATTTCTTTTCTGCTTTATTTCCAAGTTTGTAAATGAACTTGTCAACATCCACACCATAGCTAACCTTGATTTGAAGTTGGTAATATGAAAAATTGAATGTAGAAGTGATCGATGCTAGATTTGCAATGATTTTGGCAACTGCATGCATTCAATTCTCAATGATAAATAGACAGGACCTCATTATTTTTTGTGTTCAAAGTTTTCTGAAGAGAATTGTGATTTCCATAGCAAAGGTAGAAAGTGTGAAGTGAGAAGAATTTGCAGAGATAAAAGATATTCATATTTCAAAGATGAGTTAACTAGAGCTACCTCCATAGTTTGCTTTCAGTTTTTCAGTGCCATACTCTTTTAGGCCACATTGTTTGTGTGCAGATCTCATTATTTCAGTGATTATTGATGATCCGAATTATGATTATGATTATGTTATGATGTCATATGATCTCATATTTAAATGTTGATGTTATTATGATGCGATGCTTATGTTTCAGTTGGATTATGATGTACTTACCCCATACTAGCATGTGTATGGTGTTCATATGTATGTATCTATTTTATGTGTTTGTATGGTAGAGGGTGGAGGCGTAGTTACTTGCTTTGTCAAGATCCACACGACTGACCATACCCTACCATTGTTTGTCATTTGTTGTATGTACATGCTTTGATTTGTGATGACAAGTTTGCAGGTACAGGGCATCATCTTCCCTGAATTGGCAGGAGTGAGCATGCCCAAAAATATAATCATCTCAATGGTAAAGAGGGGAGGTAACAGATGGACCCAAAAACCTTTCCTAAGCCCATTTATCTTAATTTTTGGATAAGTATTCGTTGACTATCTTACCCGAATTTGTCAAGTGACAAAGTTCGTGGATCCCATCTCTGAGATTGTATGTTTATTTGATGATCCTATTTTATTGCTGATTGATTATATGATTTTCTATGATTTTCTATGGTTAGGGAATTTAATTTTATGATTGGAAAATAATATTAAATTTATTTCCTATGTTATTGTATGATTATTAATTAATTAAAAATAAAATATTAGGATATTTGGTTTTAATTAATTAATTACATGAAAATATAATTTAATATTGTCCATTAGATATTAAATTAATAAATTGCATGATTTAATGATGTTGGAATATGAAATTGTTTAATAATGGATTTTAATATTAGCATTTGTTTTATTAAGTTTGAATATGTCATTTTTTTCAAAAAGGAGTCAACTTGTCTTTAGGAGACTAAGTTGAGTTGTGCACAATTAAATATTTATTTAATTATTAATTAGTATTTTTCTCTCAACAAAGTGGGAGAGTTTGAATAGGAGATGTCCTATGAGTCATCTAGGGTTTGCATGTATGGTGGAGTTGAATCTCTAATAGGGGGATTTTTCATTCATTTGGAGTTAATCAGGTTGTTGGAGATTTTTGGAGAGAGCTTTTGGAGACATTTTTGTGTTCTTGAGTTTTTGTCTGTGTGTGTTTGAGCTTTGGGGAAAGATTGCTTTGGATTTGGAATTGGCTTAGCTTGCATTGTTGATTCAGATCTGTAGGGCTGAGTATTCATCTATAAAAATGGGTGATTCAACATTCTACAGGGAATCTAATTAAGTTTCTAGCATTGGAATTGAGGTAGGGGTTTGAGGAACTTTCTTGTGTTTTTGTCTATATACTTTCAACAATTTTCTATGTTTGATTTGGCTTATAGATTTAGATCTATTATCTGTTTATGCTTTCAATTTGAGGATTAGAAAGCTCATTGGATTGTCATTTTATATTGTTATACAAAATTGGCATAGTAGGGTTATGCTATCAAAATTTTGGGAGAAAATTCATCCTAGAACACTTAGAAAATGAAAAATTAATCTCTATATAGTTAGTACTATAGTATGACTGAATTAAATAAATGGGTTGTTGTCAAAAACCCAATTTGAGTGAAAATTCTTCATTTTGGGAAAAAATAATATTTTCTGTCAAAAATGATAGTCAAAATTAAATTACAACAATAAATTCTTTTGCTTGTAAATGACAAAAAAAATATATTCATTAGTATGTGTTAATGTTTTTGCAAATAAACAAGGAGGAAAATCACAATAGGAGAAAAGACAAACTCCCTTGTTTGTGGGTTAAAAAGGGTAAAATTTCCATTTCTGGAAACACATCATAAGGCCTGTACATTTCCATTTTCAAAAACAGTGCCTTTTTCTTTAAAAATTTTGCATAAGAAAATATTTCTTTTCCTATTAATGTTAAATATATTTATATATCTTTTTCTTTTTAAAAAAATATCTTGTCTTTGTATTGGTATAAAGGGAAGCTTGTTTTTTTTTTTTAAATGAGTTATAAAGAAAAGTTTATAAAAAAAAAAACTAATGTTAAAAAAAAAATTTTAATTTTAATTTTTTTTATGCATTGTTTAGGGGCGGGGACCACCTGTCCCCTACCCCCTTCCCTCACGTCTTGGCTCTGTGGGTTGTAGCCTGCCATGCATGACAGACTAGGCTGTCACATGACAGTCTAGGACTACCGCCGACAGGTTAGCCTGCCGTGTGGGCAGCATGGTGGGTGGCCGCGGGCCCCCCCACATGTTTTATTTTAGTTTTTTTTTTTATATATGTTTTATTTGTTATTTAAAATTTGTTTATTAAAAAATTATTTTTATATAAAATTTGTTTTATGTATAATTAATTTGGTGTTTATGTTATTTAATGGAAAATGATTAATTTGTTAAATTAATTAATTTGTTTAGTATTTTAAAATATTATTTTTTTAAAGTTTTGTTAATATACTTTTAATAATTAGCTTAAATAAATTTTGTTTTTTTTTGGAATCCAATTTTCTAGTAGTTATTTCTTTTCAATGATTACTATTTAGCAAAAATAATTGGGTTAATGGATTCTAATTATCACTGGTATTGTGTTAGTTAATTTTTATTAAAGAATAATTAAATCCAATTGGCAAATCAGATTAGGTTTTATTAATTGATTTGATTATGAGATCATCATGTCATCAAGCCTAAGAATGGTTTATATATAATATTTAGTTTTGCCTTTGATGTGTATGCAATGATGTGTTTGAACCGAACTTTTAATATAGCATTGAATGTATAGATTATCTGATATTAGTACATGCATCATTTATACTGAAATTGACTATTTTCCACAATATAGTTTTATCTTTCCTAGATGTTGGGTTTATCAATTTTATGGGGACTAGATGACCTAGGAGAGATAAAGGCTTGGGAATTATCTGGTGTTCATGTTGTTTCTCATGTTTGGCGTGAGTGTGTATTATTTATATTACAAGTTGACCTTATAGGCTCATGTTGTACTATGTGATTCAGTGATTATGTTTAGGTAGTCAATCCTGGTTCTGTGATGATTTTGGATGTGTGACTATTTGTTTTTACCTATGATTGATCTAGGAGAGATCTTTGAGCCTAGGGTAGTTTACCTAGATATGTGTTAGGAGGTGGCTTGCAATAAGTGTCAGGGCCCACAAGTGGCTGCTAGGATCACTTATTGTAAGTATCTGTAATCAAGTGATAACTTAATAAATTAAGGGGAAATAAATGAACCTAATAAGATAAGTTCCTCACCCATGCTTGAGTGCTAGTACAAACTAAGATGGGAATGGAGATTATGTCTAGCATAGTTAATGGCTTCGTCTGTACGAGAAGTCATTGATCTGTGTATGGTCACTTGAGTTCTGAGATCCAGAGAGATTACTAGGATGAGACTCAAGGGTTAGACGTACATGATGACACTTGCCTATGCATAGTCTAGTTATCCTACATGGTCGATTGCCTCTGGAATAGTGAGTCATACCTATCACTATATTTGTTGACCTTGAGTTAGTAAGCTTTCAGGCTTCCTTTGCCTAGTAGTGTATCTTGTTTTGGTTTGACTATCTGATTGGGGTCTGATGTTATCTCCTCAGCATGGTGGGGTAGACCTTTGTGGTTAGTTTCTTTTGGGTTCCCTAGCGGGGCATTACAAGAGCTAAGCATGGTGTCGTCTAGTGGAGGGGCCAAAGAACAGAGTGGTGAAGAAAAGGGGAAGCCCAATTATTCAAATGAATTCCTCAAATTGCTTCCTGGGTCCAACTAGAACAAGAAAGCTATTGATACGACCTTTGAGGATATAATGGACAAGTGCAGAGACCCTATCAATCCTTCTAGCTCAGGTTACATAATCTTCACTTATTTTTACAATAATAAACATAAAGTTATACCAATTTGCAATGCTTGGGCTTTGGAAATGGAAAAATTAATTGTGCCAGATATTTTCTTAGATGTAGACCTGATCATTGTGTTGGCTAGATTGTATAACCCTATTTCAAAAACCATTAGGAAAGAAGATCAGTCTACCTTGGTAACATTAGATAGGGGGTCATTTATGAAAGCTTTTGATTTCTATGCCTCCTCCTCTACTGAGATTGACTTAAAGAAAGAGAAGCAACAGTACGCAAGTCATATTGGGTCTGTAAAAAGTCAAATAGTTAGGCATATCCCAAAGCAAGGTAAATACATAGCTCCTCTCCCTACAAACATGAATGCCCCATATGCGTTCAAATCCCTTAACTTCTATATGAAGTTTTTGTGTCATGGGTTGTGTAGAGTTCTAGGGATAAATGGAGATGAAGAGAAATTGCCTGTTGATCTGTTGATGATAATTCTGGACATTCAAAATTCTCATGCCAACACTGATTATGATTACATCCAATATGTAATTGATAGAATGCATGAGGGTTTGATAGTTGTTAAAGAAAATAAGAGGCCTATTAGGTTCATGCACTACTCCCTCCTGATGCACCTGATTTTGCATTTCAATATCAATAGTTTGGATGTGAGAATGCTGAAGCTTAGGCTCACTTTTGAAGGCCATCCTAACCCAGTGCAGTATTGGGTAAGAGTGTGGAATTATACCTCTAATGAGTGTGATTTCTATGTATTCTTGAATTTCTTTGTTTTTCCAATTGTGCAATTGTTGGGGACAAATGTGTTAAGATTACAATCCAAGATTTTGTAGCTTCTAAGGCCCGTGCAGTATGAAAATAATTGGCAAGAAAACCATAATTGGGGTTGACTTCTACCTAGGGGAGAATTTCACAGTTATCAAAGTTTATGGCTTCCCTCAACCCCCTCATTTACTTCCAAAATTTGTACTACTGAGGGTTGCCCTTTTAGAATTTATATGGTAGTTGATATGGATTGATAAGGAGATTCTAGTACCTCACAAGAAGGGCACCTTCATGCCAAGGAAGCTCAGGGTAGGAAGTTTCCTAATTGGAAAGAGAGCATTGGACCAACTTAGTAGTTGGCTCAATCATTTCAAGATGATTTTTGGTACTTGCAAATATATTAATCCTAAAGATGTTATCAAGACTGCAAGAATGACATTGATCCCCAACATTGGGACAATAAGGGATCATGAGGGCTTGGATGAGGAAGATGTGATAAGGAACATCTTAGACAAAGATGAGGCTAGTAGGAGATGGACCAAATACTTTGACTTGTTGAGATTGGAGGCCCAACTCAAAGCAACCAAGATTGATTTTATGGGGTTTTTCCCTAATCTCCCTTACTTGAAGAGGATGGAAAAATGATTGAAATGCATGGTACCCAATCAAATGGAAGGATTGCTTGAGGATAAATTAGATGTGAAAAAAGACTATTCCTCTTCAGATTATGAGGAATATATTGATGAATCATTGGAAGGCGATAGTCCACCTCAAAAGAAGGACTCACCTATCATTGACTTGACTCAATAATCACTAGAAACAAGGGACACCTCAGAGCCACCATTAAAGAAACAAAAGCTTGAGGTGGGTGAACCTTCTAAGGAGAAGAAATAGAAAAGGATAATAGATAGAGCTTCTATTCTAGTGCTTGGTGACTGAGCTTATCATCACTAATTGAGAAAAGCCATAAGAGAGGGCAAAATGGTGGCATTAGAAGAAGAAAAGGAAATGCCTCTTGCACTTGGAAAAGATGTGAGAGTATTATACTAAGAGGAATTCCTTAGTGATGACCAGTTCAATAAAAGTAAAGAATTCAAGAACTTCCTCATTTGGAAGAAATCACAAGAGGTTGCTAAGACTTTTCCAGAGGGGATGGAACCAAGTGAGTAGACCGTGAGGGCTCTGACTTCATATGACCCTAGCCTTGAGAAGATTACTGCTGAGGAGGCCAAAGAGATGGTGAAATCAAGTGGAATGCTCTTGACTCCTGGATGGGACCTGACCTCGGCTTTCATCATAGATCAAATAAGAAAATAGCCAGAGGGTAGCCTATCTTATGAGGTGCACACTGGAGACATGATAAGAGGAAGTGGCTATGACCCTAAGTCTTAGACTATTGCATTATGGTCTCTTGCTCCTAGAACTCAAAAGCCTTCTCTGGTAAGTATTGAAGATAAAATGGAAGGAGACAAGATTGTTTGGATTGTCCAAAACACCACTGATCTTGAGGTGTCCAAGGTTGTAACACACTTTTCCCACCTCAATGAAGCAAAGACAACCCTATTGGCCAACAGGTATTCTCTGCTGTTTGAAAACATGATGAAAGTGGCTAAGGATAGAGACCTGAAGCTGATGCAAATCAAGAAGATGTAGGATGAATTGAATGACCTAAAGGCCAATATTGAAGAAGCTTCAAAGGCATCTCCTCCTCCAACATTGCAAATTGAGGTAGCAGCTCAACTAGTGGCAGAGGCATTTGACACACCATTTGAAGATTTAGAAAAGGTAAGGCTTGATGTAGCCTTAAAGATTATGTGAGGTATTGTGTAGCATAGGTTTGAACAAATAAATGACAAAATGGACTCAGTCCACCAATTAGTGGATATGCTGCATAAAATAAATGAAAAGGTAAATGAGGTAGTGACTTCTTTGGAGCCAATTTACAGTGTGTGGTCAGGAAGGAAGTCATTGTTTGAGAAACGTGATACTTTGTAGCCTCGCAAGTTAGATCTCCCTAAGGTGTTTACTGAAGTTTATGAGACGATAAGACTAGCCAGTGCCACCTCAAGCTTTTTCAAGGGAAAGTCCAATCAGGTAAAGGCCAAGTTGGCCATGTTTAATCAAGGATATAGAACATATTTTCCCTCTATCTAAAAGGATGATGGGAGTGTGCTAAGTGTAGATGAATAGAAATTAGGCATGGGCCAGATAATGATTGAGCAAGAGGCTTTCCTAGGAAGTGATGGTTCTTTGGACTTAGATGGGTGCAACAACATAATTGACAACTTGTTTAAAGTTGAAAATGATTGCATTAAATTTATTGCAGATGTTAAGGGCATCACTAACTCAAGGTAGGATTGCCAGATTAAGTTGTTACAAGAATTGCAAGGATATAATTGGCCTTCAGATGATGATGTGATAGCATGGGATATGAGTACAAAGAAAAAGGAAAGGAAGTCAGTTGTCGAGGAGCTAGAAGTAGAGGAAGAAGAGTGAAGTACACTTGGCACCTAATCCTGAAAATAGGGAGAGCATGTATCACACATAGAATGATGTATGTTAGCCTTTAATGGTGGTCATCATTCATGCAACTGCTCTAAAATATCCTCAGACAAAGGTGCCAGTTGTGAAGATTCCATTGTTAAGAAACTGCTTTTTGTTTCTCCAGTCTTTTTGTCATTATGTTTTTACTTTTTGTCTGTAGTACAAGTCACTATCCTGGCTATCTGAAGCTTGTTGCATCCTTTCTTTGAGGATTCCAAGGTAGCCAGTGGTATATATAGAAATTTTTCTTATTTTGTTAAGGGTGGTGGATTATACTTTGTAAAGAGAGTTCTTCTAATAGCATTTTTACCGTACAATTCTCTATCAAGAATGTACTGATATAGTTTATATATCAATATAATATACTGGAACACCTTTGTTTATTTTGTTGTCTTCACATATGGATGTCTAAATTATTTTATATATTAAATCGTTAGGCACTTTAATGCATTGTTTACAAGGTATAGGGGTTAAACTTTCTTTCAAGGGAAGAATAAATCTTAAGGGAGGTCTCTAGGAATTTATTGTCCATGTATGAATTTGATAGCGAGGTTAGCAACTAGGAAAATGGAGTGTAAGGCACTGTATTTGAGTTTTGGGCTTTTTTTTTTAATAGGTTTTCTATCGACGTAGAGTTTTGACTCTAATGCCCCTGGATAAGGCACTGGTATTAGCTTAATTTGCATATGTTCACCATCAACAAATCAAATAATATGTTCATTTTACATTTGTTGTATATTTCCAAAGTGTATCATCTATGTCAAGTACATAGATCACTATTGTAATTCTTTGAAGAAGCTATTAAGAAAGGTAAACCTGCCCAAGTTTCATAATCAAAGTGAAGAAGGTTATTTAACTTTAATACCTTAGCATTTGAATTTTGTTAGATGCATCTGTTGGGAGTGCAAGATTTTTGATTTCAGAAGTTTCTAAATCCTTTAAATCGTCTACAAGTTTAAGTGCTAACAGGATGTACAAATTTTTTTAGGGTGTGTCGGGTATTACAGAAGATTTATTAAGGATTTCAGTCAACTTGCCACACCTCTTTACAACTTGTTAAAAAAGAATTCTAAATTTTCTTGGGACTCTGAGTGTAATAAGTCTTTCCTACATCTTAAGGAGGTTCTCACCACAACACTAGTTTTGAGGGGGCCCAATTGGGGCTTGCCTTTCCACATTCATACAGATGCCTCAAACTATGTTATAGGTGCAGTACTCGACCATAAGGTAGAATTAGTTGAGCATATTATTTATTTCATCAGTAAAAATATGCAAAATGTGGAGTTTGACTACATCATAACTGAAAAGGAGTTGTTTGCAGTTATTTATGCACTAAATTAATTTAGGCACTATATTATTGGGTATGAAATATTTGTTCATACTAATCACTCTTCCATTAAGTACTTGATGAACAAACTTGCCATATCCGGAAGATTGGCTCACTAGTTGTTTCTTATATAGGAATTTGATATCACTATAGTCGACAATCCCAGCAAGGCCAATGTCGTAGCTGAATTTCTATCTCGGTTGCATGTCCCTGATGATCCTATAGCCATTGATGACAATTTCCAAATGAACACCTCTTTCTGTTGTCAGCACAAAATCCATGTTATGTTGACATTTCTAATTACCTAACCACAAGTAAGATGCCAGCTCACTTCTCCACTGGAGAAAGGAACCTATTAACTAAAAAGAGCTTTAACTATTCTTTGATTTATGGATTTATGTTTTATACTGGTCCTAATCAAGTAATGCATATATGCATAAGGGAAGATGAAACATATGATATCTTAAAGGCATGTCATGATGAGCCCTATGGAGGTCATTTTGTAGCCAAGAGGACAGCATTCAAAATCTTGACTATTGGATATTACTGGCTAAGTTTACACAAAGATGCAGCTCAGTACACAAAGAAATATGATAAGTGCCAATGCATGGGGTGACCCACTAAATTAGATGAGATGCCTCTGTAGCCTCAATTCATTGTAGCACCCTTTGATAAATGGGGGATTAACTTTGTGGGTCCTATTGAACCATCTTCACAAGGTAAATCCTATATTCTAGTCTGCACTGGTTATGTCACTAAGTGGAAAGAGGCTAAACCTATGAAACATCCTAGGGATAACATTGTTGCCAAGTTCCTATATGAAGTTATTTTCACAAGATTTGGTGTACCTAGGGAGTTAACATTTGATCACAACACTCAATTTACTTCCAATCTAATAACTTCTTTGATGGAAGAATATAAAATTTGGCATGGTAAATCATCACCTTATCACCCCCAATCTAATGGCCAAGTAGAGATTACTAACAAAGAGCTGAAATCCATTCTTATTGAGATAGTAATACTTCCTAAAAAGAGATTGGGCCACACAACTTCCTAAAGCTCTCTGGGCTTATAGAACCACCTAGAAATCTATAATGGGCTTCACTCCTTTTGAGTTAGTCTATGGTAGGTCAGTTGTCATGCCTGTGGAATTTGAACATAAGACATTAAGGACAACCTTGGAGCTTGGTATGGATCTTGATGAACTACAACTGATTGAATATCTGAATGACTTGAAGATCAATGATTAGATATCACTGAGTTATTGAATCGATATGTAAGATGATTAAATTAGTAATATGTTTTCATTGATGTCAACTAGTTTTGACAATACTTATCGTGTAAGTTATAAATATCTAAACATCTGAAAAAGAGAGAAAAGATGAAGAACTAAGATATCTACATGGAGAAAAATGGATATGACAAATGAGGATTAGGAATACTTTGGGTAACTTATTAATGAGCCTATGATCCTATATTATTGACTTGATTATGTTGCATTAACCTATGATGAAGTAGGAAGCAAAATTATACAAAGCAGTGTGGTCGGTAAATGAAGAACTTCAGTATACACTGAGCTACTATAGTGTATACCGAGCAATAGTATTAACAAGCTAGTGTTCGGTGATGCATTTCTTTGTTAACTCAGTATGGATGAAAATATTAAATGCTTAGTTTAGCCTACAGAAATTGATGAGCTAGAAATTGTTATGGTTTCGAGGTTAAGGATACAAAAATTTATGAGATCCACAGCTGACAAAATTTGAATAAGATCTAAATGATGGAATTGAAACAAGTTATTGACACATCTACAAAGGAAGGTTTAAGAGGAAAAATCAATGAAGGAGAATAAGTGGAAAAATATGATGGTTAATATGAAAATGGTTTATCTGTCTATATAAGAGATATGAGTTTCAATAGTGAAACTATGCCGAAAAAAAGAAGACTACAGAGATTTCATGTGAACATAGTTTCATGCATGCTTGATCAAACTAGTTGAAGGAGAACTGAACTACGGAGCTATTATTGATCATCAGAGAGCCATTACCGAGTGAAAGTAAGTTGAGGAAGTGAATTGATATATTGATCAAAGGATTTGTATGGGCTAAGAATAGATCTGAATATTTGCAAAGTAATTTGTATTGTAATCAAATCAATTAATGTTTCAGTTTAACCATTGATAAAGAAAATCTCTTAACCAAGTGGACTTAACAGTCTTATGTAATGCCCTATGTCATTCAAAGAATGTACATTATTATTTTCTTGACCCCATAGTGAATGTTGGTAAGAACTTAAAAGTTGGTCTTAAATCCTCTAACAAGGTCGCACCTAACAGTGTGTTTGTAACCTTTAATAGGGTTGGCTCTTCACCGAGCTCACTTCAAAAAGAGTGAAAATTATTTTGGGTTACCGGTCCTAGGTGGTTTTTCCCTTAATAGGGTTTTCACGTTAAATCATTGTGTTATATGTTTATGTGATGATTTTTTTATTGTCATAGTTTACATACTGCATATTTGATTTGGTCAGTAATCATAGTAAGCTAATTGACTGGTAATTAGTAAAGGCACAAATAGTTTTATTGTTTATGTTACCGAGTTGCAGAATTTACTAAAATATTTTTCAAAGTTACATCTTTGCATTGGGATTGTAGAATAAATGATCTAACTGATTCACCCCCCCCTCTCTTAGTTATTTTAACAATTGGTATCAGAGCATATTGGTTCCTTGGAACAGAGTTTTAAGGACTTCAGTAGAAAGATTGCAAGATGTATAAGAGGGAAGTGTCGAAGCTGAACAAAGACAACTTTACAATATGGAAAAGTTGAATGAGACTTCACATATCTAGAATTAGAGATTCTACCCTACATATACTTGCACATGGCTACTTACAACCACCGAATGGACCACTAACTCTTGATAAATTGAAGGATCGACATGAACACAACTTGACTATGATAGAGATTGTTGCAACTCTATCTGATATTGAATTTAAAGATGTCAAGACTTGCACTACTACAAAAGATATGTGGGACAAACTTTCTCTAGTCCATGGTGGTGATGCAAATATAAAGAGAGCTAGAGCTAAAAGCTTAAGAGGTAGATTTGAAGATATGAAAATGAAAGAAGTTGAAAACATTACATAATATTCAAATTGAATCAAAGAGGTAGTCAATGCTATCTAAGGATCTGGTGGTGTCATTGATGAAGATATAGTGGTAAGTAAGATTCTAAGAACCTTGTTGCCTGCAAATGCAATCAGAATATCTATAATATATGAAATGAGGTCTGCACCTGGTAGCACTCTTACTCTTGATAGTCTGATTGGCAAGTTAACAACTTTTGAGCTAAATAATTTTGATAATAGTGTTGTACCATCTGTTGAGTCTTCTTTTATGTCTTCTCTGAAGATCATTAAATCTAGCAGTAGACACAGTTTAAAGAATGACAATGATAGTAATAATGATGATGAACTTGATGAACTTGAAACTCTTATGGCCCAGAGATTACCTAAAGGTAAAGGTAGATACAAAGGAAAATTACCTTTAGCTTGTTTTAACTATAAAGAGGTTGTCCATATTGCTTCTAGATGTCCCAACAGGAAGGAGGAAGATAAAAGTCAAGACCAATCTGGTGATAGAAGCTATGGAAGAAGAAACAACAAAGGTTACTGACAATACAACATAAATAACCAAGATAACAAAGATAAAGGTAAAAAGGCACGTTATTTAGTTGAAGATGTGGACACCGACACCAAAACTAACACCGATGATGATGTTGAGGTAGTATTTATTTCAATGAAAGATGATTCAGATGAAGAGGAAGGGTATGTAGAAACAACACTCATTTCTGAAGTTAGTAAAAATGATACTTGGATCATTGATTGTGGCTGTACACATCACATGACCGGTGATGAAGGTAAATTTGATTATCTTGAGTATTATAATGGAGGATCAGTAGAAATGGGTAATGATACACCCTACATGGTTAAAGGAAAAGGATCTTTATTGATGAATGATAAAATCAAATGTGATAATGCTTATTAGGTAAAAGGACTGAATTAGAATCTGCTAAGTGTAGCACAGCTTAACAACTTAGGTCATCGAGTGGCATTTGAAAGCAAGAAGGTAAAGATATATGATGGAAATGGAAAGCTTTTTTGAATAGGAGGACAATCAAAAGGTAACTTATTTTATCTTGACAATGTCAAGACTTCTTGTTTGATGGTGAAAACTAAACATGCATGATTATGGCATAAAAGCTTATGTCATGTAAATTTTGATAACATGATTAAGATCAGTGAAAAGAGAAAACTTAGAGGATTGCCTAGCCTAACTAAACCTGATCATGTTATGTGCCATCAATGTTAGAAAGGGAAGATGACAAAATCTAGTTTTAAAAGTAAAGACTATTCAACAAAAAGAATCTTGGAGTTAGTTCACACCGACCTATGTGGTCCCATGAGAACTCAAAGCTATTATGGAGATATATACTTTATTCTATTTGTTGATGATTACACTAGAATGATGACTGTTATGTTTTTGAAAGATAAATCTGAGGCATTCAAAATATTTAAATTGTGCAAGGCTAAAGTAGAAAAAGAAACCGGTAAAGAACTAAAATGCTTAAGGTCTGATAGAGGTGGTGAGTTTATTTCTAATGGATTCACTAACTATTGTAATGAGCATGGCATCAAAAGATGATTTTCTACACCGAGAACACTGTAGTAGATTGGGATTGTTGAAAGGAGAGATAGATCTATTGTTGATTGTGCAAGAACACTGATGATAGAGAAAAATGTTGCATAGATGTATTGGAGAGAACTAGTTAGCACAATTGTATATTCTTGAACCAAGTACAACTGAGGAAAGACACAAATAAAACACCCTATGAGTTATGGTTTGGACATTCACCAAATGCAATTTACTTCAGAATTTTTGCTAGAAAATGTTTTATACTAAAAGATGATAGGAATGGTAAGTTTGAATCTAAAGGAGATGAGGGAATATTTCTATGATATTCTACTAAAAGCAAAGCTTACAAATGTCTGAATAAGGTTTCAAATAAGATGATTAAAAGTGATAATGTTAGAGTTGATGAATTTGCTGATAAAAATGATGAAGAAAGCACTAAGGAGCCGAAATACTTTAGTAGATTCACTTATGTTGAACATCCACAACACCTACTGAAACTACAAGCTGAGTCGACCGAGCATTAGGTAAACAACACCGATGAATAGCAAAGGGAAATCAAGGATCATGAAGAAGCTACCAAGAAAGGAAATGAACCTGAATAGAATGAAGAACAAAGAAGAGATCAAGTGCTAGCAAGATTTGTCAGAATACATCATCTTGATAACCAAATCATTGGAGATAGGCAAGATGGAATATTGACAAGAAGTAAGTTAAGACAAAACACATGTTTAGTTTGTGAATTTGAACCAAAATGTTAAAGATGCACTAGATAATGATGAATGGGTCAATGCTATGAATGAAGAGATTGGACAAATTGAGAAAAATGAGACATGGACTTTAGTACCTAGACCAAAAGATAAAAATGTTATCGATACTAAATGGATTTTCAGAAAACAAATTGAATGAGAATGGAGAAGTCACTAGGAACAAAATTGGACTAGTTTACAAGGGATATACACAAGAAGAAGGTATTGATTATGGTGAAAATTTTGTACCTGTTGCTAGACTGGAAGGAGTTTGCATGTTACTTGCTTATGTTGCACATAAGAAATTCAAGGTATACCAAATGGATGTTAAATCTGCATTTTTGAATGGAATACTAGAAGAGGAGGTCTACATAGAACAACCAGAAGGATTTGTTGATCCAAATAAGAAAGACATGGTATGTAGACTACACAAAGCTTTATATGGAATGAAACAAGCACTGAGAGCATGGTATGAAAGGTTACATACTTATCTCTTAAGTATTGGTTTTGTAAGAAGTAGTGAAAATGATAATTTTTCCATGAAAGGAGGATCTGATGATACTATTTTGATTGCTGAAATATTTGTGGATGATATAATCTTTGGAGGAAAAGATCATATATGTAAATCTTTTGCTATTGAGATGAGAAAATAATTTGAAATGTCAATGTTTGGAGAGATTAAATTATTTCTAGGCTTACAAGTTATTCAACAAAATGATGGAATTTTCATCACACAATCAAAGTACATTAAGGAGGTATTGAGAACATTTGGCATGGAAGATGCTAAACCAATAGGAACATTGATGGTCATAGGTTGCAAACTGACAAAAGATGATGGATCAACTGAGGTAAATCAAACACTGTATCGATCTATGATTGGTAAACTGATGTATATTGTACATAGTAGGCCTGATATAGCACATGCGGTAGGGATTGTGGCTAGTTTTTTGCCAATCCAAAGGATTCACATATGGTTGCTACAAAATACATTCTGAGATACCTAAAGAAAATAGAGGATTATGGTTTATGGTATCCTAAGGAAGGAAAATTTGAACTAAGATTTTATACCGACATAGATTGGGTTGGAAATATAGATGATAGAAAGAGCACAACTAGAGGAGCATTTTCTTTGGTGAAATACTTGTAACTCTGACAAGTAAGAAACAACCTTGTATTTCTCAGTCCACAACTAAACTAGAATATGTTGTTGCTACCACAAACTGTTCAAACATTGCTAATATCAAACAAGTGTTGGAAGGAATGAATGAAGTAATTACTGAGCCGGTAATTATATATTGTGACAACACTAGTGCTATAAATATCTCAAAGAATCATGTAATGCATTCAAAGACAAAGCATATATCAATCAATTATCACTACTTAAGATAACAAGTACAACTGGAATATGTTACATCAAAGGAGCAACTTGCTCATATTTTTACCAAGCCTCTACCGAAGGTCACTTTTGAATACTTGAGGACTAGACTTGGGGTTCCTCCCTTATCTACTAGTCACTAATGTGATATGGAGGTTGCATCAGCCTAATCTCATCAGAAGATCATTCATGTTGATGCAACATATCTCACACTTTGGATTATGTCTAAGTTTGTGAAGGAAAGATTTAAGGAGCTAAAACATAGAATTTGCATATCAGTATACTGAGATGCATTGTCTACACTAAACAACATAAAGTTATTTGGCTATTACAGAGCTGAATGTTTTATGTTTTTCTTTGGCATTGTTGTCAAAGGGAGAGATATTGTGAAATATGAAAATTAGACAAAGATTACTGTCAAAATCAGTAAGGAAAGAGATCATGAAATATCTGTCTAAGGGAGAAACAATCTAAGAAAGTCAAGGAGAGACTTGAATATTTGTTGTTGAGAACAAAAGGAATATGAGAACTGAAAAGATCAAATCCGTAGAGGAGAGTCTATATTTGAAATGTTGTTAAGTAATGTAGTGAGTAAACATATTAAATATCAAGCTAGGGAGAGCTTACTGAGTTACAACATTTACTTATACAGATGTGGAATACATGTTTGGTATGTGTATGGCATATTTCATATTGCTTGTGTTGCCATCAATGCCAAAGAGAGAGATTGATGAGCTACAACTGATTAAATATCTGAATGACTTGAAGATCGGTGATTAGAGATCACCAAGTTACTGAATTGATATGTAAGATGATTAAATTAGTAATATGTTGTCATTGATGTCAACTAGTTTTGACAATACTTACCATGTAAGTTACAAATATCTAAACATTTGAAGAAGAGAGAAAAGATGAAGAACTAAGATATCTACATGGAGAAAGATGGATATGACAAACGAGGATAAGGAATACTTTGGGTAACTTATTTGATGAGTCTATGATCCTATATTATTGACTTGATTATGTTGCATTAACCTATGATGAAGTAGGAAGCAAAATTGTACAAAGCAATGTGGTCAGTAAATGAAGAACTTTAGTATACACCAAGCTACTCTAGTGTATACTGAGTGACAGTATTAACCAAGCTAGTGTTCACTGACGTATTTCTTTGTTAACCAAGTATGGATGAAAATATTAAATGCTTAGTTTAGCCGATAGAAATTGATGAGCTGGAAATTGTTATGATTTCGAGGTTAAGGATAAAGTTTGTTATGAGATCCATGGCTGAAAAAATTTGAAGATCTAAATGATGGAATTGAAAAGATTTATTGACACATCTGTCGAGGAAGGTTTAAGAGGCAAAATCAATGAAGGAGAATAAGCGGAAAAATATGATGGTTGATATGAAAATGGTTTATCCATCTATATAAGAGATATGAGTTTCAATAGTGAAACTATGCCGGAAGAAAGAAGACTATAGAGATTTTGCGTGAACACAATTTCATGCACGTGTGATCAAATTGGTTGAACGAGAACTAAACTACAAAGCTATTACCGAATGTCAAAGTGAAAGTAAGTTGAGGAAGTGAATTGATATATTGATCAGAGGATTTGTATGGGCTAAGAATAGATCTGAATATCTGCAAAGTAAGTTGTATTGTAATCAGATCAATTACTATTTTAGTTTAACCATTTATATACAAAATCTCTTACCGAGTGGACTTAACAGTCTTATGTAATGCTCTATGTCATTCAAAGAATGTACATTGTTATTTTCTTGACCCCATAGTGAATGCTGGTCAAAACTTAATGGTTGGTCTTAAATCCTCTAACTAGGTCACACCTAATAGTGTGTTTGTAACCTTTAACATGGTTGGCTCTTCATCGAGCTCACTTTAGAAGAGTGAAAATTATTTTGGGTTATCGGTCCTAGGTGGTTTTTCCCTTAACAGGGTTTCCACGTTAAATCATTGTGTTATGTGTTTATGTGATGATTTTTTTATTTTCATACTTTAGATACTGCATATTTGATTTGGTCGGTAATCAAAGTAAGTTAATTGACTGGTAATCGATAAAGGCACAAACAATTTTATTGTTTATGTTACTGAGCTGCAAAATTTATTGAAATTGTTTTCAGAGTTACATCTTTGCATTTGGGACTGTAGGATAATTGATCTAATCGATTCACCTCCCCCCCCCTGTCTCAGTTATTCTAACATATCTTACTTCTACACAATAGGAATGTATTCTAAGTTTGAATGGACTTGATAAATGGAACAAATTTGCATTGAATAATACATAACTATTCCAGCAGCAACGGAAGCAGTGGCATGATAAGTTTATCAAAGATAAAATATTTGTTATTGGTGATTGGGCACTTCTTTATGATTCTAGGTATCAACACAATCCAGGGAAATTTCAAACTTGTTGGTTGGGACCGTATGAGATCATTGTGTTCTCAAATGGAGTGGTTTAATTATCCACTATTGATCATGTACGCTTAAAGTTATTGGTTAATGGGAAAAGGATAAAACTATACCACAAGTTGTAGAGAAAAGCAAAGTTCCTACATCATTTCTCTTCTACTGATGGTGATATTTCTCCTATAGCCTCTAGAAATGAGCCTTCTGCTCATTTAAGTTCTTCTCTTTAAAATTTCTCTTCGCCTCATAATAAAAACTTTCTTCATGAAAGTACTTTCTCCATAATAAATTTGATCTCATCACTTCTAGTCTTTTCACCTCTCCACCTCATCATTCTCCACCAATGGATGATGATAGGTGCTACCCTCAATATTTTCTTAGGTTCGTACACTATCCGAGATATTAATTTTGTAAAAAAAAAATTCAAACTTCTAGCTGTGCCTTGTCACATGTGCAATTGTGGGACCAATTGCCTAATTAGGTTGGGGGGGAGATATATCATTTTTGTTTAATGTGATCATAAAATCATTATATTCAATTCTTTTAAACCTTACCTATACTTTTACACACTTCTTGCAAACTTTCTCTTTGAGTGATGTGACAACCTTGAAGGAGATATTATTTTGTAACATGAAAAGGTGGCTAGTCCAAAGTCTACAAAGTAATTATGAACAGTTAATTCATGATATATTTTAGATTTGCAATCATATTTCCTTAAGTGCTTGCATTTTTTAAATTCCAAAACTTTATGTATTTGAATTTTCTTAAAGCTTACCATTTCAAGTATTCCTGGCTCGATCCTTATTGTAGTTTGTTTGGATTTTTTGCAACATTGTTTTGTGTAGTCTGATAATCTAAAGATGGGATGAGATCTCATTCGGTGTGAATATCCCACAGTGCATGATATTTTATTAAATGATCAAGTATGTATGCCATATTGCCAAACCAGAGGGTGGCTTGATTATATTTAGAGACTCACCAGCTAGGATGGTGAGGTAGCATTGCAGTTCTTAAGCACACTAAAGGAAGGAGTGGCCATAGTTAAAGGACTAAGGGTATAGTTTACGCAGGCAATTGTGGCTAACGTTATGGGTCTGCCATAGGAAGGAGAAGAGTTCTTGAAAAACCTTGATCCAACAACATCTAGGGCAGAGTTTACTCTACACTCAGATCCCCATTGAATATTGATAGGAAGCAATGTACGCATAATGTATCTCTACCAAAACTCTTTAGGTAGCGTGCAGTACACATTATCAATTACTTTAATTTTGAAGGACGACGGACATTCTTGCATTCTATTCACTTTAAGTTATTAAGCTATCTCCTACATGATAATCGACCTATTAATGTTCAAAATTTAATGTTTAATATTTTGAAAAAGAGAGCTTCTCTGGTGCAAGAAGGTAAGCTTAACATTGTCTCTCATCACTGATTGATTAAGTTAATTATTGAAAAGGCTTTGAGAGAATAGTCAGGGATGTCATGGGAAGCTTTTCTGTTAGAAGGATTTAAGGAATAAATCCTAGGGCCTTTAGGGAAAATAGTTGGCAAAAGGGTTCAAACTAAACATGGGGTCAAGAAAATTATTGTGGAACTTGAGCCAGAGTCTTCCTCGAGGAGAAGGTCTAGGTTTAAGACCCCTAAGAGTTCCCCTTAGTTCTCTACTTCTGGGTCAACTCAAAATGAGGAAGAGGAGAAAACCTCTACAGAAAAGACTACTCCTTGTCAAATAGGTTTTCCAAGAGGAAAGTAAGTAAATGAAGAAAGACTGTCCCCAATTCTTGTTGGGAGACAAAAGAGTGATCTTTTTTAGCTTTAGTCGCTTATAGAAAGTGAAAAATTCTTGAAAAAGAAGCAGACACACCATTGAGGAGTGGTAGAAGGAAGAAAAATGTGTCCATGGATATACCACCGGCAAGTTCAATTGTTGAACCTGAAGTATCTGAGCCAAGGAAAGAGGAACCTAGAAATACTCAGCAAGATTTTCCTAAGAAGTTTCCTAAGCTTGAAAAAGAATAGTTTCCTATGGGGAAAATGAATAAGAATGCATAATAATTGGAGATGACTCTAGTTCTGATGAGCAGGCTTATAGGTTCCAAAGAAGAAGGTCATCTTCCAAAGGTTCTCATACAATTAATAACTTCAGTGATTTAGAAAGTGATGTAATGACAAAGGGATATTATGAAGAAGAAGAAGATGTACCAAAATCACCTCTTGAAGTAGCAAGGGACAATTTGATAAAGGAGAACCCTAATTTTAACATGAATTTTGTCAATAAAATAGTTGAGAAAATATTGAGCGAGGGTATGGATGCATTGTCTTCTGTTGCGCAACAGTGTAGTAACACAGAGAGATCTATGGTGGTGTGGATAGATCCCACAAAAGAAATGATTTTGAATAATGGTAAGTCCCCTATTTCACATTCAACAGGAAACCCTTGTGTCAATACTATGTCAAAAGTTTATTTCTCTATGTCCTTGTTTTATGTTATTTTCCAATTGTCTAAACAATTAGTTATAGAGAGGGAACAATGGAAGAAACAAAAGAAATAATTAAATAGGATCCTTGACCAACATTATCAAGAAGCCCTTGAAAGAGAAGAAGAAGTGGAACAACTTCATGTGAAGCCTAATACCACAAACACATAACAGAAACAGAGAAATAAGAACAATATGCAAGAATAGAAAATGGGCTTCTTATTATCTCCACAAATGTGGAATTACAAAATTTTAGAATTACAATATGCAAAGCCACATGGGCATTCCCTTACAATATTCTGTAGGATAAAGCCTCGAATCAATACCCAGATCTACTACCCAGAACTGTCCTGAACTGCCCAAGACAACACTACAGGCCTTCCTTATATAGACAATTTCCACTGCCTGAGAAGGTTCCAAAAATTTAGCCCTAAGGGCCGACCAAACTTAGAATTATTTTATTTTTCATTTTATTACATCATAGTCGGCTCAAAATAAATTTTGAAACCCGAACAGAAATTTTGAAGAAAATTATCTTCCGCCATTTCAGGTGACCCAACTTTTGGAGACCATAAGTCATCACCCGTTGACTCGATTGACTATTATAACCCCATTTCAGAAAGGGCACGAGGAGCTCTACAACATTTGAATATAGAAAGCTTCATTTAGTTGAAAATTCAAGCTCATCTGTGGCCTCCAAAGCCTTCAAAATTGAGTTCAAAGTTTCTTACCCTGTTTCCAAAACTGAAAAGTTTCAATATCTTCAAAACCAGACTTGATCTAGCAATAAAACTTTACAGGAAGACTAATATGACTAACATGAACCTCCAACTGTGAAATTAGAACATTTTGAGATCGTATGACCAACTTACTAAAAATAGAAAGTTTCCATAAATAGCAGCTCTAGACAAGATAGCCCTTATTGAAAAGAAACTAGAAATATTTTTGGGTGATGCAAGATTGCTCTTACACCCAGGATGCTCCTGCATCAGACACCCGGGGTAATTTGAGAAGTGACCCCATCACATCTCAGGTGTGAAGAGGAAAACTAAGGTGGTTAACCTCCTCCCTTGTCAGCCATGATGAACCTTCAATAGGTCATCCTTTCCACTTGACCAGATATTCTTCATATGTCATGTTCCTTGTTCTTCTACCAACATGACTATCCAGTATATCCTCGATCTCTTTGGTATCTAAACTGGTTGCTGGAATACTCCACTGTGCTTCTGTGATCTCATCTTCAACACCTTCATGATACTCTGTAAAATTTGAAATGTTAAACACTGGTGAAATATTCAGCTCAGTAGGCAATTCTACCTCATATGCATTTCCTAAATCATGCTTCTTCAGTATCTTACATGGCCCAAACTTCTTCATTTTCAGCTTGTTGTATGTACCAACTAGAAATCGCTCCTTCCGCAAATGAACCATGACTTCATCTCCAACCTGAAATTCCTTATGCCTCCTTTTCTCATTTGCCTTAGCCTTATACTACACATTCATCTTGGTAATGTGCTTCCTCACCTCCTCATGGATGTTCTTCAATGTTTTGCAAAATCCTTAGCTTCAGCACTACTTATTTCTTCTTTATCTATCTTTCTCAACTCAGATGCATTTCTTGGACTACTTCCATATATAATCTAGAATGGTGATTTACCAGTGCTCTTGTTGATAGAATTATTGTATGCAAATTCTGCCTATGGTAAAATCAAATCCCATCCTGTTGGCTTCTCTCCAACCGAACATCTCAGCAAATTCCCCAAACTCCTATTCACCACATCTGTTTGTCCATCAGTCTGTGGATGATGTGATGAACTAAACTTCAAATTTTTTTTCAACTTCTTCCACAATGTACACCAGAAATATCCAAAGAACTTAGTGTCCCTATCTGAAACTATACTCTTTGGCAAACCATGTAGTCTCACTACTTCTCTGAAAAACAATTCTTCTACATGAACAACATCATTAGTCTTCTTGCAAGGAATAAAATGTGTCATCTTTGAAAATCTATCAACTACCACAAAAATTGAATCATGTCCCTGTTGTGTCCTTGGTAAACCAAGAACTAAGTCCATACTGATATCCTCCCAAGGCTTCTCTGTACAGGTAATGGTTGATACAACCTTTTATTCTTCTTCACTCCTTTCACCATCTGACATACTCTACAACTCTGTACAAACTTCTTGACATCTTGCTGCAACTGTGGCCAATAATAATTCTCACTAACCAAGGCAAGGGTTTTATCATAACCAAAATGTCCAGCCAATCCTCCGCTATGCTTCTCCTTGATGAGATTCTCCCTCATAGAACTTCTTGGAATGCACAATTGACTCCCTCTGAATAGCATATCATCCTGAATGATGAAATCCAACCACTTCATTCTGTCTAGAGTAACAGGTTCTTTACAAGCTTTCCAAGCTTCACCAAAATCAAGATCCTTTGGATAAAAATTCTTGAGTTCCTTGAACCCAACCACCTCAATATGCATTTCTGTTAGCAATAGTTGCCTTCTGCTAAGCGCATCTACAACCCTATTAGACTTTCCACTTCTGTGTTTCAAAAAAAATGTATAACTCTACAAAAACTCAACCCATTTCAAATGCCTTTGATTCAACTTTTTTGGACTATTCAAATATTGCAAAGCTTGATGATCAGTATACAAAACAAACCCCTTAGGAAGTAGATAGTGCCTCCACTTCTTCAATGTCTAAACTATAGCATAAAATTATTGATCATAAATAGAATATTTCCTCTTGGCATCATTTAACTTCTCACTGAAATAAGTAATAGGTTTACCTTCTTGGCTCATAACAACTCCTATTGCAATACCACTAGCATCGCAGTCTACTTGAAACACCTTATTAAAATCAGGAAGTGCTAAAACGGGTTGTTCTGTAACCTTTTGTTTCAACAGTTTAAAACTCTTATCCACCCCATTAGTCCACTTGAACTCTTTTCTATCCCCTCTCATTGTTTCAGTCAAGGGTCCACAAATACTGCTAAATTTTTTGATAAACTTTCTATAAAAACTAGCCAAACCATGAAAAGATCTTACCTCAGTAGCACTTCTTGGATTAGGCCATTCAAGGATAGCCTATACTTTCTCTGGATCCATTTTCAAACCTTCTGCTGAAACTACAAATCTCAAATACACTAATTCCTTCTTCACAAAACTGCACTTCTTCAAATTAATCAACAATTTCTCATCTCTCAACTTCTCAAACACCATATGAATATGCATCATATGTTCCTCCATGTCTTGCTAAAGATCAAAATATAATCTAGGTAAACAATGACAAACTTAGCAAAAATTCTTTCAGAACCTCGTTCATGAGCCGCATGAAAGTGCTCAGTGCATTGGTTAGCCCAAAAGGCATGACTAACCACTCATATAGTCCTTCCTTTGTCTTGAAGGTAGTCTTCCATTCATCTCCTTCTCTGATCTAAATCTGGTGATATCCACTCTTCAGATCTATCTTTGAGAAATACATAGCTCCACTCAAACAGTCCATAATATCATCCATTCATGGCAATGGAAACTTGTACTTGATTGTGATCTTATTTATTGCTCTAGAATCTGTACACATCCTCCACTCTCTATTCTTCTTTGGTGTTAATATCATCAGTATAGTACATGGACTTGGGCTCTCCTGAATCAATCCCTTCTATGACAACTCATGTACTTGTCTATTCAACTCTTCACTTTCTACTGGTGTCATTCTGTGTGCTGCCTTGTTTGGAAAACTAGCTCCTGGAATCAAATCCATCCGATGACTAATCTTCCTTACCGATGGTAATCCATTAGGTACATTATCAGATACAATATCTTGAAACTCATTCAACAAATCTGCAACCTCTACAGGTATATCCTCTACTTCCTCTTTACCGGCTTTTGGAATTAAAGAAAAACACACATGCTCATGCCTCATTCCATCTAGGAATTTTCTTCCATCAACAAAAGTTATTCTTGCATTACCACATATATTTTCTTCAGTCTTCTTCAATGGCTTTAGCTTATGTCGCACTCCATCCTTTGTTAGGGAATAGGTATTCGCATGACCATCATGTACAACACATCTATCAAACTGCCACGGCCTACCCAAAAACATGTGACATGGATCCATAGGTATGATATCACATAGTACCTCATCATGGTACCCACCAATCTTGAACTTTACTAGGCATTGTTCACTGACCATGACCTTGTGGTCATCCTACACCCAGGCAATCCGATATGGATTTGGGTGTTTCTGTCTCTTGAGCTTCAACTTTGTCACCATCTCTTCTAACACCAAATTGTTAGTGCTTCCACTATCAATAATCACATCACAGCATTTACCCTCACACTTTCATCTAGTGCGAAATAGGCTCCTCCTTTGTTCAGGTTCATTCTCACCACTCAACAGGACTCTTTTGTTAATCAACATTTCTCCTCTTTCAGCATCTTTAGAATTTGAAGATCTGGCATCTTCATCTACATGTGCCACTCTGGCCTGGCCTTCATTCCTCCTATCCATCCTTCCTTGGCATTAAGGACATTCAAATGCCCTATGACCTTCTTCTCCATAGTGAAAACATGATCCACGGAAGCCTCCTCTTCCTGAATCTTGTCCTCTTCCTCTTCCTCTCTGATCTCTATTGTTCTGATCTTGGAATGGATTGGAATTGTTTCCTCTCTGATTTTAACTGCTACTGGCCTCATCCTTCTTTTTCAGATCTTCATTTCGGCCTCTATATGACTGTCCACTAGATCATCCACCGTGACCTCTTCCATTTTGTCTACTCTCGAACTTCTTGTTCAGCTTTTCCTCTACTTTTAGGGAAAACTAGTATGCCTCTTCAATACTGCTCATTCAAACCAAATTCAGCTCCTCCTAAATGCTTGGCCTCAACCCATTAAGGTAATGAGCAACTTTCTCCTTATAAGCTTTTGCATGGCCTATTCTGATGAGGATTCGATAGAACTCCTCTATATACTCCTAAACAGATCATCCCACTTGCTTCAAAATTTTCATTTTCTTCAGTAGGTCAAGCTCATAATCAACAAGGATGAACTGTCACTTCAATTTATCCACCATCTGATCCCATCTTGTGATTTTATCTTTCCCTCTTCTATTTCACTCTAATTGAATCTCTTGCCACCAGATCTTCGCATGACCTTTCAATCTGGCCTTCACGAATTTGACCCTATCAGGATCCTCAATATCTTCATACTCAAAATATTCTTCACATTCATTGATCTAATCGATCAATTCTTCTGGGTTAAGATTTCTTGAAAATGCAGGAACCTTGATCTTAGGTCTTTTCTAGATCTTGGAAATGGCCTGAAAAAGTCTTTCTTCCTCTTGGTTCAAAACTTTTCCTTCTTCTTAATCTTCTTCTTCGGCTTCATCCTCGCTTTTGTCTCTAACATTAAGATTCATTCCTTTGTGAATCTCCTCTTGCAATGCTCACACTTGTCTCTGCAATGCCCTAACCTCAGGTGTTACAACACCAGCTCTTCCACCACATTTCCTTCATGGAGGCATTTTCATGCTTCCCACTAAAACCCTAACCATGGTCCTGGTGCAAACTACCTCATAGTCAGCGATCTGTTTACACAGAAACCCTAACCCACAATCCTGGTGCAAAATACCTCACAATCAATGATCTATTTACACTCTCAGGAACTCCTACTCTGATACCACTTGATGAAGGGTGCTCACCTTAATACCACAAACATGTAACAAAAATAGAGAAACAACAACAATATGCAAGAACAAAAAATGGGCTTCTTATTATCTCCACAAACGTGGAATTACAAACTTTTAGAATTACAATATGCAAAGCCACATGGGCATTCCCTTACAATATTTTGTAGGACAAAGCCTCGAATCAATACCCAGATCTACTACCCAAAACTGTCCCAAACTGCCCAAGACAACACTACGAGCCTTCCTTATATAGACAATTTCCACCACCCGAGAAGGTTCCATAAATTTAGCCCTAAGGGCCGACCAAACTTAGAATTATTTTATTTTTCATTTTATTACATCATAGTCAGCTCAAAATAACTTTTGAAACCCGAACAAAAATTTTGAAGAAAAATTATCTTCCGCCATTTCAGGTGACCCAACTTTCAGAGACCATAAGTCATCACCCATTGACCCGATTGACTATTATAACCCCATTTCTGAAAGGGCACGAGGAGCTCTACAACACTTGAATTAAGTGAGCTTCATTCAACCGAAAATTCAACCTCATTTGGGGCCTCTAAAGCCTTCAAAATTGAGTTCGAAGTTTCTGTACCCTGTTTCCAAAACTGAAAAGTTTCAATATCTTCAAAACCAAACTTGATCTAGCATTGAAACTTTACAGGCAGGCTGATATGACTAAGATGAACTTCCAACTGTGAAATCAGAACATTCCAAGATTGTATGACCAACTTACTAAAAATAGCAAGTTTCCATAAATAGCAACTCTACACAAGATAGCCCTTATTGAAAAGAAACCAAAAATATTTTTGGGTGATGCAAGATTGCTCTTACACCTAGGATGCTCCTGCATCAAGGGGTCCTAAGGTGTTATAAGGGGTCTTAGGATACATTAATGGGTCATAAGTGGTTCAAGGACTTGTCAATATTTTGTAAGGGGTCGTGGGATACATTAATGGGTCCTAGGATCATTTATGACCCCTTGGGAATTATTAATGTGTCATATTACCCCTTAGGACCCCTTGTGACACCTATGACATATTAGGACCCATTAATGGGTCCTAAGACCCCTTATGACACCTATGACCCCTTAGGACCCATTAATGTGTCTTAGGATCCCTTATGACACTTACAACCCCTTAGGGACCATCAATTTATACTACAGTCCATCAATGTGTCCTAAGGGGTCATAAGTGGTTTTATAACCCATTAATGTATCTTAAGGGGTCGTGAGATAAATTAATGGGTGCTAGGACCATTTATAAACCCTTAGGAACCAATACTATTTCCTACAACACCTTAGGACCCCTTAGTATCCATTAATGGGTCCTAGGACCCCTTATGACACCTATGAACTATTAGGACCCATTGATGTGTCTTAGGACCCCTTATGACACTTACAACCCCTCATGACCCCTAAGGGATTGTAGGACCGATTAATGTATCCTAAGGGGTCATGAGGTACAACAATGGGTCCTAGGACCATTTATGACCCCTTAGGACTCATTATTATGTCTTAGGACCCCTTAGAACCCATTTATGACACCAGGACCCCTTAGGATCCATCAATATGTACTATGACTCATCAATGTGTCCTAAGGGGTTGTAGGACCTATTTATGGGTCCTAAGGGGTCATAAGTGGTCCTAGTAGACATTAATGGGTCATATGGGGTCCTAGGATACATTAATGGATTCTAGAACCATTTATAATCCTTTAGGACTCATTAATGTGTCTTAGGACCCCTTATGACACCTACCATGGCTTATGACCCCTTATGATAGCTGATGACACAAATTATTGTCTTAATTTTGTTATAATCTTCATACTTTGTTGACACTCTTTATGCTCTGATAGACATTTCTAAAACATTTATGACTTATACCTATGTGAACTTATGCTAAGTACAACTAAAGCCACAAAGCCTATGGGTAGCTTGAATGACATGTTTTGTTGACTATTATAAATATAATGTAGTACTTCATATAGTTATTTTGAGTTGTGTTCTAACATTTGAGTAGGAGTTGAAATGTTGACTTGCATGTGTATCGAATGTTACTAACCTTTCAGGTAAACAAGGAGCAGTACAAAGAGTGGTGCAACTACATTAAAGAAGGAGCGTTAAAAGACCAGTCATGGCAGAAGAATCTAGCATGATTCTAAAGGATATGCCATGCTTAGAAAGGAGTTGTTGTTCCAAAGAATATAGGAAATAATTCTTGCTATATTTCCTCAAAGTTGTTATTCTGTTGTCTTCAGTAATTGTAATATGTCATGGTTGTTTTACTGCCTCCTTATTTGGTGAGGTTTGATCAAACTTTTCTGTTATGTTTTCAATAAGCATCAGTCCTCTTTATAAAGAGATTTAATCACCTTAGTTAGGTAATGAGAAAATATAGAATGATGTATTTAGTATAACAAAAGTTTCTCTTTTATGTTCTTCATGAGTTGTTCAATTGTTATGTAACCAGTTAAGAAGAATTTAATGGAAGAGTGATTTTGGATTATTTTTTATGTTAGTAGTTAGTAGAAGCCAACCAAGGGGGGCCACTTGGAAGGTGGATTAGATTAAGATAGAGTATATTTTCTTCCTGCATTTTTCCTATTTTCAAGTAGAGTTATTATTTTACTCCTGCAGCATTACTATTGTAGATGTTCCTGCAACACTTGCAGAAGATAGACATGGTGAATGTTTTGAGTTGTTAGATAGACTAGATTTATTTCACAAGCTTTTTGTAATAATTTCATTAAGTAGTCAAGTGTGTTTACTTTCCTATGGCAATAGCATAGATTCATTTCATGCATTTTATCTTCCTGCAACATGGGTGTTATGACTCCTAGAGGAACTTAGTGCACAAACTATGTTGTCCCATTTCAAGTCTACATCCCTAGATTGACAATCTAAATGCATTTCATGATGGGAATAGGTAATCCTTAGCATAGATTTATTACCCCTAAGAGAGACAATGTCATGATTATCATTACCTATTGTGAGACTGTTCATTTTTGGTGTCGTTGTCAAGGATGGTGTCAAACTAGGAACCTTAATGAGACATTTATTTTTTAGATTAGTTTCCTATTTTTAGTCAATACAGAGTAGTTGTGAGCTTTCTTCACAAGTCATCAACTTACATGCATACATCATAGAAGGCAAGATGTGCATGGAAAATTTCTCCCAAAAGAACCTATTAAACTAAAAGAAGAATTTGAAGAACTTGAGTTACCATTTCTTGACGCAAGTCCTGACTTTGCTGCATCATCTTCAACAAAAGAAGACACTCATGAAATATTTGACCTTCATCCTTTTGCAAAAATATTAGCTAGTTTCCATAATAATCCTAGTCTAGGACCATCTGTTGTCCAAAACCTTCCGTTCAATAATAATTTCTAGCCACAGTTTCAATATCCAACACCTCCAGTAATGGTAGCTCCTACATTTCCATTTCCTATTCCAAGTCTTATTAACAATCCTAACCTCAAGAACATACCTGCTTCAACACTACCAAAGTTCTATGGCCTCATCATAGAGGATCCTGACAACTTTTCTGTTCAAGTTTGGCATACTATGTCAAATTTTTGACTATAATACTGACAGTCATAAGCTTAAGTTGTTCCCAGCGACATTGAAGGAGTCAACTCTAAGATGGTTCATGGGCTTAGGAGCAAATGCAGTAGCTAATTGGGATGGAATGAGAGATTTGCTTCCAAGTAAGTATAAGGAATATTGCAAGGGGGTTAATTCAAAAGGAGATGACATTTTTTGAATGTCACAAAGGGAAGATGAGACATTAGAGGACTACATATCACACTTCTTATTTAACTTACAAAAGAACCCTCAACATGCATTGTAGGAGGATTCACATAAGCTGATTTGTCTAAGAGGAGTGAATGAAAATTGTCTTGAAGCATTGGACCTCATGGCTGGAGGACATATATCTCAGTCTTCCTAGGATGACCTTCAAAAGATTTGTGTGAACTATTCTAGAGTAGTAGTGAAGAAAGGAAGGGGATTTCACTTAACGTTGGCCAAAGGAAGTGGCTTTGGTATTTCAAAGATGGAGATTTCAAACCTATTGTTAGACTTCAAGAAAGACATCATAAATGATTTCGCTCCACACCTGCACACAATGATTGCCAAGAAGAAACATGCAGATGATAAGGTGTAGCTAGCTGAATACTGTCCCCATTGCTGTAAACAAAAGAAGGATTGTCAGTGCAAATTGGTCTAAAACTTGGAGAATCAGCATCTTCCAACTAAATACTTAAAGATAGAAGTAGAGGATGAGCAAGTATTCCTTGTTGCTCAATGTCGGCCATGGGCCATGAGACAAGGTATGCCTCAAGACCCATTACAAATTTCAAATCCTTATAATAGCCAGTGGTAAAACCAGAATGTACAAAGTCCTCCATAGTATAATCAACCCACTTAGAATAATGCTTGGCCAAATAATCAATAGAATCAATGGTATCCTCCACAACAACCTCAATGGCCATAATTTCCAAACCAATGGCAACAACCACAAGGGAATTGATAGCCCACTAACCAGTGGAGAGGACCTCAATAATGGCCTAATCCAAATCTTGGATATCCACCTCCAATTAATACACCTACAATAATTCCACCACCTGCAAATACAAGTCCTCAAAACAAAATGTAGTTACTTGCTCAACCACAACTGAATCCCAATAGTCAACAACCACAACAACATGTATGTTGTTGATGCTCAGCAATACCCTGCCTATGCACTTAACATAGCTGATATACATTTAAGATCGGGTACTACCTTGCCTGCACCTGAACCACCTCTTATCATTGAAGTGCCACACCTTCCTACAGCATCAGTACCAATTCCAGAGGATGCTTTACCGAATATTATTTCCCCAGAGAATGTTTCTAGCTTAGCCAATGTTCATACACTAGTTAAACCACCTTTTCCTCAGAGGCTCAACATGGACAAGCCTGTACCAAAAGAAGACCAACCTCTTGATATCATTGACCAACTAAAGAACATGCATGTCTAGATTCCCCTGCTTAAAGCAATAAAGGATGTCCCAGTTTATGGAAAAGCAATAAAAGAAGCTTGTCTTAAGAAGCCTAGAAGAAAGAAAAAGGATCCTCCAGTAGTTCATATTATAGGACAATCGGCTGATATCATGTTAGGAAAACTAGTAATTCCTAAATATTATGATCCAAGGAGTCCAGTTGTTGATATAATCATTAATGGTCAGTCTGTCAAAAATGCATTAATAGACTTAGGCACTGCCATTAATGTAATGACTAAGGATACTATGAACAAACTAAGCATAGAAGGAGTACGGGCTACCCCAACAATCTTGCAGCTGGCAGATAGTTCTATTGTCACTCCTAATGGGATGATAGAAGACATAATAGTTGCCCTAGATTCTTTGGAGTACCTTGTTGATTTCATGAGTCTATCACCAAAAATCAATCTTGCTAGTTACCCCATTATTCTAGGACATCCATGGTTGGCAACAGCTAATGCCAACATTAGTTTTCAATCAGGGAGCATGACCATATGAGATGGGCAAGCAACTAAGAAACTTGACTTGTACCCTCCAACTCAACTCCAGCCAAATTTAAGGACACATATATGGCTAGATTTAGGAGATGGAGAAGAAGAGTTGAACTCTGTGGTTTAGCTCATGATGCTATTGAATATGGTTGAAATCTAGAATTTGTGTTAACCCTATTCAAATATGTGAGAAATATGAGATCAATTACTAAATCTAAATTCCCAAAGGAAAGATCCAAATTGATCAACCAAAAGGCCAATGCACAATTGAATTAATCTGTGGAGAATATGAATGAAGAAGAAGACCTAATATTTTGTTATAAAGAGTATATGTTTTTAAATCTGAAATAAACGAAGGGAAAATACTAACCTCAAAGTAGGGAAGATCTGGAAAATGCTGATTTCAGGTGTCTGTGTGTAGTTTTAGGTAATTCTGCAACTTGTTTCAGGTTGGAAATGCCGAGGTGAAGAAAATCCAGAAAACTTTTATCTTTCTGACAGTAGGTAGTCTTTGACCCTGATAAAAGGTCAAAGACTACTTCAGGATTTTGAAGGTCATCCTTGACTTTGTTTGTAGATCTAAAAAGTTCTCTGAAAAGGGTATCTAGATCCAAGCTCTGATCTGAAATCCTATGCCTGTGCTTGCAAGAAAAAGAGGGTTTTTGTTGTTTGGATGGGGGGTTTGCCTTGGTCCAACCCCAATTTTGGAATCAACCTTGAAATTGAATTGAAATTGTAATATGCATAAACAAATAAAATGGAACTTTTCACCTTGCGTATGTTGAAGTTTGAATGCTTGAATTCACTTTCTTGCACTTGAGAGCTTGATTGTGAAATTGCTTGAGATGAGATATGAAAATGAGAGAGGAAGGCCTCCTTTTATAGTGAACTAGGGCACAATCTTCTAGAGGGGCCACCTTGGAGAATTAAATCCCAATTAGGTCCTAACCTTTAGAAATATACCTAAGTTAAATGCAATTAAGGATTTACCATTCTAAAACTTGAAATGGCCAACCCAGAGGTGAAAAAAAGAAACTTTTGGAAACCCGATATCCAAAAATCAAAATATCCTAAAATTTAAACCCTAGGTCAAAGATGAGGTAGACCCCACCCTAGGTTAGGGTCAAGGTCATCCTTGACCTAGGTCAGATTCTAGGTCATCATTAACCCTCAAGGTCTTCTTTGACCTTGAGGTCCAAAAATCCACGACCTCAATCCAGAATGCTGGGAAATACAAAATATGGGTGAAAATAGGAGTAGAGAACAACAAAATAGGGGGGAAAGCTAGATTCATGCAAAGACCCAATTAAGGTACTTAACATGACCCCAGACCACTCACTCAGAGGGCTAAATGCTCTTCACATGGAAGTGCTTCCATTTTAAGATGATATAGCTACATAGGCAGTCCTTCCTAAAGCTACAAGAGGAGGATGCAGTAATTTAAAGTATTCTTAATAATAACTATGTTGTGATCAAGGATGTACCTGAAAGCTCTGTATTGGAGTTAACTACATATGAGGACCATGTTGAAAATTGTGCTTTGCCTAAAGAACCAGACATTATCCATCAGTTATTACCCTGTGAAGTAGATACAAGTCCTATATCTGAAGCATCGATGTTTGACCTTACAACTACTATTGAGATGTCTAAAAGTCATAATCTTCATGTCAATAACAAGCTGCTTTCCAAGCAGCTAGAATAGTTAAAAAAAGCTCCTACAAAAGCATGAAAAAGCTTTTGCATGGGACTACGGAGATATGAAAGGACTAAGACCCACACACTCTGTACTCATAGGATATACATCAATGAAGGAAGTCTACCACTCCACCAACCTTAGAGGAGGATTAATCCAACACTAAGAGAGATAGTTAAAAGTGAGTTACAAAAATTGCTAGATGTTGGTTTCATATATCCTATATCTGATAGTAAATGGGTATCACCTCTAGTTATAGTACCCGAAAAGGGGGGAAAATGGAGGATTTGTGTAGATGACGGGGAGTTAAACAAAGCTACCAAGAAAGATCACTTCCCATTACCATTCATTGACCAAGTACTTGATACTTTGGCCAGTAAGAAGTATTGTTCCTTTCTTGATGGATATAATGGCTATAATCAGATAAGAATTGCTCCAAAGGACCAGGAAAAGACTACATTTACATGTCCATGGGGGACATTTACATATTTTGTACTACCATTTGGGTTGTGTAATGCTCTAGCAACAATTCAAAGAGCTATCATTAGTATTTTTGTTGACATTTCACATGATTGTATGGAGATATATATGGATGATTTTATAGCATTTGGAGTGACATTTGAAGAAGCTTTGTAGAATCTTGAAAAAGTGCTCATGAGATGCTAGGAACACAATCTATCCCTGAATAGTGAGAAGTGCTTTATGCTGATGTAGGAAAGTGTTTTTCTTGGCCATTTTATCTCAGCAACAGGAATACAAGTAGACCCAACCAAGATTGAGGTAATTCTAACATTACCCACACCTACTAAACTAAAGGATGTAAGATCTTTTTTAGGACATGCTATCTACTATAGGCACTTCATTCAGAATTTTAGTCAAATAGCTAGTCCTTTGTATACATTGCTTACCAAAGAGGCTTAGTTTATATGGACATAACCATGTGATGAGTCCTTCTTGCAGCTAAATAAACTTCTAACAATTGCACCAGTCCTCAAAGGACCAAATTGGTCTATTCCATTCCACATCCATACAGATGCATCAGATTATGCCATAGGTATTGTGCTTGGAAAAAGCCTACTAACCTTGACAATGCAATTTACTATATCAGTAAAAGCCTCCATGGCCCTGAATTAAACTACACAATTACTGAAAAGGAACTCCTAGTTGTAGTTTATGCATTGAACAAATTCAGACAATGTGTCATAGGCTATCCCATTTTTTTTCACACTAATCACTCATCAATAAAATATCTGATGAACAAACCTACTATAACAAGTGGACTGGCAAGATGGCTTTTACTATTGCAGGAATTTGATATAATAATTTTTGATAAGCCAAGGAAGGTAAATGTAGTTGTCGAATACTTGTCTAGACTACAAAATGTTGATGAAGATACAACTCAAGTTGAAGATACATTTCCAGATGAACACTTGTTCTACATAGCAATCAAAAACCCATGGTATGCAAACATAGCCAATTATCTTGTAGCAAATAAGATGCCCCCACATTTTTCTCAAAAGGACAGGAAAAAGCTTGCAAAGAAAAGCTTTCAATTTTCATGGATAGATAACAATCTATTTTACACTAGACCAGATCAGATCATGAGGAGGTGTGTGAGAGAAGATAAAATATATGATATACTCCACACTTGTCATGATGATCCATGTGGAGGTCAACTTTGCAGCAAAGAGAATAGCCCTAAAAATCTTAAGAATAGGATATTATTGGCCAACATTACACAAAGATGTAGCTAGTTATACAAAAAAATATGATAAATGCCAAAGGATGGGTCATCCAACAAAATCAGATGAGATGCCACTTAATCCACAAGTGATGATGATGCCCTTTGATAAATGGGGTATGGACTTCATATGACCAATTGATCCTCCATCAAATGGAAAATCTTACATCCTGGTATGCACATATTATCTGACAAAGTAGGTGGAAGTGAAAGCAATGTAGAGTGCCAGAGATCAAAAAGTAGCTCAATTCCTGTATGAGGAAATTTTTACCCATTATGGGGTCCCCAGAGAGCTTGTAATAGAACAACGAGCATAGCTCACTTCAAATGTGATCAATGAGCTAATGAAGGAATATGTCATTAGGCATCACAAATGTAGCCCTTACCATCTATAGGCAAACAAATAGATGGAAGTTACCAATAGAGAAATTGAGGCCATATTAACAAAGATAGTGCAATTGCATCGCAGGGATTGGAGCAGTAGATTAACTGAAGCATTATAGGCCTATCGTACCACCTAGAAAACTACTATAGGGTTCACATCATTTGAATTAGTGTATGGAAAGGTAGTAATGTTACCCATTGAATTTGAACACAAAACATTGTGCACAGCTCTGGAATTGAATATCAATCTTCCTACAGCACAAGTAGAATGCCTTCTACACCTCAACTCCTTAGATGAAATGTGAAAAGAAGCATTAGAATAAATAGAGCTAATTCAGAACCAAAGGAAGAGGTGGCATGATTCACATATCAAGAATAAGCACTTTTAAGAAGGTGATTGGGCTTTGTTGTATGATTCTTGATTCAAGGAGACTCTAGGAAAATTGTAGAACCGACCATATGAAATTCAATATGTTTTTGACAATGGAGCAGTCTAATTGACCACACTGGATCTAGTATAATTTAAGCTACTTGTCAATGGACACCACTTGTGCCTGTATCACAAGCCTCAAACCAAGGAAGAATTCTTGCAGTAGTTCAACACAAAGTTTAACGGCACCTTAGGAAACAGTTCCTACAGTAGATGGTGAAAGCCTTCCTCCTGTAGCCTTACCATAGAAGGCCTTTGCACACACCCATAATAAAAATTCATTTAATATGAGGTCTATTTCTTCATTCCCTTTTCTCTCTTCTTCTCACCAATTCATCTCATTTCTATGTCTACCACCCACTCAAACTCCACGTCACCCACAATTTCTATTTTAATGCTTTCAATCAAATATCACGTTAGCACTCCAATGCGGCCACCAGACTTGCAACTCTCATCTACTTGCATTCACATGTATGGTAACTAATCACCAAGTACAAATTTTTAACTCTTTCCTCACTTTTAGCACACAAGTTTGAATATTTATATCTAGTATTGCATTACATGTATAATATAGGCGTTATGCCAGTTTCCCATTCTCATGCTAAATTTATCAAGTGAGGACACTTGTCCAAATTTTGTAAGGGGAAGGGGAAGTGTAATAAATTCAAAGTGTTATTCCTAAGTCACCCTAGTCACATCCCTATCAAATCAATGTTGTACTTAGGCTGTGTTGTATTAATTATTTTAATCCTACACATTTTTTGTACTTTCAAATTCTGATTTTATGAGCTTGATATGACTTGAAAGGACCATGGTTAAATTGTGAGATAACTCCCACTTAAGGCTTTGATGTCCTCTATAATCAATGTCATTATTATTGTTCATGTCAAGCATAAATGGAGGTAACGTAAGTGAAAAAAATTGGTATTTTTAAGAATTGCAAATGCATTTGAAGAGGGAGGTATTTGCTTAGCATAGAAGGCCAAAAGATTAATAGTAAATTGGAGAGCAGCAAAGTGAAGATTGGGCATTACTAAGATGGGTGGACAATTACAGAAGCATGAACCAATTCACCATGGTATTTTACTGGCAGATGTTGAAGCAGTCTGTAGATTTGTTGCATGTGGCTGGATGGGGTATTTTCTTCAGTTGACAGAATTTAACGAGGAGGTCACAGAAGATTTTATGGGCACTTTTGAAGAAATTGTCTAGGGTTTAATAGTTGTTGCTAAAGGTCACCAGACTACCAGTCATTGGAGAGCACTATCCTAATGAGCATGATGCCAGGTCATCTCGAGCTCAATTCTCCTGACCGTGTGATCCTTCACTTGAAATCACTAAGCAAGGATGCAAGAGATTATCTCTTCCACCACCATTTCTATAATTGGCTACCCACATTATCAAGTATTTAACTTGTGAAGGAAGATTCTCAAACCTTCATGCCCATCATATCAAATTGCTTAGCTATGTAAGGTATATTCTTCAGGTCAATGTTCCTAATTTTCTCTATAATATGTTAAGCATTAGTGCCGAGGAAACACAAAATGGTATTGCAAATTCCATAAGCCACCATGCCCTAATAAAGCTTTTGGTTGAAAAATCCCTTAGGGATGTCTCTCCCATGTCCTGGGTAGAATTTGTTCAATTAAAAGCCTTGCAACCCCAAGTTAAACCTATTGCTCAACCTCTAGAGAATGAAGTAGAGTCTTCTGGGCCTACTGAAGAAATGGCTAAAAAAGAAAAAGAACCAAAATTATCCCCAGTAAATAAGTCTTTTGAGCCCACTCCATAGAGTAATATGCCTACTTCTTCTACAAAGAAAGGCAAATAGAAAGTTGAAAAAGAAATCCCTAACTTAGAAGAGGAAACTCAAAACCCTACAGTTCAAATGAATAAGAGAAAAAGGTCAAGTCCTGCAGTGTCTATTATTGCAGCATCTACTCCTACAACACAAAAGCCAAAGACATCCCGCTAAACTAAAATTGTAGTGGTTGTAGAGGCAACTATGTGTAGAAGCCCTCGCATGTGAGGATAAGTGTCTTCACTTTCAGGTCATAGCTTGTAGACCGCCACCTAGGGTATATGCTATCTATTTAAAAGAACAATTTCTTTTGTTTCAACTTATGATGACAATGAAGAGTATTGATTGTGAGTTCAAGTCAGCCCAAGATTTTTATGGAATATATCAAACTCTTCCCCCATGGTAGAAAAATTTATTATGTGAGCTATATTTGCATAACTTTGTCATCCCACATGAAATAGAGTAGAATTCTCTGCTCTATATATGGGATATTCACTTAAGGGCCCTAATGTCATGTATCCATAATGAGGCAAACTATGATAGGTAGCAGAATATCTATAGGGATCTAGAAAAATCTAAACCCTTACCATTAAGGGTTGAGTCACATAAGCCTAATGTCCTTTTGAGGGATTGGCTCAATTTGACCTATGGAAAACAAAAGCCAAAAATCAAGGAGAAAGTTTTTGCATTAAGAGACAAGGTTTATAGAGAATACCAGGGACTATCATACTTTTCATTTTAGAGAGGTCTTGCAAGGGTAAGAAGCCAGTGGAATAGATAACTAGAGGCCTTTAGGAAAGCAAAGCCATACAGCCCAATCAACTTTGAGGAAGCAACCAATAGAGCAACCGGATATATGCAATTGGGGCAATAGGTCAGAAGGGAATTATGGTTGCCTTTGTCTTTCCAACCACCTACACTCTTATGGCCCCTATATGACATCAATACTACTAGGTTGGATCACTTGAAGGAGGAGAACCAAGGAGATTACCTAGAAAGAACAAGAGGATTCTATTACACTTTAAAGAGCGGGAAGAAGGGAAAGATAATTTTCAGTGATTTAAGAACAACAACTAGGAAATAAAATACTTGAGGACAAGGCAAATTATTGTCTCAATTTTGTTATAATCTTCATACTTTGTTGACACTTTTTATGCTCTGATAGACATTTCTAAAAAATTTATGACTTATACCTATGTGAACTTAGGCCAAGTACAACTAAAGCCAAAAAGCCTATGGGTAGCTTGAATGACATGTTTTGTTGACTATTATAAATATAATGTAGTACTTCATATAGTTATTTTAAGCTATGTTCTAACATTTGAGTAGGAATTGAAAATTTGACTTGCATATGTGTACCGAATGTTACTAATCTTTCAGGTAAACAAGGAGCAATACAAAGAGTGGTGCAACCACATTAAAGGAGCATTAAAAGATCAGTTGTGGTAGAAGAATCCAGCATGGTTTTGATGGATATGTCACACCTAGAAAGGATTTTTTGTTCTAGAGAATATAGGAAATAAGTCTTGCTATATTTCCTCAGAGTTGTTATTCTATTATCTTTAATAATCGTAATATGTCATGGTTGTTTTACCGCCTCCTTATTTGGTGAGGTTTAATCAAACTTTTTTGTTATGTTTTCAATAAGCGTCAGTCCTCTTTATAAAGGGATTTGATCAAATTAGTTAGGTAATGAGAAAATATAGAATGATGTATTCAATATAATAGAAGTTGCTCTTTTATGTTCTTCATGAGTTGTTCAATTGTTATGTAACCAGTTAAGAAGAATTTAATGGAAGAGTGATTTTGGATTATTTTTTATGTTAGTAGTTAGCAGAAGCCAACCAAGGGGGCCCACTTGGGAGGTGGATTAGATTAAGATAGATTAGATTTGCTTCCTGCATTTTTACTATTTTCAAGTAGAGTTAATGTTTTACTCCTGCAACATTACTATTGTGGATGTTCCTACAGCACTTGCAGAAGATAGACATGGTGAATGTTTTGAGTTGTTAGATGGACTAGATTTATTTCACAAGCTTTCTGTAGTAATTTCATTAAGTAGTTGATTGTGTTTACTTTCCTGCAACAGTAGCATAGATTCATTTCATGCATTTTATCTTCCTACAGCATAGGTGTTATGAATCCTAGAGGAACTTAGTGCACAAAATGTGTTGTCCCATTTCAAGTCTACATCCTTGGGTTGACAATCTAAATGAATTTCATGATGGGAATAGGTAATCCTTATCATAGATATATTACCCCTAAGAGAGACAATGGCATTATTATCATTACCTATTGTGAGATTGTTCAACTGCTATGACCCATTATGCATCATAAGGGGTCCTAAGGGGTCTTAGGATACATTAATGGGTCACATGACCATTTATGACCCCTTAAGACCCATTAATCTATCTTAGGACCCCTTGGGACACCTATAATAACTTATGACCCCTTATGACACCTACGACCCATTATGCATCAAAAGGGGTCCTAAGGGGTTCTATGGGGTCATAGGATACATTAATGGGTCCTAAGACCATTAATGACCCCCTAGGAACCATTAATATGCCTTAGGACCCCTTATGACACTTACAACTCCTTAGGACCCATCAATGTGTACTATGACCACTTAAGACCCCTTATGACATCTATGACCCATTACATATCATAATGGGTCCTAAGATTTCATAAGGGATCGTATGATACATTAATGGGTTTGAAGAGGTCATAAGTGGTCCTAGGATACATTAATGGGTCTTACGAGGTCTTAGGATACATTAATGGATCCTAGGACCATGTATGACCCCTTGGGACCCATTAATGTTTCTTAGGACCCCTTAAGACACTTATGCCAACTTATGACCCCTTATGACACATATGACCCATTATGCATCATAAGGGGTCCTAAGGGGTTTTAGGATACATTAATGGGGTCTAAGACCATTTAGGACCCCTTAGAAACCATTATTGTGTTGTATGACCCCTTAGGAATGATTATGACACATATGATCTCTTAGGACCCCTTAGAACCCATTAATGCATCCTAGGACACCTTAGGACACATTAATGGGTCGTAGGTATCCTAAGGGGTCCTAAGACACATTAATAGGTCATAAGGGGTCATAAATGTTCTTAGTACTAATTAATATATTCTAGGACCCCTTATGACTCCTTAGGACTCATTAATGTGTCCTAGGATCCCTCAGGACACCTATGATACATTAATGGGCCATAGGACCACTTATAACCCTTAGGTTATAATAAAACATTAATTTTTAAATATAGTTTCAAACCTAGGAGTCCTAGGATACATTAATGGGTCCTACAACCCCTTAGGACCTCTAAGAACCACTTAGTACTTATTAATGTATCATAGGACCTCTTAGGACCCCTTATGAAACCAATGACCCATTATGTATTGTAAGGGGTTCTAAGGGGTTATAGGACCAATTAATGTGTCATAGGACCTCTTAGGAACCCTTATGATGCCTATAACCCATTATGTATCATAAGGTGTCCTAAGGGTTCCTAAGGGATTGTAGGACCCATTAACGGGTCTTAGGACTCCTTAGGATACCAACAACCCCTTAGTACTATGTTCATAAAATTTCATGGTTCCATATATTATGATCATAAAAATTATGTTTGATAAATTATGCTTGTTATGTTTGATAAATTAGATTATTTACATTTCATAGATTATCTAGATTATATTTCATTGATTAAATATAGATTATATGTAAATAATTTTTTAGATCTTTAAATGTTTTAATTAATTGTACTCATAATTTAATTTAATTAAATAAATATTTAATGTAGGTTCATTTTTACATGATCATGGATGAGTTTGATATTGATGAGTTGTTTAATCGACCAGTAGGACTGTCACCTCCACCTCTACCACAACCCAACTCTGATGAGGCTCGTTATAGAGTCATAATTGATGAAAAATTTGCATCAATCATTGAGACCACTACTAAATTAAAAAATGAGCCATGTGTTCCTCCTCATGTAGTCCATTTTATATCTATAATGTAAAACATTGTAGATTCTAATCGAGATGCTTATGGGAATGATTGTGTATGAATTTTTAACCATCAACATTTTGGATCATACTACATGATCCATCATCAAGATGAAAGAGTGAATTTTTCATCTTGATTCAATCTTTCATCATGATGATGGATCACATAGTATGATACATATATGCTTATTTAATTTAATGATACATCTTTTTAGTCACTTCCACAGTTTGTGTGGGAGATGTATTGTACTTTTTATGAATAAGGAAATGCTTTTGATGCAAACATTTGTATGATTTTTAGTTTTGTCATTATATTTGCATATCATGATGTAACTTTCTCTATCAACATTTAATTTAGTAAGGATTCTTAATCAAAATTTAATATGTACCTCGATGTTAATTGAAATCACATAACCATCTCCACCTGATTGAGATGATAGTGAAAATTAGGTAATTTTTTAAATTTTGGTTAGGGTGGTAAGACAGATGCTTTATTCTTATATTTTCCTTTAAAATTTATTACTACTACATTGAAATTTCAAATTTTCACCAAGTAGATTTATTTTTTAAGAAAATAACTAGTAGCATTAAAACTACATCCAATTTACTACATATTTTTTACATAATATTGATAACTTATTCAAATTATTATGTCAAGTTTCCTAGCTCTATTTTTATGAATATTAATTTCCACATAAGGGTCTAGTTTAGCCCACCAAGATCTTGCACATACCTGGATACCATCCATCTCATCTAAATTGAAATAAAAGGACCCACCACCTCTTTAGTCTTCAAAACAACAAAAGTGTTGTTGATGGCCATAATAACATAATTTCCAAAAATCAAGAAAAGAATAAAGCAATATTTGATTTTCTCCTCCTCATACATCTTGACACCAACTGATGCCAATTGAACCACCAACATATTAAATTCTTCTAGATGGTTTGTAATTTGTTCGTCATTATCCATTCTCAAGGAATAAAGTTTCTTTCTCAGGAAAATGTTATATACTAGATAATTAGCTCAGTATATCTCACCAACCTTCTTCCATAGCTTCTTTATAGAGGAATCTTCATGGAAATTGATTAAAATAGATCCTACAAGACACAATTCAATTATCCCCCTCATTTGATAGTCTGTAGTATCATATTTAGCAGCCTCAGTTGCATCTATGGGTCTCAAGACATTCTCATCAACAATATCTGATAGATCTCAATATATTAATAGATCCTTCATCTTTAGCTTCCATATTTCAAAAATATTTTCAAAAAAAAAAATCACATTTATCCTCCTTAATTAAATTTCCATATAGAAATTTCTTCAACAATATCATAAAGTATCTTCTATACAAGATTTCACTCAAATATGGATTAGATTAAAAACTCAACAACTCACAACTGAAACCAAATGTGATTAGGCTTTGACACCACTTGTAAGAAAATCACGGTAGCAAAATAACTTCCTACACTAATCTTGATAGAAGGGTTATGTAAAAAATTTCAAATATTAATACAATAGTTATAGAAGCTAAACAAAAATAAACATAAATAGTATGCACATACTACAACAAATTGATTTCCATGGGGAAAACCCCTTTGGAAGAAAAAATCCACAATGCATAATTCACCCAATATATATTCAGAAATCAAGAACATATTACTATAAACACCTAAAAATGTCCTCATAATTATCCTAGATTCTTGTATTAACCAAATAGATAGTTATTTTTATTTAATTAATTCAATAACCTTTTTCTTTATTATTTAAACAAATACACTTATCTATTTAAATAATTCATTAAATTTTCTATCTCTTTTCTATTATATGGTTTAAAAAATTCATTGTCCCTCTTTTCATATCCCCTTTCTCCATTTATTAGTAAAATCCTTTTCATAAATGCATTTAATCTCATTTTTCAATCCTCACCAATCATATTTATTTAAAACCATGGGATAAGTGGCATTTCCACCTAGATATCTTGTTCCCACATTCTTTCCAAAAACTAGTTTCTTTTATGAAGACACTTATAAACACCCAGTTCTCTCTCAATTTTAGGTGTTCCTTCATTGAAGATTGAATGTCATCATATTGTTCAATGTGCAAGACAACTGAGAGAGGGGGAATGAATCGGTTATCAATAAAATCTATAAAATTTAATCATTTAATTAGTTCCACCAAACTTACTTTAATCTTAATCACTGAAATATGTAAACATGAAATAGCATAGAAACTAATATACATAAGGAACGCCAGATTTATGTGGAAAATACTATTAAGGGGAAAACCATGGAGAAGATAATTCTCAAATATATAAGCACTTGTTAGGGTGGCATCGACTATGATAATTTTTACAAAGAAAGACTCGTTGCCCAAAGAAGGAAGCTCACTATCAGAAGGCTCATTGCCCAAATAATGAAGGATAAAAGAGAAAAAATATATCACTAATACAGAATCACAACAAAACTAAATGATTTGTAGGTACCTTCAACTCACTACTTCTAGTAGAGCTAACACATTAAATTCCATAGTACTATGTACCACACTTCACACTATTTCATACATGCAGGAAGATAGATCATTTTTCATTAGTCCTCGTTGCATAAGAAGATGCTTACAAAACACTCACACAAGTACACACATCTACCAAACACACTTTCCTTGATAATTCATCCTTTATTTATACCATCCTTGCATTTGCAAAGTCTCCCAATGTTAGCTAGGCAAGTAACTAAACATAAATTTAAATCAAGTTAGCACTAAACATTCTCGTGGTGGAAAGGAATGAGAGGTGGACCACAAAAAACCTTCTTTGGGAAAAAAAAATTAAAAAAATTGTACATGTTACATTCCATCTTGCATTCACCAAGACAATTAATTGAAGTGTAAACACCTGATGTCGACCAAACCTAGAGTAAGAACACCATCAAAATTTGAAACCATGTCTTTGAAACTCAAAATCTCATGCCAAATAAAATGAATAAAGCTAAGGACATAAAAATCTTATTTCCAAAATTAAAACATTAGCAAAAATTATGTGGAGAAATGTACAAATGTGGAGCATGCATTTCACACAGAAAATATTGTTAGCCATAGTCATACTCAAATGAATACTAACTCTACTACATTGCAATCTGAAGCACATAATCTTGAATCCAATGTCCTCAAACACTGCCTAACAACATTCTAAAACCTCATTAGTATATTTTCAATATGAAGAATATGCAAATTAATATTCTCAACACCACTACATAGAAAGAAATTACCAACAACAACAACAACGTGTTGACATCAATGAAAATGATACTGACTCATCAATCAACCAAACTTAATAAACCAATAACTCATTTTACTTAATTCTGAAAAAATCTCCCCCCTTTTTTCTTGATGGAAATACATCAATTACATCAATAGCAATAAAAATATTTGAACTAAACTATTTCCAATATATTTCACTTACTCTCCCCCTTTGACATCAATTGAAAGGGCTAGAAACAAAACTCACTTACTTATTCTGCTTAGACCCCCCTAAGATATGCATTTTAGCTCACAACTATACTTAGCTCTCCCTGAGAGGCATCCACCATCATTAGTCCAAATCTAAGAATAAAATGAAGTTCACTAGACTAATGCACTTGCATATGCATCTAGTTTGGTTAAGGAGGGGAAATAACCCTCAACTTCTCTCAGAGATAATCAAAGTATCCTTAGAGAATGCTTTGGTAAAAATATCACCAATTTATTCTTTTGTAGGTACACTCAAGCTTTACCTCATTCTCCAAAAACTTTTCCCTTTGAAAGTGGTATTGGATTGATTATATGTTTTGTCCTTGAATGTAGTAACTACCAAATTCTTTGAAATATTAATTTCATCGGTATTGTCACATAAGACATAAATGGGCTCATCAAACATTATTGTAATATCTTTAAATATTTATTTCATCTATAGTATTTGTGTATGACATGAGGCAACAATAATATATTTAGTTTCAACAATAGATAAGGATATTGAATCCTATTTCTTTCTTGACCAAGAAACTAACCATGTTCCAAGGAAAGATGTACCCACACTAGTACTTTTCCTATCATCGACACATCCAACCCAATCAACATTGGTCTAATCCATCAAAGTGAAGTCTAATTTTTTGGGATACCATAGTATAAAGTCTTCTTTTCCTTTTAAATATCTGACAATTCTTTTCACAACAACATGTGTTTCTCTGGGATCTTGTTGAAATCTAGCTACAAGACAAACAATATGCATAATATCTAGTCTACTATCAGTAAGGTATACTAATGCAACAATAAATAATCTTTATTTACTCTCATCATCCATAGGAGATTCAACATATTTTCTCAACTTACAACCAATAACCATAGGAGTGCTTATAAGTTCAACATTTTCTATTCCAAACTTTTCAACATTTCTTTGACATACTTTATGATTAACTTGTAATACAATAAAGAAATTCATTTCCCCAATCATAGACATTTCAAACTATTCTTACATCTCATCAAAAAAAATCTTACATATACCATCATTTCCTCCAAATATTATATCATCCACATAAACAACTACAATCAAGATATAATTTGATTCAACCTTAAAATAGAGATTACTATGACCAATACCTTTTAGAGATCCTTTCTTCAACAAGTAATTTTCAATCCATGGCTACCAAGCTTTGGAAGCTTGCTTCAATCCATAGAGTGGATTCTTCAACCTACAAACTATGTCTGAATCATCTGATAACTCGAAGCCTTCTGGTTGTTCTATGTATGATCCTTCTAGTTCTCTATTCAGAAATGTAGAATTCACATCCATCTAATAAACCTTGAACTCCTTATGTGCCAAAAAAGCCAAGAACATTTTGATTGCTTCCATTCTTTCCAAAAGAGCATAAGTCTCCCCAAATTCAATTCCTTCCACCCGTATATAACCTTTGCATTCAAGTATTGCTTTATTCCTCACTATGTATCTATTTTTATCTAATTTATTATGGATTACCCACTTTTTTCCAATTACATAATTCTTAGCTAGTTTGTGGACCAATTTCAAAGTTCAACTCTTCATAATCTGATACAATTCTTCTTTCATAGCCTACATCCAATTTTGATCACTAGAAGATTTCTTCCTAGATTTTGGTTCAATTTCTAAAATTATGCATAGGTTGAATTGTTCTTCAAAAACTTTACTTCTTGTGATGACAACTTGTTAGGGTAATAAGTTGTTTTCTTATATTGATTTAATTATTGTCACTTATTATTGTTGAAGATTTTCCAACAAGCCAATTTGATATCTGTATGTTTGTCATTGATGACATATGGTAAGCAACATGCATCAAAGCCTAATGGACAGAGCCTTTGATATATGATGCATGAATATGTTATCAGCATGATATCATAGACACAGTAGTTGATTCAGAGTAAAGATAGTAATACAGTTGTGTATATCAGTGAGTGTTCCTGACAGGTCCCAGGAATAGTTATGTATGTGATTTTCTGTATGATTGCAGTAGAGCCTTACACATTTATATTTATGTTTTAGACACCTGTATGATGTTATGTTCATGGACGTAGAGTTAGATATGCAGTAGAAGTTGAGTTATGAAGTCTTCAATTGGCAGTTATAGTTTCTCAAGTTAATCTGGAGGAGCCGACAATGTTTATATGATTATGGTAGTTGCACCTATCATCTCAGTACACATGCTTAGATTTATGTTCATAAGATAGTTAAGAATTTTTAGTTAAGATTGCATGACATAATTCAACATGAGAAGAAATTTGGACTTAATTTGGTAGAGCCGACTGTGTGTAGCATTGCGTCTACTCACATGGAGTTGTGAAGTCCTAAATTTATGTTGTGTGCTTAGTAGAGCTAACTAAGGTGTTTTTGGAGAGTTGTATTGTTTCTCTAATATGATTTCAAGATGGTTCTAACAAGCCAACTTGATTATATCATTTAGAGGAAGATATTTATAGGCAGTCATTTGAGATTGCTAAGTATGGCTAACAATGGAAAGAAGAGAGCAGAGTAGAGAGTGTGAAGTGTTGAGCCATCAGCAAAAGGTCTATGTGACTAAGTAGAGAGTATATGCTATTCACTAGAATTGATCAAGATAGAAGGTCTATTCACAGCTCACCAAGATCTAGATATAGTGTGTATATGTTAAACCAGAAAGTTGTAGCCTTCACCCCTTAGAGAAATGTGCTCATAGACAATGCGTCCTCACCCCTAATAGGGTTAATTGTAAAAGACTCCTAACAGGGTCCAACCCTTGACCAAGTCATTGTACTAAATGCATTGTAAATATCAACTCCTAATAGGGTTGTAAGTTCTTCTAACAGGGATCATAATACACTAGTGCAGATTATTAGTGGGTGTCAATTCCCACCGGGGTTTTTACCTATTTCAGTTTCCCGTAACCAAAATTGTTGTGTTGTATTAAGTGTTCTCACATTGTGTTTATGGTTAATTTTATTATATACTTAATTGGATAAAGAATTGAATCTTGTAGATAATTGATTCACCCCCTGTTAGCTTGTGGTGACTAATCAAGAAAGTACTGTACACTTTTCCTCTCGAGCTCACCGGGGTTCACCGAATTTTTGAGGCTGACATATTTTTGACTATTATTGGGCCGATATGCTGTAACTCATTCTAATCCTAAAGCAAAAAAAATATTGTATAATATGGCTTAGGTTTAGGGATTTCATGATGTATGATTTTAGTACTTGCGGTAGAATTGAGCTGTAAGGGATTATAGATTGTAATCAGGTTGTAATCACTGGATAATAATAATATTGGACTCATTATTGGTGGATGTAGCCCAGGGATTGGGTGAACCACGTTAAATCTTTATGTCTTCTATTCTCTTATGTGTGCTTTATGGTTTTTTGATATTGGTTATATTTGCATGTAATTGTTATTTTTGCCTTGTTAAGCCTAACAAGTGGTATCAGAGCGAGGTTGTTTTTCAGTTATCCTCTACAAGAAGATCTCACAGTTGAGTGGGAGTTTCACAGTTGAGTGGGAGAAATGGAAGACAAGGGTAGGCTAAAGGTTGACAAGTTTAATGGGTAGAACTTTTAGTTATGGAAAATGAAAATGGAGGACTATCTCTATCAGAAGGATCTATTGCGGTCGTTGGAAGGAAAAGCCAAGAAATCGACAAGCATTTCTGATGAGGACTAGGCAATTTTTGATAAAAAGGCTCTTTGTAGTATTTGATTATGTCTAGCACAATCAGTGGCATTCAATATTACCTCAGCAATGAAGATTGAAGATTTGATGAAAACCCTAGCGAAGTTGTATGAAAAGCCCTCTGCTTCAAATAAGGTATTTCTCATGAAGCATTTGTTTAACATGAAAATGTTGGAAGGTGGGTCATTTGTTGATCATTTAAATGACTTTAATATAGTTACCAGTCAATTAAATTCTATCAATATTATTTTTGATGAAGAAGTCAGGGCTCTCTTGATTTTGTGTTCTTTGCCTGAAAGTTGGAATGGCTTGGTAATGGTTGTTAGTAACTCTATTTCTGGTTCTAATACCCTAAAATTTGATGATGTTATTGGTATTATTTTGAGTGAGGAAATTCATAGGAAAAGCTAAGGTGGATCCACATCATGTAGTGTCTTAAACTCATAAAGTAGAGGTAGAACCAATTAGAGAGGAAATAACTTTGGAAATCATGGGAAATCAAGAGGAAAATCAAAGGGAAAGAGGTCTGAATCCAAAGGGCCAAACGATTGCTAGTACTATGGAAAATCAGGTCATAAGAAGAAAGATTCATGGTCTCTGAAGAATAAAGAAGGAGACAAACAAGAAGGTAACAAGGAGGCAAATGTGGTAAGTAATAAACTTGAAGAGGATGCCTTGCTTCTTTCTTTAGAAAGTATTGATGATTCTTGAGTTTTAGATTTTGGGGCTTCATTTCATGCTACACCTCATAGAAGTTACTTTCTTGATTATGTCCAAGGGGATTTTGGGCTAGTTTATTTGGGAGACAATGAACCCTATCAGATAGTTGGAAAGGAAAAAATTAAGATTAAGTTGCAGAATGAGAATCATTGGCTACTACAAGAGGTAAGACATGTTCTAAGGCTGAGTAGGAATTTAATTTCAGCGGGACAACTGGGTGATGACGGTTGCACAATTACTTTTAATGATAGAAATTGGAAGGTTTCAAAAGGTTCCTTAGTAGTAGAAAAAGGTGTGAAAGTAGGCAACTTATATCTTTGTATAGGTCATATTGTTCCTTCTACTTTAATTGTTTCAGAAGATAGTGAATGTTCAGGAAAAGTGGCTGCAGTTGAGTAGGAAGAACATCAACTATTGTTGTAGATTCTGACACAGCACTTTGGCACAACAGACTTGGGCACATGAGTGAAAAAGGTATGAAATTACTTCATTCAAAGAAAGTTTTACATGGTCTGAAATGTGTCAATATGGATTTCTGTGAAAGTTGTGTGTATGGAAAATAAAAGAGAGTTAGTTTTGTGAAGAGTGGGAAGGAAAAGAAAAATGATAAATTAGAGCTTGTGCATACAGATGTATGGGGACCAGCTCAAGTATCTTCCCTTGGTGGCTCTCTGTATTATGTTACTTTTATAGATGATGCAACAAGAAAAGTTTGGATTTATTTCCTTAGATAGAAATCTGATGTATTTCAAACTTTTAAGAAATGGAAATGCTTGATTGAAAATGAGATTGGTAAAAAGTTAAAATGTCTCAAATCTAATAATGGTGGTGAGTATTGCAGCACAAAATTTGAAGATTATTGTTCCTCTAATGGTATATGTAGGCAAAAAACTGTACCAAGGACTTCACAAGAAAATGGAGTGACTGAACGCATGAACAGGACAATAAGGGAGCGTGCAAGGAGTATGAGGTTGCATGCTAGGCTACCCTTAAACATGTGGGAAGAGGTTGTAAATACTATAGTTTATTTAATCAATAAAGGCCCCTCTACTTTAGACTGTGGTATTCTAGAGGAAGCATGGAGTGGTAAGAAGGTGAGTTATTCTTTTCTCAAAACCTTTGGTTGTGAAGCTTTTGCACATATAGATTTTGAAAATAGAACCAAGCTGGAAGCTAAGTCAAAGAAATGTGTATTTTTTGGATATGGCATTGATGAATTTGGTTATAGGCTTTGGGATTTTGAAAATCATAAAATTATAAGAAGTGGGAATGTCATATTCAATGAGAAAGTATTGTACAAAGATCTGTTGCAACAGCATGAGAAGAAATAAAATGATTATGTAGTACTGGATGATACTCCAAAAGATGATGTTCCAGTAGTTCCTTATGCTCTGCAACAATAGCAACAACAAATACCACACACCCCAGTGAATGTTAGATGGTCAACAAGGCTAAGTAGACCTCCAGAAAGATTCTCTCCCTCCTTGTATTCTATTTTGTTAATAGATGCTGGTGAACCTAAATTTTATAATGAAGTTGTGTAGGTGGATACAAACCTTCAATGGGAATTTGCAATGATAGAGGAAATGGACTCCTTGCTAAAAAATCAAACTTGGGATTTATGTAAGTTACCTATAGGTAAAAGGGCTTTATAGAATAAATAGGTTTATAGGCTGAAAGAAGAGGATGGAGGTAAGAAAAGATTTAAAGCCAGGTTAGTTGTAAAAGGATTTCCATAGAAAAAGGGCATTTATTTTGATGAAATATTTTCTCCAATTGTTAAAATGACTTCTATTCGTACTATTTTAAGTATTGTGGTTGCTGAAGATTTTCATTTAGAGTAGCTTGATGTTAAAATAGCTTTTCTTCATGGTGATTTGGATGAAGAAATATATATGGTACAGCCACAAGGATTTGATGTCAAGGGTAAGGAGAATCTAGTGTGCAGATTGCAAAAAAGTTTATATGGCTTGAAGCAAGCACCTCGGCAATGGTATATTAAATTTGAAACTTTTATGAATGAGCATGGATACACTCAGTGTTATTCTGACCATTGTGTTTATTTTAAGAGGTTGGATGATGATAGCTACATTATTTTATGCTTATATGTTGATGATATGCTTGTAGCTAGGTCTAACATGAATCTTATTAAGGGGTTAAAATAATAGTTAGCACATTGATTTTCTATGAAGGATTTAGGGGCAACAAAACAAATCCTTGGTATGAAAATTTGTAGAGATAGGAAAAATAAAAAGTGTACTTTATCTCAGGCTAATTATATTGAGAAGGTGTTGCAATGTTTCTCTATGGAGAATGCCAAAGTTGTCATCACACCTTTGTCTAGTCATTTGAAATTGACTAAGGAGATGTGTCTTAAGACATCCAAAGAGGAGGCTAAAATGTCTAAGGTACCTTATGCTTTAGTTGTAGGGAGCTTAATGTATGCTATGCTATGTACTAGGCCAGATATTGCACACACAATGGGAGTCATTAGCCAATATATGAGTCACCCTGGTATTGAGCATTGGAATGCAGTCAAATGGATTCTTAGATATTTGAGAGGTACATCCAGTAAGTATTTACACTTTGGGGGATCTACTACTACTATACAAGGCTATGTTGACTCAAATTTGGTAGGAGATATAGATAGCAGGCAGAATACTACAGGATATGTATTTACTATTGGTGGGACAGCAGTGAGTTGTATTTCTCAGCTACAAAAGGTGGTTGCTTTATCCACTACTAAGGCAGAGTATGTTGTTGCTATAGAGGCAGCCAAGGAGATGATATGGCTTCAATTCTTCATGGAAGAATTGGGACATCTACAAATGGATAATTTTCTACATACAGATAGTCAAAGTGTCTTTCATCTTGCGAAGAATTTTGCTTTGCACTCAAAGACAAAACACATACAGTTGTGGTACCATTTCATTCAGTTAGTTTTGGATGATGGGTAGTTAAAGCTAGAAAAGATACATATATATGATAATCCAACAGATATGTTTACATAGGTAGTAACAAGGGAGAAGTTGAACTCATGTTTAGCTTCATTTGGTCTTCTAGACTGAACAACATAAAGGAACAGCTGAGTCTAGGGTGGTTCAATCCAGTGGGAGCCTCATATGGTAGCAGTGCTACTACAGGATCAGTCTCCAAGTGGGAGGTTTATTAGTGTGGATACTGATCAGTCACCAAGTGGGAGATTGTTAGCTTGTGGTGACTGATCAAGAAAGTACTATCCAGGAAAGTACTATACACTTTTCCTCCCAAGCTTGCCAGGGTTCAGTGAATTTTTTTGAGGCCGACATATTTTTGGCTATTTTTGGGCCGACATGTTGTAACTCATTCTAACCCTAAAGTGGCAAAAATATTCTATAATATGGCTTAGGGTTAGGGATTTCACGATGTATGATTTTAGTACTTGCAATAGAATTATGTTGTAAGGGATCACTGGATAATAATAATATTGGACTCATTGTTGGTGGACGTAGCCCAGGGATTGGGTGAACCACGTTAAATCTTTGTGTCTTCTATTCTCTTCTATGTGGTTTATGGTTTTCTGGTATTGGTTATATTTGCATGTAATTGTTATTTCTACCTTATTAATCCTAACACTAGCCCCCCCCCCCCTCTCAGTTATCTCTTGGGACTATTCCTAACAATTGGTATCAGAGCCAAGTGCCTCGGAGAGAAAGTTTAACATCTTGAGGTTGATCAAATGGAATTCTTTAGAAAAGAAAGTCCTAAGTTTGATGAAGAGAACTATCTAGACTGGAAGAAAAAAATGCTGACACATTTGTAGTGCATTGCCTTTGAGATCTTTGAGTTAGCTACTAAAGAATTTGATATCCCTTCTTTATCAAATCTTGCAAAAGAATATGCAACTATTAAGAAAAAGGATTTGTTCACTTCAAATGCCCTTGCCAAAGAAGCCCTCATTAGCACCTTTTCTAACAGTGAATTTTTAGAAATCAAGAAGCTAGATAAAGCCTACAAGATTTGGAAGCACCTAGAAGACATATTTGAAGGAGACATCCAAGCTAAGAATGGGTGTAGAAAAACATTGAAGAAAAAGTACAATACATTGGAGATACTACCTGAAGAAAGCATTAGAGCCTACAATCAAAGGATTAATGAAGTAGTTTCAGGAATCATAAACAATGGTGGGGAGATATCCAAAGAAGACATCATGGATAAGCTAATGATTACTTTGACACCTAAATATGAGAACAAGATAAAAAACTTGGAAGAGACTATACCATTCTCAAAAGAATTCATAAGCGAGACCTTAATCGGTAAGATTTCAACTTTTGAAATATCAAGATTAAAGATAGAGCCTAAAACTAAGACAACCTTCAAAGCTTCAATCCATGGTAATAAATCCTTGAACACCTCTGGTAATGTTGATGATGATGATGAAGAGAAAATACTAGATGATTTCATTGCTATGATTGTTAAAAAAGAAAATAAGGGAAAAGGTAAATATGAAGGCCAATTACCATTCAAATGCTTTTCATGTAATAAGATTGGTCACTTTGCATCCAAGTGTCCTACAAGAGTTAAGAAGTTCAAAAATAACTACAAGCCTAAGTATTCAAATGAGTGTTACTATGCTGGAGATGGAGTATCAGATGAAGAATCAACAGAGGAGGAAATTGGATTCATTGCTCTTTAAGATGAAAAGAATACACAAGAGTTAGCACTGATTTCACAAGAAGACATCAAGATAGATTAGATCATTGACAGTGGCTACTCACATCACATGACATGAGACAAAGATAGATTTGTTCATCTGGATAGATACAAAGGAGGCATGGTTAGATTTGGAGATAACACTCCTAAACCTATCATTTGTAGAGGAGCCATCACCTTGGATGGAAAGAACAACACTGATGATGTTCTATATGTTGATGGTTTGCAACATAACCTACTAAGTGTTGGACAGTTGCTTGAAAAAGGTTACCGATTGGAGTTCAAAGACTACAAGTGCATCATTAACAAAAAGGAAGGTGTAATGATTGCATCAGGATCAAAGACAAAAGGTAATGTTTTTCAACTCAATCCTGAAGAAAGTTATTTTGTTGCTAAAGTAGATGACAGTTGGTTATGGCACAAAAGACTATGTCATATCAATTTTGATAACATAATAAAGATAAGTAATGTAAAGGTAGTAAGAGATCTTCCTAGCATTGCAAAACTAGTTGATGCAATATGTAGAGAATGTGTGATGGAAAAGCATGTAAGGAATTCATTTAGACGAAAGCTTAATTTGACAAAGAACAAGTTGGATCTGATATATACAAACCTATGTAGACCAACTCAAACAAGATCATACTGTGGTGAAAGGTATTTCATTTTGTTTGTTGATGATTATTCTAGAATGATGTTGGTTGCATTCTTAAAGGATAAATCAGAAGCATTTGACAAGTTCAAAATATTCAAAGCTAGGGTTGAAAATGAGACTGGATTGAAGATTAAATGTCTGAGATCAGATAGAGGAGGAGAATTCACCTCTGACAAATTTTATGAATACTGTGAAGAACATGGGATAAAGAGATAGCTAAGTGCTCCTAGAACCCCTCAACATAATGGAATTGCAGAAAGAAGGAAGAAGATCATTCTTGACACAGTGTGCACCATCATGATTGAAGGAAAGGTTGCACACACCTATTGGAGAGATGTGGTCAATACTGCAGTCTACACAATCAATAGAATTCAATTGAGGCCAAGTGCAAACAAGAAACCTTATGAGATATGGTTTGGGAATGTACCTACAATAAAATACTTCAGAATCTTTGGAAGCAAGTGCTACATCAAGAGAGATGAAGCAATTAGCAAGTTTGATGCAAGAAGTGATGAAGGTATTTTTCTTGGTTACTCTACTAAAAGTAAAGCTTATAGATATTTTAACTTAAGATTAAAGAAGATCATTGAAAGTGTTCATGTTAAGATTAATGAGAAGTTCATGATTCAAGAAAGCTATCATGATTATGCACCTATGATTGAAGAAGAACCTAAACGTACCTCTAGAGAAATAGTTGTTGATGAAATTTTTCACATCATTGATTTATTGTTCAATGACCCTAAAACTAGTGAAGAAGAATCACAGAAGTCAGATGAAAGAGTCACACCTAATGTTCCAAAATTCACATCTAGATATCATTGAAAGGAAGACATCATTGGAGATAGAACAGTAAAGTCATGACAAGATCAAAAGAAAAGAGTTCCACAGTAAATGAAGAGGTATGTTTACTATCACAGACTGAACCATTAAGTGTTGAAGATGCATGTAATGATTTAGATTAGCATGAAGCAATGAAAGAAGAGCTAGATTAGATAATTAAGAATGACACATGGGAATTGGTCCCTAGGCCTAGTGATAAGAATGTGATTGGAACCAAGTGGATATGCAAAAATAAGATGAATGAAGATGGAACATTGGTAAGAAACAAAGCAAGACTAGTATGTAAAGGATATGCACAAAGAGAAGTAATTGATTACTCTAATACATTTGCCCCTGTTAGCAGATTGGAAGCTATAAAGTTGTTTCTAGCCTATGCTATCTTAAAAAACTTAAGGTATACCAGATGGATGTTAAGTTAGCATTCCTAAATAGAGAGCTAAAGGAAGAATTATACATAGAATAGCCTGAAGGATTCACCTTATTAGATAGACCTAATATGGTATGCAGATTAAAGAAAGCCCTCTATGGACTTAAGCAAGCCCCTAGAGCATGGTATGAAAGACTTGATGGATACTTGACAAAGATTGGATTCAAGAAAGAAGCAATAGGTTGTAATTTATTCATAAGAGAAACATCTAATGGACTGTTGTTAGTTGCTATATTTGTTGATGACATCATCTTTGGTGGTAATGACAAACTTAGTGTAGAATTTGCTAAGGAGATGCAAAGAAAATTTGAAATGAGCATGATTAGACCTATCAAGTACTTTTTGGGATTGAATGTGCTACAGATAGACCAAGGTGTATTCATAAATCAGAATAAGTATGTGAAAGAGATCTTGAAGACATTCAAGATGGATGATTACAAACCAGTAAGTACCCCTATGATAACGTGATGTAAACTTTCAAAAGAATATGATTCACAGGTAGTAGACATAACCTTGTATAAGTCTATGATTGGTAAACTTATATATCTTACTCAAACCAAACCAAACATTTCCAATGTAGTTGGTATTGTTGGAAGATTTGTAGCAAAACCTAAGCAAAGTCATCTCATGGTAGTAAAAAGAATATTTAGATACTTGAATGGAACCTTAGACTATGGTTTATGGTATCCTAATTTAGAAAATGTAGAGCTTCATGTATATACAGATGTAGATTGGGAAGGATGCATGGATGATAGAAAGAGTACCTCTAGAGGAGTTGTATTCCTTGGAGATAGACTTGTTACTTGGGCAAGTAAAAAGAAAAATTGTATCTCTCAGTCACTAGCAGAAATAGAGTATGTAGCAGCAGCATTGAATTGTTCTATAATTGTGTGGATCAAGATGATGATAAAATATTTTGGTATTCATATTGATTACCCTATTGTTATTCATTGTGATAACACTAGCACTATCAATATGTCAAAGAACCCTATGATGCATGCAAAGACAAAACATATTGAAATAAAATATCACTTCCTAAGAGAGCATGTAGCAGAGAAAGAAGTAATGGTGGACTATGTGAGTACAAAAGATCAGCTAGCAAATATATTCACAAAGCCTTTACCTAAGGATACTTTTGAGTATCTTAGGGAGAATCTGGGAGTAATTCTCTTCCATGAATTTGATTAGAGATAGTAGAAGTGCATTAGTCCTCAGCGACTAATGAAAGGTTGACTAATATACCTCAGGAGTAGTACCGATGCTTAAAATGGTTTGGCGCCCTTTGCCATTGATGTCAAAGGGGGATTATATATGAAGTCATGAAAAATAAGACATAAAAGAAGGTATACATTAAGGGGGAGCCTATTCAGTAATGAATATGAAAGGAGGAGTTGTAGCAGTTGATATTCAGAGCCTTCAAGCAATTGATGGAGGATCCATCCTTGGGGGATTTTTGTTGAGGAAATGGAGAATGTTATAAAAGAATGGATCATTTGAATTCGTGGTGTTTTTCATTCCATATGTTGCCATCAATGCTGAAGGGGGAGATTGTTGGAGATTTTCCAGCAAGCCAATTTGTTGTATGTATATTTGTCATTGATGACAACATATGGTAAGTAGCATGCATGGAAGCCTAATGGAGAGAGCCTTCAACATATGATGCATGAATATGTTATCAGCATGATATCATAGACACAAAGGTTGATTCAGAGTAAAGATAGTAATACAGTTATGTATATCAGTGAGTGTTCTTGATAGGTCCCAGGAACTGTTCTGTATGTGATTTTTTGTATGGTTGTAGTAGAGCTTTGTACCTTTATATTTATGTTGCAGACACATGTATGATGTTATGTTCATGGATTAAAAGTCAAATATGCACTAGAAGTTGAGTTATGAAGTCTCCAGCTGACAGTTATAGTTTCTAGAGTTTGTTTGGAAGAGCCGACAATGTTTATATGATTGAGGTAGTTGTGCCTATCATCTCGGTATGCATGCTTAGATTTATGTTCATAAGAGAGTTAAGAATGTTTTTTTAAGAGTGCATGACATAATTCAGCATGAGAAGAAAGTTGGAGTTAATTTGGGGAGCTGACTATGTGTAGCATTGTGTCTAATCACATGGAGTTGTGTAGTCCTAAATTTATGTTGCGTGCTTAGTAGAGCCGACTGAGGTTTTATTAGAGAGTTGTATTGTTTCTCTAATATGATTTAAAGATGATTCTAATAGGCTAACTTGATTATATCATTTAGAGGAAGATATTTATAGGTAGTCATTTGTGATTGCTAAGTATGGCTAACAGTGGAAAGAAGAGAGCAGAGAAGAGAGTGCGAAGTGTTGAGCCATCAACAGAAGGTCTATATGACTAGGTAGAGAGTATATGCTATTAACTAGAATTGATCAAGACAACAAGTCTATTCATAGTTCACCAAGATCTAGATATAGTGTGTATCTGTTAAACTAGAAGGTTGTAGCCTTCACCCCTTAGAGTAGTGTGCTCGCGGACAGTGCATCCTCACCCCTAACAGGGTTAATTGTAAAGACTCCTAACAAGGTTTGACCCTTGACTAGGTCACTATACTAAATGCATTATAAAGATCAACTCCTAATAGGGTTGTAAGGTCTTCTAGTAGGGATCATAATACACTAGTGTAGATTATTAGTGGGTGTCAATTCCCACCAGGGTTTTTTACCTATTTGGGTTTCCCCGTAACCAAAATTATTGTGTTGTGTTAAGTGTTATCACATTGTGTTTATGGTTAATGTTATTATATACTAAATTGGATAAAGAATTGAATCTCATAGATAACTGATTCACCCCCCCTCTCAGTTATCTCTTGGGACTATTCCTAACAATTATCTCTTTCTACTTAAGCTAAACTTTAGGCATATAATAATAAAAAAAATTATTAATTATTATCATGCAACCTAAGTTTGTTCACCTTTTTAGGGTTTTGATCTCCTTTCTAAGGATTTATCTCCTTTTTATTCTAAACACATTGTACCAAACTATTCATTATTGAATTGCAACTTTTTTTTTTGCACATCAAGAATGTCTCCTCTCTTATGGACCCATGTGTTCAGGCCTCTCTAGCTTCTTGCTTCTCTCTCTTTCTATGACATGTATTTGCATGAAGGTGTTCTAGAGAGATATGGGTTATTTTCTCATCAACACTAACATGGTATCAAAGCTTTAGATCTATTTCCCTTGTCCTCTTCTTGAGAGATTCAGTTGTGTTCCTTAGATCTACAATTTAAGAGGGTTTTCTGTTGAATCTAGGGGGACCTCTCTTTCTGGTCATCTTGGGCTCAAACTGACCTTGTGGTTGTGTTCAAATCATCCAAGAACCCCTAGATCCATATAAAATTTGTCCAATTTGGACAAAGTTGGAATATGTGGCAAAATTGTTTTGCAACTGGTGCCAACATGGATCTCAAGGTGTTTAATAGTATTTTGGAGCATTTTTTGCTCAAACAGACCTCACTGTTGAGCTCGCTACATCCAAGAACTCCCATTTCCAAATATAGTACGTCTGATTTGGACAATGTTGCAATTTGTGGCAAAAAAAATCTATGTACCAGGGCCATATGACCCTGGTGCACAAATCGATGCAAGCATGACAATTTCAATAAAGAAAACATTGGGCCTCCCAGGTGCCACTGAGTGGCCACCAGGGCTCCACTCAATAGCTTCTCAAGTGCCACCTTTGGTAGCCTACTAGTGGCCTGTAGGCAATCCACGGTTTAGTCGTGGTCCCGTTATACTCACCGCCAACGGTGATCGTCAATGACCCACGATCCCATCACATGATCATCACCATGGTGACTGATAGGTTGACCACCTAGACAACCTAACCACCTGTAGTGAACTACCAGATGCCAACTTTTTTTTTGCAAAGCCAAGGTCATATGGATAGCCAAGGGCCAGACCGCAAGCCCCCAGTCTTAACCCCTGGTCACCTATGTGACCAGGGGCCCAAAGTTTTTGGCCCCAAGGGCCTATTAGTTTTTTATAGTGATGATCATTGGGCCATCAAATTTAAGTCTGTAGATGATGATGTCAGCATGCATCAACACACTTCTACACCTTTTTTGGGCCCATCAGCATACCTGTGGTTTTTTGCTCATATATTGAGCATACGGTGTCAAAATCAGGAAAACAAGATATCGTCGGAAAGATGGTTCCAAGATCTATCTAGATCTAGAGGTTTGAATTTCTGATTTTTCTTTTTTTATGATGTTTTTTACTGTCAAAGCTAGATATTTATTTTTACACTCTGGGAGCTCTATCTTGCAGATTCAGACTCTATTTTGGGAAAATGATATATCATTGAAAAGCTTGTTCTGAGACCTTTCCAGTATTGTGAGTAATTTTTATAGATTCTCATTTTTTTCATTTTTTCACTCTAGTGAATATTCTGGTTGTTTCAAGTCTTGGGATCTCTTCCTTTATAGGATGGCTCTTCTTTGGATATTATTTTGTTTTAGAATCATTTTTCTCTTCTTTGAGAAGTGTATACTTAACTTTTGTAGAATTATTTTATGCACACACACTGAGATAAAGTGTCATTCTATTGCATGTATGGGATCTTGCACATGTTTGTGCTCTTTGTACTCACACTCAATTATAAAGTGCCAGGGGGGTTTGAGGTTTACCTTTTTTTTCCATCTACTTTTTTCATGTGAGTGTTCATCCAATGACATTAGCCTCAGGTATCTCTATTTGTGTTTGTACTCTCTCTGCACCTTCAGTGTTCATAGTTCTTCTTCATCATGCAGTTCCTATTGGATGTCCTTTTTAGTGTACATGTCATTACTCCCTTGTCAGCATTATGGAGGGTTTGATTGTTGGTTCTTTTGCTTCCTTGGTTTGATAGTGTGAGCTATGTATTTAGTATTTATTCCTATGTACTAGGTGGATGCAATGGCTAAGTACCTATGCATTTTAGGGAGATGGATCATTTACCACATGGACACTCTTTTCTTTCCTATTTTTTGGAAGCGCTCTTCTAGCTTTGATTGATCAGCTCTTTAGACTTTGGTGTTTTTATGCCATCTATATCTTTGAGCTCAAGTATTTTCCTTTGTTTGCCTCCTAATTTGAGTAGTTTCATTTGAGGGCACTCATGTAGATTACAATATTTTATATGTTCAACTTCAGTTGTTTGCCTTTGTTTGCCTTTTGATTTGAGTAGTGCCATTTGCAGGAACTCATGCGGATTATAGTCTTCTCTACCTAGTCATATTTTAGTGGAGGATCTTTAGATCAACAGATACTTCTTGATAGGGTTTTCATCTTCTCACTTCAGTGATGTTCTACGTGTTCATCCTTGTTCCCATTTTCTGGAATATTCCTAGTTTTGGAGGCTTCTTTAGTCCTTTAGACTAGTCTTCATCTCTTTTTGGAGTAGAATTTTTCCCATGTGGTTTTCTCTATTTATCTTCTTTATAGAGGCTCTCTTTTGTACTTGAGTACTGTTATCTAAAACTATAGCATACAACAGAATAAACATAAATAGGAAAAAATTGCATCTTTAGGGGGTCCAATTAATACTGCCTTTTAGGTATTTATTAATCTACATTTCATTATTGCATTCATTATCAGATTTCTTTTTTTACTCTAAGTATTGATCACATATCAAATTTCAAAATTCATAATTGATTATTAGATTGTGTATTCAAACTAAATGTATTATACAAGTGTGTTTTCATATCTCATATTTCCTGTCAACAATAGAGTACATTTGCAGAATTGAAAGTATGATATCACACTCAAGTTTCAAGAGTAGGTCATGAGCCAATGCATTCACAGTTGTAATCCAAAAGAGGAAGACAAAAATAAAGTATCAGACATAGGGTAAAAAGAGATAGATTCAAAGTTTTAGCCATAGTCACAAATAAGAAACATACAGTTGCATACTGGTTTGAGGCCAAAAAATGAGTAGAAGATGGAGTTTATTGCTCATGAACTATGAGTTTTGATTCACGGTCTTTGCTAAATCATAAGCCAATCTTCAAAGTTCACAAGGCTCAAAAATCATTCATAGTCACAAGCAGAAAGTGAATCTCCAGATCAATAAAGGGAACCCGAGCTCCATAATAGCAAAATCTTAGTCTACAGGCAATGCCAAAGAGCTCCATTGTAGAAAACTTGAGCATGATTAAAAATTTTGCCAAAGTTTCCTTAGGGTTTCATTGCTTCCTATTTCTTCTCTACAAAGCTAAGATAATAAACTCCAAGTTCAAGAATGAGACGTGTTTTTAGGAATTTGGAGTCTGCAACAAGTTTCATTGAATTACATTAGTGCAGATGTCCAATCCTGCCAGCCTCAAGATTGTTGATAGTGCCACCTCACTACCCATATCCACATTGTATGCAAGTGGGAAGAGTGGTCATGTTGACCCTCTCCACTTAGCATTTTTTTTAAAAACAACTTAGGAATTCATTTCTTAAGTTAGGGTCATTTAAATTTTGTTATTTTTTCAATTTATTTCAAAATTTAATAAGGTAAATATTGGTTAAGCATTGTAAAAAGGATTTCTATCCTTTATTAAAGCCAATATTTAGGGCACTAATTAGGGAGTCTTCATAGGCTAAGTTTTTGGCACATGTTTTGGCCAAATTAGAGCAAATAGGAGAGGCTTTCATTTTTGGATTTGAGGCTAGGGCTTTGTACAAAACTAATTTTTATGATTAGTATGAACAGTTGCAAGTTTTGGAGAGAGGGCATATAGTGAACTTATTGTTCCTAGATGTTTTGGAGACCATTTTTGTAGCCACACTTTGTGAAATTTTGGAGAGGAATAAAGCTTATGATTCATTTCTCATATACTTTGAGTTTGATTTGTCAAGATCCTATTTTCATCTTTTCTTGATAGTGTTTATTCTATTGTTATCCAAGAGAAGTGAGTGTATTCTTATTCCTTCTCAAGGTGATCAATTATTCAAACCTAGTAAGGGATCTGTATGTTTGTTGACTGTTCAAGCTATTTGTGGTTCAACCCTAATAGCAAGATCTTTCATCCTATATGTTGGACAGTGATTTAAGGTATTAAAAATTTTAGTATAAGTGTTGAGATCACTATTTTATCTTGCAATCAAAAGTTTGAATTTATTTTTGGTGTATCACCCCTATCTATTTTCAGTTCTAAAGTTTGCTTCTTCCCTTTTCCCACTAAGTTAAAAATCATGAGGTGATATCCCATATCAAATAGGAACCAGCCTAGAATCCAAAGACTCCTCCTTATTTAGAGTCCACCCACAACTCGAGGAGGTTTCCATTGTTAGGATAGAGTTACTGTATAGCCCTAATGCCTGAGTTGGGGTGGTGATTCTAAGCCTAAACAATTTTTGGCATGCCCAGTGGGACATGAACTGCTTCTTAGTTCCCTGAGTTACAAGTTTTTATTGTTGTTTTGGTGTGAACAATAGTATTCTAGCCTTTTAGAAGGCATTTTCCAGCACCTGGTGAATCTATATTTTGGCAGGTTTATTGTAGATTTGAGTGTTTATTTTAATGAGAACTCTAACAAGATCAAACAAGGAGGGTTTTATGTACCAGGAATTGTAGCCTGGTAGAAGGGGAGGTAGATCAGCCATAAGAGGAAGGACATCACAACATCCAAGAGGTAGATATGCTCTATTTAAATCTAATTTTTCATCATTTAATAATCCCATTTTTGAAGATTAGGCTATAGATTCAGATGAACTTGAGGTAATTGTTGAGGATATTAGTTTCCCTAAAGATTTAAGTGCTCCTAATAATTGTGTATTAGAATTACCAAGTTTTGAAGATTTACCAAGAGATAATTCTATTTTTGGAGCATCTACAAGTCATACTACAACAACTCCTCAAAGTTTGAAAAAACATATCAAAGGAAGGTAATTCATCCTACCCAACCTTCTGCTACACCTACAATTTAGCAAAAAGTACCACTCGATCAAGAAATGGAAAGAAATTTTCCATTTGTGTCATTCAATCAAGGCAGTCCTCTTAGGATTGCAAACCATAATAACATTCCATTGGTTGCTCTGAAAGGCTTTCCAAAATTCATTGGAGAAGGACAAGTAACAACCATAGGACACATCAAAGATGTTGCATCTCTTTGCAATGTTCATCATGTCGGTAAGGATGATGTAGCTTTGAAGCTATTGGTTGCATCTCTGAAGGGTAAAGCTCTTGATTGGTTCAAGACTCTTCCAGTGGATTTTATTGATACCTGGGATCTTTTGGGAGAAAGGCTTTCTAAATTTTTTGAGGAAAAGTCTGATAACTTGTCTTTGGTGGAGCTATTAACTACTATCAAGAGGGCCCCACAAGAGGAAATGAGTGATTTCAATCTTTGTTTCCAGAAGACTTGGAACTGAATTCTGGCTACGGTAAGGCCTTTAGTTGAATATGATTTCTTGTATTATTTGAAGAGTTTGAATGGTGATATTTCTATTATAATTCAATCTATGGGGATACCACATTGCCTCTAGCTTTTGATATCACTATTAGGGCAGAGAATAGTCTTATTTAGGTAGGAAAGATAATTCCTAGGCCACCTATACCTTTCTTTCCAAGTATTCAATACAATAGTCCCACCTCTATCTATTGTCCCATCATATAAAGCCATAGAGGTAGCCCTTGTTTCTCCTTTGAATGAATTGTAGACTATTAAGGATAGTCAATAAAAGATAGAGAGTTTACTGTTGTCTTTTGGTAATGAGTTGGTGATCCTAAAGAGAAATCAAGCACAGACAAACCCTATTGCTCAAAATTTGTTTGTTGGTTCCTCATCCCAATATCCTAATCAGCCCAATTATCAGGCCAATAGGTAGCAATTCCAAGGTAACAATAATGCAAACAGACAAAGTTAGAATCAGAGGCCTAATAAACAATACAATCCTACACCTCTTAATATTGTTAGGGATATTGTTCCTAGTTAGAATAACATTGCTACTAACTGGTGGTTTCCATGCAATCAAGCTCATGATCAGTCTACATGTTCTAATGGAGTTCTTAACCAAGCTCTTATGGTCCAAAATGCAATGCACTCATAGAAGAATGTGCCCATTGCGGAAGTTCAACAATAATTAGATCAGAGTGCTACAGATATTAGTTTCTTAAATTGGAAAGATGATGAGTTTCATGGTCAAAATGATGATTTTTACCTATTTCAGCAAATACCAAAGCTAAAAAGAGAGCTCTTGAGTCAGATCAATCAGCTAGTAATGCTCCCTCTTCACCAATTTCAATTTTAAGGAATCCATCTACTTCTTCTAGTAACGATCAAAGTCAAAAGAATGTTGATCAGGGTTCTCCTAGATCTCCACAGAAGGTACAATTTTATGTTCCCTTTAATATTGTTGATACTATGAAAAAAATGAGTGTAATCTTATCTACATGGGAAACTTTAGCTATTCTAGGATAGATTGAAATTTTAAAAGAGGGGTTGTCCAAGTTGGCAACCAGTTCACAGCAAGTAGTACAATAGCCTCCTAGAATGGTTATGACTAATTCTGAGCCTCCTAAGGTTTAGGAAAAGGCACCAAAAGAAGAAAAGAAGCCCACTAAAGTGCAGCAACCAGCAGTTCCAAAAAATAAAAAGGCTGCAGATTTGAAGCAATCAGGAAGCAATCAGCAATGACAACTGATAAAAAGCCAGCAAATAACCAAAAGACAACTGAAAAGGAAGGTAATAAATCTAAAAATAATAATCCTCCTCCTTTTTATGTTTCATTGATTATTGGAAACAAATTAGTGCATAATTGTATGGTAGACAGTGGTGCAACAAGCACTGTCATGCCTAAGAAAATAGCAGATTTGTTGGGACTAAAGTATGAACCTCTTAAGAAAGGAGTGGTACAGCTTGATGGAACTTCAATCAAGATATTAGGGGTTATTAAAAATGCAAGTTTGACCTTACACTCATGTTTAAAATTCTCCATTCCTCAAGATATTTATGTCATAGATTTGCCACCATATTTTGTTATGTGTCTTTCAAGAGACTTTACAGCCAAAATTGATGGTTATTTCTCATCAAATTGGTCTCACTCATATTTCAAGACTAGATATGGTACTAAGGTAACCATAAAATCTAAATTGTTGGCCAAAGATCACATAGAACTTACAATCCCAGCCCCATTAATGCAAGTTATGTGATTATGGATCTAGATGAAATTCAAGACTATTCAACCTATAACACACAAACTGAACAATATCCTAATATTATTTTAGATGAATGGGCCACTAGAGATGATCAAAATAATGATATGTTTGATGTTGATTTTGGTAACTATATGATTCTAGAGTTTGATTCAGTTTTTCCTAATTTGATAAAAGATCCAGCTTCTGAATCTGAATTATCTAACCAGCTATGGGATTTGTATTTTGATGGATCAAGGATTTAAAATGGTGTTGGTGCAGGGGTTATGTTAGTTTTGCTTGATGGTGATAAGTTTTATGTTGCATACAATTTGTCTTTTCCATGTTCTAACAATGTGGCTAAATATGAAAGTCTGATTCAGGGATTAGAGTGGGCCAGAAAAAGAGGAATCAAATGTTTAAGGGCATTTGGGGATAGTGAGCTGATAGGAAATCAGGTGAGAGGTATCAATGTTGTTAAAAATGATCTTTTAAAGATGTATAGATCCAGAGTATCAGATATTATGGATGATTTTGATGTGTTTAACCTCATTTCCATTCCTAGAAAGAGAAATTGACATGCTGATAGGTTGGCTGGTATTGGTGCACATGTTTCAATCATAGAAAATAAAAGATAGATTTTAGACTAGTCACATGTCAAGATTGTTGTTAGGCCATCTATCCCAGATAATGAGACTAATTGGAAAGTTTTCAATACTGATGAACATATTTTGAGTTTTATGACAGAAACATATGGTTTCTCAGCTTCTAAAAATGATAAACATAATCAGCAAATGGAAGATCAAATCATTTCGCTGAAGACCAATAAGCTTCCAAAAGGAGTGGTCAGCCTAAAGTCAGCTTTCAACTCTAATGATCAGTTCGGGAGGGGTAAAACCAACTTGTTGATCAAAGAAGATCATTATGAAGAAGTGGAGATATTCAAAGATAAGTACTTGAAGGTTGGTAAAATAAATTCTCCTGAAGAAAAAGAATTATTTATTGATCTTTTCAGAGAATATAGTGATGTGTTTGCATGGGATTATGCTGATTTGAAAGGATTTGACCCTTAATTAACCCAACATACCATATAACTAGAACCAAATGCTAGGCCAATCAAACAAAGGCAAAGGCCCATTAACCCCAAGCTAGAACCATTAATGTTGAAAGAGCTAAGAAAACTCATAGATGGTGGTATTATATTTCCTATCAAGCACACATCTTGGGTTTCTAACTTAGTTCCAGTAAGGAAGAAGAATGGAGAGATAAGACTTTGTGTGGACTTTAGAGACCTTAATAGGGTAGCTCTAAAAGATAGGCACCCTCTTGCTTCTATGGAACAAATTTTATAGTATATTTTAGGTTCTGAGATATTATCACTCCTAGATGCATATTCTGGTTATAACCAGATTTTAGTCAAAGAATATGATCAGTTTAAAACAACTTTCACAACTAAATGGGGTAAAATGGCTTATAGAAGAATGTCATTTGGATTATCAAATGCAGGAGCTACTTTTTAGAAAGCAATGGACATGGCTTTCAAGAATTTGATGTATAATTTTGTTCTAGTGTACCTAGATAATGTTAAAATTTACAAGGTTGGAAACTAGCATATAGATCATTTAAGACAAATCTTACAGAGATGCAAAGAGTTTGGAATCTCTCTTAACCCAAATAAATCTATTTTTGTAGTCCATGAAGGTAAACTTTTAGGATACCAAGTGTCTAAAGAAGGTACAACTATTGATCCTAAAAGGACTCATGCAATTCTAGAGCTTTCATTGCCCAAACACAAGAAAGGATTGCAAAGTTGTATTGGGAGAATAAATTTTGTTAGATGCTTTATCCCTAATATTGCAAACTTGTTAAAACCTTTAACTGTTATGCTAAAAAAGGATGTTCCTTTCAATTGGACTGATGAGAGAAAGAGGAGTTTTGAATAGATAAAACATGTTTTGTCTTCAACCCCTACTCTAGTTAATCCTGATTTCACTAAGGACTTTATCGTATATACCTATGGTGGTACTGACATTATTTCAGCAATGCTAGTTCAAAAGAATGAAGAAAAATAGGAGCAACCAATTCCATTTTTCAGCAAATGTATGGATTATTATGAGAAAAGGTATGGTTTTGTTGAAAAACATGTGCTAGGTGTCATTAAAGCTTTAAAAAAATTTTAAGCATTTGGTTGCTAGAAATAAAGTACATTTAATGGTTTCACATCCTAGCATTAAGGAGTTTTTGTTGAACAAGGATGTTAATGAAAAGAGAGCAGGTTAGATAACAAGGGTTATGGAGTATGATGTACAAATTCATGTGACCAAGTTGGTTAGAGGAAAAGGCCTGTGTGCTCAGATGGCAAAAGAAGAAGACAAGGTTGAAACCACTAAAGAGGTTGTCTTACTTCAAGGTGATACTATGTTATTTAATGATTCAGCAACCTGGTTATCAAATATGACTAGATTTCTACAAACTGGACAATGTCCAAAGAATCTAGATAAAGCTAAGAGAAGATACTACAGATTACAATCTATTCCTTATGTTCTCATTGATAATATTCTTTATAGGAAATATTTTTCTTGTATGCTTCTTAAATGCATCAATTCAGTTGATCAAGATAGGATTCTAGCTGAATTTCATGACAAATCTTGTAGAAGACATTTTAGTCCCAAAACTACATCCTAGAAAATTCTAAGAGTTGGGTATTATTGGCCAGATTTATTCAAAGATGCCCATTCTTAGGTAAGAGAATGTCAAAAGTGTGCTCTATTTGCAGGGAAATAAAAGCTGGCAACATTACCATTAAAGCCAATCATTATGGATTAGTCATTCAATAAATGGGAGTGGACTTTATAAGTCTAATAAATCTTAATTCTAGTGCAATTCATAAATAGATTTTTACTGCTACAGACTATTTTACTAGATGGAGTGAGGCCATTGCACTAAAGGAAGCTACTGGATCTATTGTGTTAAAGTTTTATGATGATATTATAACTAGGTTTGGTGTTCCTCAGTCAATTATTTTAGATAATGCTTTATCTTTTGTTGGTACAACAATAATAGAGTGGGTCGTTGAAAATGGCATTTATCTAAATACTTCTTCTAACTATTATCCTTAGAGTAATGGTCTTGTAGAGTCTACTAATAAAAACCTGATCAGGATTATCAAAAAGACTTTTTAGGAAAATAAAAGAGATTGACATTCTAAACTAAAGGAAATCCTATGGCTGGATAGAATCACACCTAAATAGGTCATTGGGAACTCACCTTATGTTATGGTTTATGATAAAGAAGCCAAATTGCCAATTTATATAGAATTTCTAGCTTTACAAGTAGTTGATCAAATGATGTTGTTTGAAGAGGAAGATCCTCTTAAGCTGAGGTATGTTGAGTTGCTATAGCTTGAAGAAGAGAGGAAGAAGGCATTGGAAACTATGGAATTAAGACAAGCATAGACTAAAAGGTCTTTTGACAAGAAAGCTACACCTAGGGATTTTCAGGAAGGTGATTTAGTTCTCAAATGGGATGTGTTGAAGAGTAGACCAGGCCAACATGATAAATTTGACAATTTTTGGTCAGGCCCTTTTGTTATTATAGCTTGCAAAGAAAATAATACTTTTCAGTTGTCCACAACTGATGGAGAAGTTCTGCAGATTCTAGTTAATGGAATTCACCTCAAGCTCTGCTTTGAGGGATAGGTTAGGTTTAGTTTTCATTTCAATAAGTGCTTTCAAAGAAGTAGGTCTTTAGGTTGCATTGAATCTAGATTAGTTGCATTTTCATTTCAATAATGGTTGCATTAATGGTTTCAGGTTTACTAACTCCGTTTCCCAATGATAAAGGTCTATAGGTCATGTCTAGCAGGCATACATCCAGCAGAAATCACCAAAAATGTTATCTAAAACTACAACATATAGCAAAATAAACATAAATAGGAAAAAAATGCATCTTTAGGGGGTCTAATTAATACTACCTTTCAGCTATTTATTAATCTACATTTCATTATTTCATTCATTATCAGATTTATTTGTGTACTCTAAGTATTGACCACATATCAAATTTCAAAATTCATAACTGATCATTACATTGTGCATTCAAACTGAATGTGGTATACAAGTGTCTTTTCATATTTCATATTTCATGTCAACAATAAAGTACATTTGTAGAATTGAAAGTATGATATAAGTATGGAGTAGGGGTCACATGCATTGCCTTGTTGTCTGTGTGTTATTTTCAGGTCCTAGGTCCTCAAGTCCAAGTCTTCATCTGCATTTGGTTTAGGGTTTTCACCTGCATGAGAGAGAGAAAGTGGTGTTAGATCCTATTGGATCTAAGCAATGCATGAAACACAAACAACATACAATAACAATCAAATCTTTTAATGTTGCATATCTATCTAGTAAATTCAATGCAATAAGGAAACAGTATCCGCAATAAGTGAAAGGTAGTATTAAAGGGACTCATTTTCTAAAGATGAAACCTTTTACTACTTATGGTCATTCTAATATATGTTGTCCTTTTATAAACCAGATGTCTGAATGAAAGGGACTTAGTTTTCCAACTGAGAAACCTTTTTTAGATAATAGCAATGTCTCGTTAGATCAGAGAAGATAATAACCTGAATTCTGATTCACAAGTGTCATTTCTTTTTTGGTATTTTTCATAAACTAATTATTTATTATGTCCACTAATCTGACAAATTTGCAATATTGTTGTTTCAAGAGCTTAAAAGAATATTTTGCAGTGTTTCAAGCTGTCTGGTTTCAACTTCACAATCAAAGAAAGAAGATGTAGAACAAGCTAAAATTTCACAATTAAATACAAGCTGAAATTTCACAATTAAATGCTAAAAGTGTTCCTGAATAGTCATGATCAAATACCAAGTGACAGTTACATAATCATTGGTACAATATATCTTTGTCGATTCCAAAGTACAAATTCAATAATATCACTGTTGTTGCCGATTACAAAAGGAATGCTACAGAATTGTGTTATAAAGTGTCATAAAATGTTACAAAATGTATCTTTGCGTGTCACGAGCCCGTGCTTGAACTTCATTGATAATAAACAAAAAATTTTACATCTTATTGCATTTCTTTTAAGAATTCAGTTTCAACATCAAAAGAGAATTATATTCAAGCCTGGTAATTTGTGCCAGTAAATCTTGGAATGTTCTCTATTTTTGGTATTGAATATATTTCAAAGTAACTATGCTTATTCATCAATGGTGTTGAAGAAAATAACATGACTACTACATTACAAAAACAATGATTGTACCAATATTAATGTGAGTTTTAAAGACTTGGTTTCATCTATGGAGCAATGGAGACTATGTCAAACAAAGGAGAAAATGGCAATGGTTGTGTTAGTAAAAGCTATTGAAACAGTTAAAATAAAGTGACTAGTGGAAAATGTTGATAGTGGCTATGTTATGGGAGCTCTAAGGCATAAAGTTTCATGATATATTCTTTTAAGATAAAACTAGTTGATTGGTGCAACTGTTATTCTAAGGCTTTCATATTAAATGACAAAAAAAAAGTAGTAAGCATGACAACAATGGGTAAATATATGCAATATGATTAAAATAGTGAAGTTCAAAGTGCATCTACAGTCGGGCTATAGAGATTTGAATTTATCTTCAAAGTTGTTAATTCTTTGTGTATATGGGTTCAGTGAACAGAGCAGAAAATAATAACTGGTACCACAGACTAAAGAAGAAAGAGCTTTATAAGGTGAGTTCAATAGTGTTCAATAGTAAGTATGTGTATGTAGTATGCTCGAGCTGTGTGTTCATTTAAACAAGCTATGAGTATGTTATTCATCATACAAGTTTACAAAGTTCAGTAAGCATCTACAACCAAGCTTATGAGACAACAATGTTCGTTAAGGAACAAATAAAAGGTTGTAAACATCATTTGTATATGCTATCAAAAGAAAGGAAAACTAAAGATACACAAAAATGATATAAAGCTACTGACAACATTACAAAGAAAATGATAAATGAAATTGAACTTATCTGTATGTGCTGAGGAAATGACTTATGTCTAATGATTGTCTTTCAGTCGTAGTATCAGTCAGCTTAGTAGGGCTAAAGCTTATGACTAAAAGATGTCATTGCTTAAGACTTGATACATTTTTTCATCTTTCAATCACAGCTTCAGCTTTGCCAAGTGGACTGTAGAGAACCCACAAATGGTGGTATGCTATCAAAAGTTCAGTCAGTTTGGTAAGAGTATGAAATTGTGACTGAGAGATGTCATAAATCAAGGTTGAGTTAGATTTTTTACATATCTCAATCACATTTTGGGCCTTCCCGAGATGATTGAAGAAGACCCAGAAGTAATGTGGTTGTTAGTCACAATCAAAAGAACCCACATCAATAAAGGTGGTAAAATAAACATAAGTTTCATGCTAAAATTCTACCAGAGGTCAATGTTTACCAGTCGGTTGAAGGGAGGTCACAGTGGGTGAGTTACGACCAAGTTCATTGAAATCCCAAAATGCTAAGAGTCATGAGCTATGATAGAAGGAATTCAAGCTTGAAGTTGAGCTACAGCCATGTGTAACTTCATGTTACAAGACTCACAACCTATGAGCTATTCACAGCTTCGAGCTGAGAAGCAAGTTCAAAAAGTGAGATATACACCAAGTCATACGTCATGGACTGAATATGAGCTCATAGTTAAAAGACCTATAGGATGAGAATCAATCACCAGTCTCGGTTATACACATTCAGTCCAAGTGAAGCCACGGTCACCAAAGTCATGACTTATAATGAAAAGGAGCTCAAAGCCAAGTCATGGATTTAACTTCAAGCTCAAGTTTCAAGAGCAGGTCTTGAGCCAATGCATTCACAGCTGCAAGCCAAAAGAGGAAGACAAAAATGAAGTATCAGTCATAGGGTAAAAAGAGATAGATTCAAATTTTTAGCCATAGTCACAAATAAGAAACATATAGTTTCATATTGGTTTGAGGCCGAAAAATGAGTAGAAGACCGATTTTATTGTTCAGGAACTGTGAGTTTTGATTCATAGTCTTTGCTAAATCATAAGCTGAGCTTCAAAGTCTGCAAGGCTTAGAAAATCATTCACAGTCATGAGCAGAAAGTGAATCTCCAAATCAACAAAGGGAACCCGAGCTCCATAATAACAAACTCTCATTCTATAGTCGATGCCAGAGAGCTCCATTCAGAAAACTCGAGCATGATTAAAAATTTTGCCAAAGTTTCCTTAGGGTTTCATCGCTTATGGTTTCTTCTTTGTGAAGCTAAGACAATAAATGCCAAGTTCAAGAATGAGATGTGTTTTTAGGAATTTGGAGTCCGTAGCAAGTTTCATTGAATTATATTAATGCAAATGTCCAATCCTGCAAGCCTCGAGATTGTTGATAGTGCCACCTCACTACCCATATCCACATTGTATGCAAGTGGGAAGAGTGGTCATGTCAACTCTCTTCACTTAGCATTTTTTTTAAAAAAACTTAGGAATTCATTTCTTAAGTTAGGGTAGTTTAAGTTTTGTTATTTTTTGAATTTATTTCAAAATTTAATAAGGTAAATATTGGTTAAGCATTGTAAAAAGGATTTCTATCCTTTATTAAAGCTAATATTTAGAGCACTAATTAGGGAGTCTTCATAGGATAAGTTTTTATTACATGTTTTGGTCAAATTAGAGAAAATAGGAGAGGCTTTCATTTTCAGATTTGAGGCTAGGGATTTGTATAAAACTATTTTTTATGATCAATATGAAGGGTTGCAAGTTTTGGAGAGAGGGCATATAGTGAACTTATTATTCCTAGATGTTTTGGAGAACATTTTTGTAACCACACTTTGTCAGATTTTGGAGAGGAATAAAGCTTATGATTCATTTGCTCATATACTTTAAGTTTGATTTGTCAAGATCTTGTTTTCATCTTTTCTTTCTAGTGTTTATTCTATTGTTATCCAAGAGAAGTGAGTGTATTATTATTCCTTCTCAAGGTGATCAATTATTCAAACCTACTAAGGGATATGTATGTTTGTTGATTGTTCAAGCTATTCATGGTTCAATGCTAATAGCAAGATCTTTCAGCCTATATGTTGGGCAACGATTTAAGGTATTAAAAATTTTAGTATAAGTGTTGAGATCACTATTTTATCTTGCAATCAAAAGTTTGAATTTATTTTTGGTGTATCACCCCTATCTATTTTCAATTTTAAAGTTTCCTTCTTCCCTTTTCACACTAAGTTACAAATCAGGAGGTGATATCCCATATCAAATAGGAATTGACCTAGAATTCAGAGACTCCTCCTTATTCAGAGTTCACCCACAACTCGAGGAGGTTTCCATTGTTAGGATAGAGTTACTGTATATCCCTAATGCTTGAGTTGGGGTGGTAATTCTAAGCCTAAACAGGTACCTGGTTAGACCTTTTTTGTCAGGACCCATTTGCTTTCAATAGTTCTTTCTAGGTTTTTAGGTTTTCCCAAAGTTTATCTTAAGTGGGGGTGTTAGAGTAATAAGTTATTTTCTTATTAATTAAATCATATTGATTTAATTATTAAGTCACTTATTATCTCTTTCTACTTAAGCTAAACTTTAGACATATAATAATTAATGATTTTATTAATTATTATCATGTAACCTAGGTTTGTTCACCTTTTTAGGGTTTTGATCTCCTTTGTATTCTAAATATATTGTAACATATTATTCATTATTGAATTGCAAATTTTGTTTTTCCACATTAAGAATGTCTCCTCTCTTGTGGATCCATGTGTTCAAGCCTCTCTAGCTTCTTGCTTCTCTCTCTCTTTCTGTGAGAGGTCTTTACATGCAGGTGTTCTTCAAAGCTATGGGTTGTTCTCTCATCAACACCAACACAACTTTGTTCTTATCTCAAATTATCTAATTCTCTAAGTGATTCCTCTGCACATACCTAGGAATCTTAGGAGCAGTTGTTGGAGCAACCTCTTTATCATTTTGCACTTCATCTTCTTTGGTCTTATCCTCTTCTACTTTGTTAGTTGACTCATTTAATTCATATCCAACTTATATTTTGTGATCCTTAGAATGTCTTCATCCACCTTCACATTTGTGCTTTCAACTATCCTTCTTAGGTTTTTATTGTAACATCTATATGCTTTGTTTTTAATAGATGAGCTAAGAAATATGCCTTCATTGGCTCCGATATCAAAATTTCCAAGATTTTATTCATCTCATCTAATATAAAATTTACTTTCAAATACTTTAAATTACTTTAAATAAAGTGTCATTCCATACCATAACTAATAGGATGTCTTTTTGAGGTTTATTTTGACCTAAACTTTGTTAAGTGTGTATATTGTAGTCTATAATGCCTCTTTCTAGTAGACTTTTAGTAGATTTTCTTCATTTATCATTATTTTAGTAGCTTCCTAGACTATTCTATTCAATCTTTCAAGTACACCATTTTGTTGCAACGTTCTAGGAGTAGACAAATGTCTCCTAAGCCCATTATTCTCATATAAAATGTTAAACTCTTCAGAAGTAAATTTTCCTTCTTTACTAGACCTTAAGCATTTGATCATCCTATGTATCTTATTTTCAACCACAGCCTTGAATATCTTAAACTTCTCTTAATCTTATTATTTTCTCATAAGAAATTAACCCGTGTTATTCTAGATTAATCATCAAGAGCCTAAAGTACATGTCACCTTGTTGACTTCTCATTCTAGTTAGACTATATAAATCAGCTGTAGAAAATTGTTGCTTAGCTTTGAACATCCTCCTTGTATATTTTCTAGCTTGATATTCTTTGTAAACATTATTAATATGCCTTGCAAGCTTTGACAAATCTCTCACAACTTGTATTGAACTTATCTTTACAAAATTTTCAAAATTGATGTGATTTATCCTTTGGTGCCATAGCCAACTATCATTGATTTGTGACATCAAGCAATATCTAGCAGTAGTGACCTTCAATTGATAAACATTTCCATAAGTTCTTTTTCCAATAGCAATCATAGTTTTGGGTCTTTTCCTGATCTCACATCATCATCCTAAAAAAATATTATATCCATTTCCATACATCTCTCCAACACTCAAAAGATTATAATTCAAGCCTTTAACATAGTAAGCATTATCAGTGTTATGTTTTCTATTAAAACTAATAGAACCTAATACAATTATCTTATTAGTTTGATCATCACCAAATCTAGCAACACATCCATCATACTTTTCGAGCTTTACAAACTTACTCTTATCACCATTCATGTGATTTGAACATCTTTGTGAATAATCAATTTATCTCTATCTCTTCTAACATGAAAGGAAAAAGCCACTGTATTTGTAATTTTAGTAACAACCTCTAGATATTTCCTTTCAAATATTTTTCCAAGGTTATCAAAACAAGATCCTTCTTTAACATCCAAGAAAAATAATTCATCATCAAAAATACTATCATCTTCTGTATCATAATAAGCTTTATTATTGAATTTTTTTTCTCTCCTTATTCTTTTGATTTGCAATTATCTCAGGATATGTAGAATCATAATGACCTTTCTTTCTACAACCAAAACATTTAAAGGGTAACTTACCTTTGTATCTTCTGGTTCCTTTATTCATTCTTCTCGCAAAGGTTTCATCAATCTCATCAAAGTCTCTTCACCATATTCCTCTTCCTTTGTTGATTTAGTAGCCTTAAAATTGGTTTTTGTCCTTGTACTAGCAGCGTGAAATCCTCTCATCTCAAAGGAAATTAAAGAACCATACATCTATTCTCTGGTATAATGATTTAAATTTTATGCTTCCTCTACAACAAAGACTTGAAAACTATAGGGTTTAGTAAGAGTTCAAAGTATATTTTGCACAACATCATTTTCTTCCAGTTCACCACCAAGTCATTTGATCTCATTCACAACATCATCTATCTTCTACAAGTAGCTTATTATATTGTCATATTCTTCCATCTACAAGCTTTCACACTTATCCTTAGCATTTTGCAACTTAGTTCTTTGACTATAGCATTTCATTTATAAGTACTTCTTAACTTTTTTCAAACATCGTGAGCATTTTGTAAAGAGACAAATTTTGTTAATTCATCTAGAGAAAGAGCATTGAAAATTGCATACCTTTCACTTTCATTATCTTCATATGTGTCAATCTCGTATGAAGTGCTCACACGACCACCAGTTGGTTTCACATATTGATTTTTCACAACTTTTTCAGGTCTTGTAATTAAGAGAGATCAAGTATCCTCACATCTTCACTTTTCAATAAGCATAGTCAAATCCATCAAATGTAGGAAGTTTTAGATTGTGTGCCATCGAGATCTCATTAAGTTGTTAAGATCTTCTCCAAGGAACCAAATCTCTGATATCAATTGTTGAATGTGTAGGACAACTAAGAGTGGGGTGAATCATTTATCAATAAAATATTTAAACTATAATTCTTATATCAGTTCCACCAAACTTAACTTAACCTTAATCAATGAAAGATATAAACATAAAATAGCACAAAAAATAATATACAGAAGGAACACTAGATTTACGTGGAAAACCCTGTTAATGGAAAAACCACAGAGAAGAAAATTCTCAAATATATGAACCAAAGGAAGGCTCATTATCAAAGGGCTTACAACCAAAATAAAAAGGCTCATTGCAAGAGGGATCACTGCCTAGATGAAGAAGGATAATAGAAAATAAATCCACCAGTGATACACAAATACAACATAATTGAATTATTTGTAGATACCTTTGGATCACTAGTTTTGGTAACTAATGCATGAAATTTTACACTACTCTATACCATACTATGCACTATCTCATACATGCAAGGAAACAAATCCTATTTCATACATCCTCGTCACATAATCACACACTTTCACAACACTTACAAGTATATGTTAATATGATTTAGAACAAAAGAGGGGGAGGGTGAATTAGTTGTTCTCAAGTCCAGATATATCAATTCAACTTTTAAACACTTCAACAATCTCATATTTAATCACCAACATTACTCGATTATTAAAGAATATATGTCAAAAACATATAACATGCAGTCCACTATCCAACAGTATTTAACTTGCAAAACATAGAACATTCACACCAAAACATTCGCACAAGTATAACACCAGGATTTATAGTGGAAACCCAATTTGGGAAAAACCACTTTGTAACATGTTACTAATATTTTCACCCTTCTAAAGTGAGCTCTATGAAGAGCCAACCTTGTTAAAGGTTTACAAACATACTGCTAGGTGTGACCATGTTAAAGGATTTCAATCACCCTGTTAGGAGTGAGCCTTGTTAGAGTACTTAAGTACATTCCATCATAATGCAACCTTGATTAAAGGATTTAAACAATGACTGTTAGGTCAACCTTGATCAATGGATTTAGACTGATACAATGGTTAGAAAGTAGCAGTAGTATCTGATCTAAAAAACATACACCTCACTTTGCAAATAACAGATCCAATTCACACATATATGTTGGCTTACTGACTGAGTTCCATTTCCATCTCCATCACTGATTTTCTCAAAATTCACTTCAAGCAATCACAACTCTGATCAACTCCTTCACCTTTAGCCTTTCTACTTAGACTTATCATTCAGTAACATCAGCATACTTCTTTAACCTCATACTTAGGTTTTTGTTTATACCTCTTCAATAGGTAGATCCATCTTTTGTCACTTAATCTCCTCTATAGATCTTAGGTTTAGGTTGGATTCATCGAATCCTTCCAACATTCAAGTTAATCATCCATCCTTATAGAAGTATCTTCAATCTCCTCATTGAATCCACAATAAAATGGTTTACCATGCATTAAATTCTCCATATACTCAATTAATAAATTCAACATGATTTACATAATCCATGAATTCAACTAGGTCAGCTAGGAATATGAATTCTTCCTTCAAATGTAAATTACTAATGCTCGGTCAATACTGTGTTCAACTTCTCAGTCATCACTTCATAGCTCGGCCATCTCATCAAACTGTCTCCCTCAACTAATTCTATCACTTGGAAATAAACTAATGTTCAGTCACCACTAAATTTACTCAGCATATACTGGCTCTCAGTCGACACTAACATCACTCGGCTTAAACTAAATTTTTTCACTTTTGCTTGGTTAAGTCTACTTGTTCAGTCTTGCTTCTTACTTAGATAAATAATACATTATCAAATGATTCTTGAATGCCCAAACAAGAAGACACAATTTACAACCAACAGTTGTTCATTTGTAATTAAAATATACAAACGCCCTCTAAATTTTGGTATGAAGGTAGATGTGCATGTAAATATGCGAGATTTTAAATATACAAACCCATAAACATGATGTAGATGTGCAGAGATTTTAAATATATATAAAAAAAAAATATGAGAGACTAATACAAAGCCCAATTCTCTCACCACTCGAAACTCATAACTCATCAAATCAAGAAACATGTACTCTTTCCAAACATAGCCTAATTCTGAAAATAAAGTTCGAAAATCAAGCACATGCACAACTGAATAAGTGAAATATGATGCTGAAAAAGATTTCAATGAGACAAAGCTCAATAAAATCTGAAGGAACAATAATGAATTCAAAGACTCATAAAATATTTCTCCATTATTTCAATATCCAAGATGAGTTGTACATTACATCTGCATAGAAAGAAAAAGATGCTCTATTTCCCTTATCAAAAAATATATAAAAAACTCCTCCTTCTGTAGCACATAGGCTGCCAAAAAGAGTCTTTTCCTTACAATATTCAAACTCCAGAATCCTCCTTCCCTTCCTAGAGCACAAAGACTCTTTTTCCTCGAAAGAGATAAAAAAACCCCTCACCTTTACCTCTTTTTACAACCCAATAGCTCAATGAGATGATATTCAACTATAAAACTGAATCTTGAAAAGCTTATAGTTAATTTATATTTTTGCCTCATCTCTCGATAAAAATATCATCCTTATATTTTGATATCTTTATAAACTATTATTTTAGAAGTTTATAAGGATATTTATTAACACATTTAAATGACATTCAGACAAGTGACACATAAGTGTGTCAAACCAAAATGAAAATAATCTTTTGCTGGGTGGACAAAATGTTTTCTGACAGTTTGGTGATGTTGCATTGAATTGCCTCTATCTTGCAAACCAAGCATTAGTTTTGAAATCGCTTTGGTGAGAAGTTGGAAAATTAGTTTCTCTAACACATCCAAAACTTAGTCTAATCCAACGGTTGAAAAAAAAGATATACTCCCCGCATTGAGACTATTTTTCTGAGACAGTCAATTCATGATTACATGTTGCATTAAAAATTATAAAATTTCTTCATGCTAATTCTTGAACATGAATCATCAATTTAACTTTATCTACATTTTTTGGGTACATTCTTCCACCCAAGCCTTCATATGGAGTTCTTTCATTACTTATATTAAACATCATGATGCCAAACGTGGGTGCAAAATCAACTAAACTTGTTGTCAGCAATTCATCATTGAACCAGTCTTATTTATTGAACAATGGAACTATGCCTCTTAACCATTTCAAACCTCTCGAACCAATTTGAACCATTTTGAACTCTGTTCAAAGTGGCTCAACAAAGTGAACTTGTGCTTTGAACTTGCATTCTGAATCTTTGAACCTCTATACTAAACCCAGCTGTATTTGAACTTACAAATACTCAACATGAAAATCAAAGATAGAAAGATTGATTTAAAAAAATTTAAAAGGTGTCATTATGAGGACTAACATATCTGAATCTCTCCCTCTTTGACAATAATGCCAAAGCAGCATTTAGAACTTGCATCTTTTAGATGTAGATGTCATCTTGTTAGTTCAGTAATAATATTTATCCCTCTGTCATCTTGCTTATGACTGACTATCAACTTTGCTATACTTTTCACAACTCTAGATCGCTCCTAAAGTGTGACATTTTCTACATAAATTTGTTAGATACTTTGTGCAGCATATTTGATGCAGTGCTCCTAGCTTGACTAGGTAGCCTTAGTTAGGGGAAGCACCCCTTATTTACCTCTGAGATATTCATGAGCATGCTTAGGTAAAGCTTTTGTGAATATGTCTGCTACTTGTTCCTTTGTATTCACATATTCCATTTTCACCTCTTTATCTTGTACCAATTCCCTCAAGTAATGATACTTGATAGAAATACATTAGGAATAGTCCCAAGAGATAACTAAGAGGAGGGAGGGGGGGGGGGAGGGGGCGGTGAATCAGTTATCTACAAGTTTCAATTCTTTATCCAATTAAGTATACTTAAACATAAAGCATAAACATAATGAAAGAACACATGAACACAACACCAATATTTTGGTTACGGGGAAACCCAAATAGGTAAAAACCCTGGTGGGACTTGATACCCACTAATATTTTGTACTAGTGTATAATGATCCTTGCTAGAAGATCCTTTACCATGTTAGGAGTAGCTTTACAATATATGAAGTACAGTAGACCTGGTTAAGGGTTGGACCTTGTTAGGAGTCTTTTACTAGTGTCCCTATTAGGGGAGAGGATGCACTATCCAAGAGCTCACTGCTCAAAGGGGTGAAGGCTACAACCTTCTGAATAATAGATACACACTATATCTGGATCTTGGTGAACTACACTTTGACCTACTATCTAAATCAATTCCAATGTATAGCACAAATACTCTACTTGGTCACATAGACCTTCTTCTGATGGTTCAGCACTTCACACACTCTTCTCTACTCTGCTTAATCAACCATGAACCACACTCAAGCAATCACAAATGACTGCCTATAAATATCTTTCCTCTAAATGATATAATCAAGTTAGCCTATTAGAACCACCTTGAAATCATATTAGAGAAACCATAATAAACTCCAACAAACATTATGTCGGCTCTATTATGCACGCAACATATTATGGGACCTATCTTAATAAGATAAATGTAGACGCACCTTACACATTGTCAGCTCTACCAAATCAATTGTATCTTTCTCCACAAGCTGAATAAACTTATGTGCTCTTAACCAAACATCAATAACTCATCTCTAAGCTTAACTCTAAGGGTTCATACCCTAAAGATAGGCACAATTCAAGAACCAATAAAATCTCTATCAACTCTATTAAACAAATACAGGAAACTGCTATTGATAAATAGGGACTGCATAACTTTACTTGTGTTCATCATCAGATCATGCGTCCATGAACTTAACATCACTAAAATGTTTGCAACACATATCCAACGGTGCAAGCCTCCATAACAACTATACGGACTACCATACATAGAACACTGCCTGTTACTCTGTCAAGAACATTGCTGACACAAGCTGCTATATAACTGTCTGTACTAATAGTCAACCTATGCACCCATGATATCATATTGATATCATGTCCATGCATCATATATTGAAAGCTTACTTCATAAGACTTCTACGCATGCTACTTTCCATATGTTGTCATCAATGACAAACATACAGTCAGTACTGGCCTACTGGCAAATCTTCAACAATCTCCCCCTTTGACATTGATGGCAACATGTGGAATGAAAAACCACCACCAACCCAAATTAAAATTTCTTTTATAGCATTCTCCATTTCCTCAACTGAACTGTTGTCACAACTAAATACTGCTCCCCCTAAGTATATTACTCCTTCTATTTTTCATGACTCAGTATACTACTCCCCCTTTGACATCAATGGAAAAGTGTGTCATTCATTATAAGCATTAGTACTACTCCTGAGGTAGAGTAATCAACCTTCCATCAGTCCCTGAGGATTGATACCTTTCTTTCATCTTCTAAGAAAAATTAGGGAAGGGAATTAATCCCAACTTCTCCCTGAGATACTCAAAAGTATCCTTAGGCAAGGGCTTTGTGAATATGTCTGCCAACTAATCTTTAGTATTCTCATAGTCCAGCTTGACTTCTTTCTCTGTCACTTTCTCTCTTAAGAAGTGATATTTGATCTCAATGTGCTTTGTCTTTGCATGCATCATAGGGTTCTTCAACATATTGATAGTGCTAGTGTTATCACAATGAATAACAATAGGATAATCAATATGAATTCCAAAGTCCTTTATCATCTGCTTAATCCAAACAATTGTAGAACAATTCAAGGTTGCTGCAACATACTCCGCTTCTACTATTGACTGAGAAATATAGTTTTGTTTCTTTCTTGTCCAAGTGACAAGTCTATCACCAAGAAACACTGCTCCTCCAGATGTACTCTTTATGTCATCAACACATCCTACCCAATCTACATCAGTGTATACATGAAGCTCAACATTTTCTGAATTAGGATACCATAGACCATAGTCTATAGTGCCTTGTAAGTATCTGAATATCTTCTTTACTTCCATTAGGTGATTTTTCTTAGGCTCTACTGCAAATCTTCCAACTATGCAACCTGCATTTGAAATATCAAGTCTAGTTTGAGTAAGATAAATCAGTTTTCCAATCATAGACTTATACAATGTTATGTCAACTGCTAGTGAGTCATCATCCTTTGTAAGCTTGCATCTAGTAATCATAGGTGTCCCTATTGGCTTGCAATCATCCATCTTGAATTTCTTTAATATTTCCTTCACATATTTGGACTGATTAATGAATATACCTTTCTTTATTTGCTGCACATTCAATCCCAAAAAGTAATTGATAGGACCAATCATACTCATCTCAAATCCATTCTACATCTCCTTAGCAAATTCAATACTAAGTTTTTCATTACCTCCAAAGATAATGTCATCAACAAATATAGCTACAAGTAACAAACCTTTAGATGTCTCTCTAATGAATAGATTACAATCTACTGCTCCTTTCTTGAATCCAATCTTTGTTAAGTAGCCATCTAGTCTCTCATACCATGCTCTAGGGGCTTGCTTAAGTCCATAGAGGACCTTCTTTAGTCTGCATACCATATCAGGTCTATCTGATAAGGTGAATCCTTCTAGTTACTCAATGTATACTTCTTCTTTCAAATCACCATTTAGGAATGCTGACTTGACATCCATCTAATAAACTTTGAAGTTTTTAACTATAGCATAAGCTAAAAACAACTTAATAGCTTCTAATCTACTCATAGGTGCAAATGTGTTTGAATAGTCAATGCCTTCTCTTTACGCATATCCTTTACATACTAATCTTGCTTTATTTCTTACTACTGTACCATCTTCATTCATCTTGTTTCTAAATATCCACTTAGTTCCAATCACATTCTTATCACCAGGTCTTGGGACCAATTCCCAAGTTTCATTCTTAATAATCTGATCAAGTTTTTCTTTCATAGCATCATGCCAATCTGAATTCTTACAAGCATCTTCAACACTTAAAGGTTCAATATGAGATAGTAAACATACTACATCACTTCTAGCTGAGTTCTTTTCTTGTCATCTTGTTAAGACTTTGCCACTCTGATCTCCAATGATGTCTTTCTTAGAATGATTTCTAGATGTAAACTTTGGAGCTTTAGTTGATGTAGACTCATCAACCTTAAGAGTTTCTTCTTCACTTGTCTCAAGGTCATTGAATAACACATCAATGTTGTCAAACATTTCTTCAATAACTATCTCACTAGTAGAGGGCTTGGGTTCTTCTTCAATCATGGGTGAGTAATCATGATATCTTTCTTGAATCATAAACTTTTCATTAATCTTCACATGAGCACTTTCAATGATCTTTTTCAATCTTAAATTGAAACATCTATAAGCTTTACTTTTAGTAGAGTAACCAAGGAAAATACCTTCATCACTTCTTGCATCAAACTTGCCTACTACTTCAACCCTCTTGATGTAGCACTTACTTCCAAAGATTCTAAAGTATTTTACTATGGGAACATTACCAAACCATAGTTCATATGGTGTTTTGTCAGTGCCAGGCCTTAACTAAATTCTTTTGATGGTGTAGACTGTTGTATTGACTGCATCTCTCCAATAGGTGTGTGCAACTTTTCCTTCTATCATGATGGTGTGCGTTGTATGAAGAATGATCCTATTCCTTCTCTCTACAATCCCATTTTGTTGAGGTGTTCTAGGTGCACTTAATTGTCTCTTTATGCCATGTTCTTCACAGTATTCATAAAATCTGTTAGAGGTGAATTCTCCTCCTCTATCTGATCTCAAACATTTTATCTTTAATTTAGATTCATTCTCAACCTTAGCTTTGAATATTTTGAACTTATCAAATGCTTCTGACTTATATTTCAAGAACACAACCCACATCACCCTAGTATAATCATCAACAAACAAAATGAAATACCTTTCACCATAGTATGATCTTATTTGAGTTGGACCACATAGGTCTATATGAATCAGATCCAACTTGTTTTCTACTGAATTATGCTTGCCCCTAAATGAATTTCTCACATGATTTCCCATCACACATTCCCTGCATATAGTATCATCTAGCTTTGTTATGCTAGGTAGATCTCTTATAGCCTTAACATTGCTTATCTTTACTATGTTATCAAAATTGATATGACATAGTATTTTATGCCACAACCAACTATCATCAACTTTAGCAACAAAACAACTTGCTTCTGAATTGAGTTGGAAAACATTACCTCTTTTCTTTTAGCTTGATGTAATCATAACACCATCCTTGTTGTTAATAATGCATTTTTCATCTTTGAACTCCAATTGATATCCTTTACCAACTATCCAACACTGAGAAGGTTATGTTTCAAACCCTCAACATAGAGAACATCATCAGTACTATTCTTACCATCCAAGGTGATGGCTCCTTTACCAACTATTGGTTTAGGAGTGTTGTCACCAAATCTGACCATACCACCATTGTATTTGTCTAGATGAACAAATCTTCCTTTATCACCTATCATGTGATGTGAACAACCACTGTCTATAATCCAGTCTATCCTTATGTCTACTTGGGAAATCAATGCAAGCTCTTGTTCCTCTTTCACATCTTTATATTCTATCTTGTCATTCATTTTTTCTACAATAGCAATGAATCCAATTTCTTCTTCACCCGATTCTTCATCTGAAACTCCATCTACAATAAAGTAACATTCCTTAGAGTACTTAGGTTTGTAATCCTTTTTGAACTTTCTAGTTCTAGTAGGACACTTAGATGCAAAGTGACCTATCTTATTACATGAAAAGCATTTAAATGGCAATTGACCTTCATATTTTCCTTTTCCTTTCTTTTCTCTTTTAGAAACCATATCAATAAATTCATCTAGAGTTTTCTCTTCATCATCATCATCATCAAAATTACCATAAGTGTTTGCAGATTTCTTACCATGAACTGTTGCTTTGAAGGCTGTCTCACTTTTTGGCTCTGTCTTCAATCTTGAAATCTCAAAAGCTGAGATTTTTCTAGTCAAGGTCTCTCTCTTGAAATTAGATGTAAGTTGCATGGTTTCATCAAGGATGTTGATCTTGTTTTCATATTCTAGAGTGAGAGTAGTCATCAATTTGTCCATAATCTCTTCCTCTGAGATCTCTCCACCATTGTTTCTGATTCCAGCAACTGCTTCATTGATCCTTTGATTATAAGCTCTGATGTTTTCTTCAGGCAACATCTCTAATGCATTGTATCTTTTCTTCCAATTTTTTCTACGTGCATCCTTTGCTTGTTTATCTCCTTCAAATATATCTTCTAGATACTTCCATATCTTGTGGGTGGTGTCTACCTTCTTTATCTCTGAGAACTCACTATCAAATAGTGTGCTGATAAGAGCTTCTTTAGCTATAGCATTTTGATGAAACAATTCCTTTATTGTGTCAGTAGCATCATCATGTCCAAGATCTTCTAGGCTAGGAATCTTGGCTGCTTTGATAGTTACATTAAAAACTTTAAAACCAATGCACTGCAAATGTGTCACCATCTTGTTCTTCCAATCAAGATAATTCTCTCCATCAAACTTAGGACTCTCTTTCCTAAAGTATGCCATCTAATCAACCTCAAGTTGTTAAACTTTCTCTCCAAGGCACTTGGCTCTAATACCAAATACCAATTGTTAGGAATAGTCCCAAGAGATAACTAAGAGAGGGGGGGGTGAATCAGTTATCTACAAGTTTCAATTCTTTATCCAATTAAGTATACTTAAACATAAAGCATAAACACAATGAAATAACACATGAACACAACACCAATATTTTGGTTACAGGGAAACCCAAATAGGTAAAAATCCTGATGGGACTTGATACCCACTAATATTCTATACTAGTGTATAATGATCCTTGCTAGAAGATCCTTTATCCTATTAGGAGTAGCTTTACAATATATGAAGTATAGTAGACCTAGTTAAGGGTCAGACCATGTTAGGAGTGTTTTACAATTTTCCCTGTTACGGGAGAGGACACACTGTTTGATAGCTCACTACTCAAAGGGGTGAAGGCTACAACCTTCTGAATAACAGATACACACTATATCTAGATCTTGGTGAACTGTGCTTTGACCTGCTCTCTGGATCAATTCCAATGTATAGCATAAATACTCTACTTGGTCATGTAGACCTTCTTCTAATGGTTCAGCACTTCGTACACTCTGCTCTGCTCTGCTCTGCTTAATCAAACATGAACCACACTTAAGCAATCACAAATGACTGCTTATAAATATCTTTCCTCTAAATGATATAATCAAGTCAGCCTATTAGAACCACCTTGAAAACATATTATAGAAACCATAATAAACTCCAACAAACATTATGTTGGCTCTATTATGCATGCAACATATTCTAGGACCTGTCTTAATAAGATAAATGTAGACGCATGCTACACACTTTCGGCTCTACCAAATCAACTGGATCTTTCTCCACAAGTTGAATAAACTTATGCGCTATTAATCAAACATCAATAAATCATCTCTAAGCTTAACTCTAAGGGTGCATACCCTAAAGATAGGTGCAACTCAAGAATCAATAAAATCTCTTTCAGCTCTGCTGAACAAACACAAGAAACTACTACTGGTGAATAGCGACTACATAACTTTACTTGTGTTCATCATCAGATCATGCATCCATGAACTTAACATCATAACATGTTTGCAACACATATCCAAGGGCACAAGCCTCCATAACAACTATACAAACAACCATACACAGAACACTGCCTCTTACTCTGTCAGGAACATTGCTGACACAAGCTACTATATAATTGTTTGTACTAATAGTCAACCTATGTGCCCATGATATCATGTCCATGCATCATATACTAAAATCTTACTTCATAATACTTCTATGCATGCTACTTTCCATATGTTGTCATCAATGACAAACATACAGTCAGTACTAGCCTGCTGGCAAATCTCCAACAAAATTTGTTTGGTCTTTGTGTGCATCACTGGATTCTTTGATATGTTGATAGTACTTGTGTTATCATATTATATGACAACCAGTTTAGTGATCTCCTCTTTCATGCCATACCGAATTTGAATAGTTCACTGCAGCTGCTACATACTCAACTTCAGCTGTAGATTAGGAAATGTAATGTTGTTTCTTGCTTGTCCAGGAAACTAATATATATCCAAGAAAGAAAGCTCAACCACTAGTACTTTTTCCATCATCAAAATTTATTGCCTAATTTGCATTAGTGTAGACTCTTAGTTCAAATTTCTCATGCTTCTTGTAATACAGTCCATAGTCTTCTGTCCCTTTCAGATATCTCAATATTCTTTTCACAGCCATCATATGACTTTCCTTAGGATTGGTAGAGAATCTTGCCACAATCCTAATTGCTAGGGCTATATCTGGTATGTTGTGAACAACATATTTCAACTTTCTAATCATGGATCTATACAAGGTTTGGTTTACTTCAGCAGTATCATCATTTTTAGACAATTTATGTCCAGTAGCCATGGGAGTACTTACTAGCCTTGAATCCTCCATACCAAAGGTTTTTAGTATCTCTTTGACATATTTAGATTGAGTGATAAAAATATCTTTTTCCATCTGATAGACTTGCAAACCAACAAAGAATTTTATCTCACCAAACATAGACATCTCAAACTCAGTTTTCATCTCATTTGAAAAAAATTTACACAGGGCATCTTGTCCTCCAAATGTAATATCATCTACAAAAAATTTAGCTAACAAAATCCCTTTACCTTCTTCATCTTTCATGTATATATTTTTTTTTTCATTTGTCCTTGAAAATCCAATATGTATCAAGTAATTGTGCAGCCTCTCATACCATGCTGTGGGGGCTTGCTTTAATCCATACAACACGTTGTTCAACTTGCAAACCATATTTCTCTTATTTGGATCAAAACAAATCATTCAGGTTGTTCAATGTACACTTCTTCATCTAATATACCATTAAAAAATACAGACTTGACATCCATTTAGTATACCTTGAAATATTTATAAGCAGCATATGCAAGTAGAGTTCTCACTCCTTCTAATCTTGCTACAGGTGTAATCACCTAAAAATGGACAAAGACAATTTAACGAAAATTCAAAGAAAATTAAGTCAAATCAAAGAAAATTAAGAACAAAATTGAATCAATTGAATCACAATGCATAATTAGCCAATCAAAATGAAAATCAAATGCTAATTCAAGATCAATCAAAATTGAGAACATTTTAATCAAATGCAATCAAATCAAAATACAATTAATTCAATTAATTGTATAGTCTTGGATTAAATTAAATTCAACCCATTCAAGGGGTACATGGCTAAAATAAATCAATTAAATCAATTAATAAAAATCAATTACTCTCAACAAACACAAAAGGGAAGAAAATCAATCAACCAATGAGATTAAAGGAAAGACATTCACATGGATCAAGCCAAATTGAATCTCATTCACTCAAAGTGAAAAGGAATCTTGACCATTAATCTTGTCTACTTGTCCCAAGCTTTGAGGACACAAACTTTGCATTGTCTCCAAAGGGTGGAACCAAGGACTCAACCAAGGCTTAATCATGATCAAATACAACTACACCCCCTACCATTGGAAAATCTATAAAAGGAAGACCAAAATCCTTCATAATTCATAACCACATATCTAAGAATTGCATTGAACCTCTTGAAATTTGAGTTTAGAAAGGAATTTGAGAGCATTTTAGCATTTATCTTGATAATTGTTAGCTTTAGCATTGTTTATCTTTATCATTCTCATTCTAGGACTGTCATTAGTGAGAGCTTGTTGAGAGCTTATTCATTAATATCTTAGTTAGAGAGCCATAGGATGTTCAATTGATCATTGATTTAGCTAAATAGTTTCTTAATTGTGGTTTAATTTAGTTGCTATTTCATTTATTGTTGATGATTAACCCTAATTCTATGAAGATCTTACAATAAGCACATCAAATCAAAGACATTCCAAATAGGTGACCTATTTTTGTGAGAAAATCCCCAAGAACCAAGCAGAAAGGGAGAAGAAAGGAAAGTGGGAAGCAAACTGGTGAGGACCATTTCTCATTGTTGAAGATTTTGGAACTGGCACATACAAGTTATCAGATTGTGATGGTGAAGAGCTACAAGAACCTATAAATAGCATACATCTTAAAAGGTTCTATACATGAGGTAGATGAAAGAGTATAAAGAGTATCAGATGGAGAGCATCGTATTTATTGTACATAGTTCAAAAGAGATCCTGAAAATACCAAAAACATTTGAAAAGCAGAAAAGATCAAAAACAGTGGAAAATTGAGCATGAAGAAAGGAAAAACATTCAAATATGATACTCAAAAAGATGTTGTCTTGGTGAAAACCTAGCAAATAGGTGCCTTGATGATGTGAAAAAAATTGAAAATTTGAAAAATACAAAAATAATCGAAAAAGATGAAAAGTGCCTTGGTGAAAACCTAGCAAATAGGCACCTTGGTAGAAAAAAAGAGAAAAAGCTTTTAAAATAGAAAAAAAGAGCTTGATCCATTCAATCGGTGAAAACCTGGTAAACGGGCACCATTGAAAGTCCAAGTCAATTGCATACTTAGAAGGTCACCTTGTAACTATTGCTTAATGATGACTATAAGCTCCAAATCTTGAATAATGACAGTTAGTTGCATGCATATTAGATTACATGCATTGTATATATGTGTTTTTTTTGCCTTTCTTAGCTTAAATTGCAAGGGAAAAAATGAAATAGGGGGCTTCAATTCAAACATCATGAATCTTGATTCCGAACAACAAAAATGAGATTATCTTTTGCATTTAGGCATATCATTAATCATTATTCATAAACAGGTGGAAAAATAGAAAAATAATCATACATCATACATCATTTGCATACATGTAATTAAATAATAGAATTGCATACATTTGAAAATTCAAAAACATAGGATCATCCATATTCATATAATCATAAAACAATTTGCATCCATACATGGAAAAACAAGAAAAACATTTCATAAAAATTCATGCATCAATGCATCCATCTATTTATATCATAAAAATAAGATACATTGCATCCATGGCATAAATCAAAGTAAATGCATCATAAACATCATCTAGCTACATATAAAGATAATCTCATAAATCAACTCATCAAGGAGAACGATGGAATAGATCATCATATATCATCAAAGGATCCAGTACATCAAGTATATCCAAATATAAATATCATGAAAGTGGTACATCAAAGGTTCGGACTAATCAAATAACATAACATATAATACGAAGGACATCCAAGCTAAATGAATCTGTCATCAAATCAATCAAGATCCTATAGCACCATATCCATGTAAACCTCTACCATCCTATGGAGGAGGAGCCTAAGAAGTGCTCACTCCACTCGGTCTCTGAACAACCACTGCTGATATAAATTGTTGCATCAAGGTAGCAACCTGATCTAAACACCTAGAAATAGTGGACATATTTGTCCTCATAGACTGCATATCTCGGGCTAATGAACCAATAGTGGGAGCATCTTGTGAATCCTGTCTATGTTCCTGTGGCTGTGGAACTGCTGGAGGAATCTACTGAACTGCTGGAGGAATTGGTTGTGCCAGAAACTGATCATACTGAGCACCATCATCCTATTGTGCCAAGGCAACCCTTTGTAACTACACCAAAGGATCTAAACCCCTAGGAACCTATCTAGCAGCATCAACATGAGCTTGTCTCTGAGCTCTTTGTCGTCAATGAACTCTATCCTATCTAACTACTCTCAGAGGAACTATTGGGACTACATCATTCTGCCTATCTCTAGCTCTACCTTGGCCATGTCCATCCCTCACCCATCCTCTACTTGCAACAACTGGAGGATCTCTATGTCCTCAATGCCTTCGATGTCTACCACCACTATGCCCATCATCACCACCACCACTAGAGCTGGAATAGGCTCCATTGGATCTATGAAATGAATAAACTTGTTACGCAACCACCAGTCTCGATACTCATGGGACATCCCTACATCAGCCATACCTGTCAACATCTCCCATCTGCAGAAAGGCATACCAGTAATCTTACTCACAGTAAACTGATAATCAATACAAGGGCCCCACAAAGATCTCTCAACCTATACTCGTGCATATAAAGCACTTCCCTGAGGCATGTCCTATACTCTACCATACTGTCTGGATACTTGACCAAAGAAAAACCACTCAATGATAGTATCAGATTAGCCAATCATCTAATGAGGAGGAAACATATATGGTAACTCATCGTCATCCTTCCACCACTAATCACAATCAAGATATGGATGCCATATAACCTGGTCAAGATCATCTATCTAACGTCTCCAATAATCTAGATGACCCAAATGATGCTAAATCACCATACTAGTATATAGAAAAGCATATGGAAATCCACGAGGCCATCTCCTATTAGAAATAGGCCAGGTAATGGTAAGATGCTCCCAAATCCATAACTAAAGAATAATAGCACTAGCAAATAAGGAAGAACTCTCTCTATACACTACCTCATGGAGATCTTGATATAACTGTGCAAGCACATAGGAACCCCAATCAAAACATTGAGGCTATGCTAGAAAATCCTCTAAAATCCTACCCCAACCAATAGAAAAACTATGACCTCATCGGTCAGGAAGAAGTAGACCACCAATCAATGCTCTAAGAACTGCAGGTGATGTAGGAAAAGAAGCAAACTATGGCCATGTGATCATATCATCATCAATCAAATTATCCCCAAACACTCATCGACAGATAGTAGAATCATACACATAATCATAATAAACAATCTCTCCTCGACAAGGAATCTGTAACAAACAATACACGTCCTCAGGCATAATCATCATCTCACCAAGGGGTAGATGAAAAGTAGTGTGGTCAGAATGCCAATGCTCTGCCACAGCTATCAATAACCCATGGTTCAGCTGGAACCAGGGAAGATCAAGAAGGAAGCTCAAACCACAAAGCTCTATAACATGGTACTCTACCGCAGTAAGTGTCTGCCCAAGATCAATCACCTAGGATGCAACCAAACGGATGTACAATACAAGGAAGTTAGCCTATTTGACAAAAACAAGAGAATCATATCATCATCTTATATCAAGGAACATCTAAAGTTAATCAATTTATTCTAATATCCATTTTCTCATCATGAGCACATCAAAATTCCTAACTCTATATCTTGAGGAAGGAAAATCATTGTTTTATCTCTCTAGATCTTGAGAGTAAAATATTAAACCATCAACCTATGATAACACATTGACAAATCAAATTCATTGGTATTACTATACTAATATCGTAATTGATTATTTAGTTCAAACATAACTGACTTCATCATATCATTCAATTCGATCATCTTGACTTACTAAATTTTTCCTGAAAAAAAAAAGGTCAAATACAAGTGAAAATTTTGTGAAAAATGTTACAAGCATGATTTTAATCATCGTAGGTGACATTTCCCTTGAGCGACACACAATTCTTGTCAGGTGACATTACTTTTGTCTCAAGTGACAAACTTTTCATAGGCGACACTGAAATCACCTACGTGACAACAAATTCTTCCTACACGACATCAAAATGCTAGGGTTCCAAAAGCATCAAAATACATGGAATCTGGTTTTTAAACCCTAAGGCTACGCATGAATATTCTAATCATAGGTGACAATAAAAAATGGTTAAGCGACATTAAACTACTCGTGAGCAACACTAAAAACTATGGATGCGACACTTAAAAGTCCTAAGTGGCAGTGAAATTGGTCTAAGCATGACTTAACTCTTTCAAAGCAGTGATGGAATTGAAAAATGCAATAAATTCTAACTAATGAGCAATAAATGCAATATCAAGGTTCAAAAATCACTTATCAGAGGTCCATAGTTAGGTGGCCTCACGTATCTCCGACACCGCTCGAATCGATGCTCTCGAATAGGCACAACCATCTCAAAAATCAGAGGAGAACTAGAGCAAAATCACAAAAGGGAAAAGTAAAAATGAATAGTAAATCTAGGTTTTTCAACCTATTTAAGCTAAATTTGACCTAATTTTGAGTTGCAAATTCACTTTGACCTATATTAACCTATTCCATTAACCGGGGCAAATTGTGAAGTGTGGCATATCATAGAGTGTTTGTCAGAAATGAAAACATATCAATCAATCATTCAAATCTATCAAATAAAAAACAACAATATGTTTCATTTCTAAGGGGGCATGCCATCACATAATCAGATCAACATCATCAGTAACATCATCCAAAAATCAGGGACCAATCAGCAAATTAAAAATGAAAGCTTTTATCAGCAAATTTTTCATAATCAAATGAAAGGGGCATCATATCGAATGCAATCATTATCTGTATCAATCTCATATCAAAAATCTGGATCAATCATCGAATCAAACATCATATCAAGAATGATTCAATCAAGAGAGTTTCATATCAATCATTATCTGTATCAATCTCATATCAAAAATCAGAGGATCGACCATCGAAAGACATAAATGAACATCAGAGATCAACCATCGACAAAATTAGGACCTATTATCAGCAAGATCAGAGTATTCTTTGAATTGACATGCTTCGCGCCATTTTGTATACTAATAAAAGTATCTTCATAGAATTAGGGTTAATCATCAACAATAAATGAAATAGAAACTAAATTAAACCATAATTTAGCAACTATTTAGCTAAATCAATGATCAATTGAACATTATATGGCTCTCTAACTAAGATGTTAATGAATAAGCTCTCAACAAGCTCTCACTAATGACAATCCTAGTATGAGAATGATAGAGATAAAACAATGCTAAAGCTAACAATTATCAAGATAAATGTTAAAATGCTCTCAAATGCCTTTCTAAACTCAAATTGCAAGAGGTTCAATGCAATTCTCAAATATGTGGTTATGAATTGTGAAGGATTTTGGCCTTCCTTTTATAGATTTTCCAATGGTAGGGGGTGTAGTTGTATTTGATCATGATTAAGCCTTGGTTGAGCCCTTGGTTCCACCCTTTGGAGACAATGCAAAGTTTGTGTCCTCAAAGCTTGGGACAAGTAGACAAGATCAATGGTCAAGATTCCTTTTCACTTTGAGTGAATGAGATTCAATTTGGCTTGATCCATGTGAATGTCTTTCCTTTAATCTCATTGGTTGATTGATTTTCTTCCCTTTTGTGTTTGTTGAGAGTAATTGGTTTTTATTAATTGATTTAATTGATTTATTTTAGCCATGTAACCCTTGAATGGGTTGAATTTAATTCAATCCAAGACTATACAATTAATTGAATTAATTGTATTTTGATTTGATTGCATTTGATTAAAATGTTCTCAATTTTGATTGATCTTGAATTAGGATTTGATTTTCATTTCGATTGGCTAATTATGCATTGTGATTCAATTGATTCAATTTTATCCTTAATTTTATTTGATTCGACTTAATTTGCTTTGAATTTTTGTTAAATTGTCTTTGTCCATTTTTAGGTGATTACAAATGCCCCTCTTTGAGTTGACGTGTGAAGCATGTCAATTCAAATATTTGCTGATAAAAGCTTTCATTTTTAATTTCTTGATTGGTCCTTGATTTTTGGATGATGTTACTAATGATGTTGATTTGATTATGTGATGGTATGCCCCCTCAGAAATGAAACATATTATTGTTTTTTATTTAATAGATTTGAATGATTGATTGATATGTTTTCATTTCTAACAAACACTCTATGATATGCCACACTTCATAATTTGCCCCGGTTAATGGAATAGGTTAATATAGGTCAAAGTGAATTTGCAACTCAAAATTAGGTCAAATTTAGCTTAAATAGGTTGAAAAACCTAGATTTACTATTCATTTTTACTTTTCCCTTCTGTGATTTTGCTCTGGTTCTCCTCTGCTTTCTAAGATGGTTGTGCCTATTCGCGAGCATTGATTCAAGTGGTGTTGAAGATATGCGAGGCCACTTGACTATGGACCTCCGGTAAGTGATTTTTGAACCCCGGTATTGCATTTATTGCTCATGAATTAGCATTTATTGCATTTTCCACATTTATCATTGCTTTGAAATATTTAAATCACACCTAGCAAATTTTTAATGTCGCTTAGGATTGTTTAGTGTCACGTTCGCGCCTTTCAGTGTCGCTCATGAGTAGTTTAATGTCGCTTAACCAAATTTTGTTACCGCCTGAGATTAAAACAATTACGTGTAGACTTAGGTTTTAAAAACCCAATTTCATATATTTTGCCGCTTGTGAAACCCTAACAATTTGATGTCACCTAGGAAGTTTTTGTTATCGCATAGGTTAATTTAGTGTTGCCTATGAAAATTTTGTCACCTGAGACAAAAGTAATGTCGCCCAACAAGAATTGTGTGTCACTTAAGGGAAATGTCACCTGCGATGATTAAAATCATGCCTATAGCATTTTTCACAAAATTTTCACTTGTATTTGACTTTTTTTTTGGGAAAAATTTAGTAAGTCAAGATGATCGAGTTGAATGATATGATGAAGTTAGTTATGTTTGAACTAAACAATTGATTAGGATATCAGTATAGTAATACCAATGAATTTGATTTGTCAATCTTTTATGATAGGTTGATGGTTTAATATTTTACTCTCAAGATCTAGAGAGATAAAACAATGATTTTCCTTCCTCAAGATATAGAGTTAGGAATTTTGATGTGCTCATGGTGAGCGAATCAATATGAGAATAACTTTGATCAACTTTAAATTTTCCTTGATATAATGTGCTGATATGATTCTTTTATTTTTGTCAACCAAGCTGACTTCCCTGTATTGTACATCCATTCGGTTGCGTCCTGGGTTATTGATCTTGGGCAGACACTTACTGCAGAAGAGTACCGTGTTATAGAGCTTTGTAGTTTGAGCTTCCTTCTCGATCTTCCCTGGTTCTAGTTAAACCGTGGGTTATTAATAGCTGTGGAGGAGCGTTGGCACTCCGACCACAATACTTTTCATCTACCCCTTGGCGAGATGACAATTACGCCTGAGGACGTGTATCATTTGTTACGGATTCCTTGTCGAGGAGGGATTGTTTATTATGATTTTGTGTATGATTCTACTATCTTTTGATGAGTGTTTGGGGATAATTTGATTGATGATGATATGATCACATGGCCATAGTTTGCTTCTTTTCCTACATTGTTTGTAGTTCTCAGCACATTGATTGGTGGTCTACTTCTTCCTAACCGACGAGGTCATGGTTTTTTTGTTGGTTGGGGTAGGATTTTAGAGGATTTACTAGCATAGCCTCGATGTTTTGATTGGGGTTCTTGTGTGCTTGCATAGTTATATCAAGATCTCCATGAGGTAGTGTATAGAGAGAGTTCTTCCTTATCTGCTAGTGCTATTATTCTTCAATTATGGATCTGGGAGCATCTTCTGATTACCAAGCCTATTTCTGATAGGAGACAGGCTCGTGGATTTCCATATGCTTTTCTATATACTGGTATGGTGATTCAGCATCATTTGGGTCATCTAGATTATTGGAGACGTCAGATAGATGATCTTGACCAAGTTATATGGCATCCATATCTTGATTTTGATCAGTGGTGGGAGGATGATGATGAGTTGCCATATATGTTTGCTCCTTGTTGGATGATTGGCCAATCTAATATTGTCATTCAGTGGTTTTTCTTTGGGTGAGTATCCAGACAGTATGGTAGAGTACAAGACATGCCTCAAGGCAATGCTTTATATGCACGAGTACAGGTTGAGAGATCTTTGTGGGGCCCTTGTATTGATTATTAGTTTGTCATGAGTCAGATTACTGGTATGCCTTTCTATAGATGGGAGATGTTGACAAGTATGGCTGATGCAGGAATGTCCCATGAGTATCGAGACTAGTGGTCTCATAACAAGTTTATTCATTTCATAGATCCAGCGGAGCCTATTCCAGCTTGACATGGTGGTGGTTGTGGTGGTGATGATGGGCATGGTGGTGGTAGACATCGAAGGCATCGAGGACATAGAGATCCTCCAGTTGTTGTAGGTAGAGGATGGGTGAGGGATGGACATGGCCGAGGTAGAGCTAGAGATAGGTAGGATGATGCAGTCCCAGCAGTTCCTCTGAGAGCAGTTAGACAAGATAAAGTTCATCGACGACAAAGAGCTCAGAGACAGGCTCATGTTGATGTTGCTAGATAGGTTCCTGGGGGTTTAGATCCTTTGGTGCAATTAAAAAGGGTTGCCTTGGCATATTAGGATGATGGTGCTCAGTAGGATCAGCATTTGGCACAGTCGATTCCTCTAGTAGTTCAGCAGATTCCTCTAGTAGTTCCACAGCCATAGGATCATGGACATGATTCATAGGATGCTCCCACTATTGGTTCATTAGCCCAAGATATGCAGTCTATGAGGATAGATATGTCCACTATTATTGGGCATTTAGATCAAGGTTGTTGCCTTGATGTAGTAGTTTATATCAGTAATGGTTGTTCAGAGACTGAGTGGAGCGAGCACTTCTCAGGCTCCTCCTCCACAGGATGGTAGAGGTCCAGATGGATCTAGTGCTACAGGATCTTGATTGATTTGATGATAGATTCATTTGGCTTGGATGTCCTTTGTATTATATGTCATGTTATTTGATTAGTCTGAACCTTTAATGTACCACTTTCATGATATTTGTATATGGATATACTTGATGTACTGGATCCTTTAATGATATATGATGATCTATTCCATCGTTCTCCTTGATGAGTTGATTTATGAGATTATCTTGATATGCAGATAGATGATGTTTATGATGCATTTACTTTGATTTATGCTATGGATGCAATGTATCTTATTTTTATGATATAAATAGATGGATGCATTAATGTATGAATTTTTATGAAATGTTTTTCTTGTTTTTCCATGTATGGATGCAAATTGTTTTATGATTATATGAATATGGATGATCCTATGTTTTTGAGTTTTCAAATGTATGCAATTCTATTCTTTAATTACATGTATGCAAATGATGTATGAGAGATGATTCTTTTTTTGTTTTTCCACTTGTTTATGAATAATGATTAATGCTATGCCTAAATGCAAAAGATAATCTCATTTTTGTTGTTCAGAATCAAGATTCATGATGTTTGAATTGAACCCTCCTATTTCATTTTTCCCCTTGCAATTTAAGCTAAGAAAGGCAAAAAAAACACATATATACAATGCATGTAATCTAATATGCATGTAGCTAATTGTCATTATTCAAGATTTGGAGCTTATAGTCATCATTAAGCATTTTGGAATCCCATTTTTAGTACAACCATCACTAGTTCAACTATGATGATATGAATACTTTTTGCCTCTTTGTTTGCTTTCCCATTAGTCTCTTCGGTACGAATAGCATTGATTGTCACCGATCATGAGAGTACGAATACTGATTTTGTCAAATTTTATTTGCAAGTGGATGTTGGTATTATGATATAGAAGATCAAAATAGCCAAGGTATCCATTTGTGTAAACAAGAAGAAATCTCTGTTTGATCCTATGTACAAGTCCTCGATGATTCTTTGATGATCACGTCCTTAGACACATAATACATGATTTAAAACTTTGATTTTAAGACAGTCATTCAAAAATAAAGAAAAATATCATCCTTTCATCATAGCTTGTCTAGTCTAAAACTTTCATCGATTCGCTAGAAAGAAATGATTTCATCAATTGAGTCAACACTTAGAAAATTTTTGCAATGTTTTTCAAATCCATAGTTCAAGTGTAGTTCCATCCATTTCATACTTTTAATCCTGATAAAGGGTAAGGTCATTTTAGTTCTTGGATCAAATTTTTCATTTTAAGCTCAAATTGGATTGGGATGTAGATTTGATTAAGTGTTCCTCTTTCGAGTGTGATGAATTGATTCCCTGATTGAATAAAGCTTGTTGATGAATCCTTGCTCCTTGAGAGTAGATTGCCCCCAGTTTGATATTGATTTCATTTATGGGACTTAGGACAATTTTTCAATTAGGTGACCAAAATCTTGAGGTACTTGCAAATGCAACTGTGGGGTTTTATTATGCAATATATACAAATGTTGGTGAATGCAATATTTACAAGGTGACCTTCTAAGTATGTAATTGACTTGGACTTTCAATGGTGCCCATTTACCAATTTTTCACTGATTGAATGGATCAAGCTCTTTTTTTCTATTTTTAAAGCTTTTTCTCTCTTTTTTTGCTACCAAGGTGCCTATTTGCTAGGTTTTCACCAAGACAACATCTTTTTGAGGATCATATTTGAATGTTTTTCCTTTCTTCATGCTCAAAATTGCATTGTTTTTTTTTATCTTTTGTGTTTTTCAAATGTTTTTGGTATTTTCAAGATCTCTTTTGAACTATGTACAATAAATATGATGCTCTCCATCTGATACTCTTTATACTCTTTCATCTACCTCATGTATAGAACCTTTTAAGATGTATGCTATTTATAGGTTCTTGTAGCTCTTCACCATCACAATCTGATAACTTGTATGTGCCAGTTCCAAAATCTTCAACAATGAGAAATGGTCCTAACCAATTTGCTTCCCACTTTCCTTTCTTCTCCCTTTCTACTTGGTTCTTGGGATTTTCTCACAAAATGAGGTCACCTATTTGGAATGTCCTTGGTTTGATGTTCTTATTGTAAGATCTTGACATTCTATTTTGGTACGATCAAAGGCTTCTTTTTATTTTTCATCCAAAAGTTCTAGTTCTTGTAGCCTAGCAACCCTATAGTCCTCTTTATTTATCAAACCATGCATAGATATCCTTAATGATGGATGTTCTACCTCCAAAGGAAAAATTGCTTATGTTCCAAAGACTAAGGAGAAGGGTGTAACCCCTGTTGGTGTCCTTATGCTTGTTCTATAAGCCCACAAGGTTGAGTATATCTTGATGTGCCAATCTCTACCAGAATTATCCACCGTTCTTTTCAAGATTTTCAATATGTTTTTGTTTGTTGCTTTGGCTTGTCCATTACCTTGAGGGTAATAGATTGAAGATGAATGATGTATCATGTGAAATTTGGTGCACAATTCTGTTATGTCTTTGTTCTTGAAATTCCTGGCGTTATCCATTATGATGGCATGAGGTATGCCATATCTACAAATTATATGATTTAGGATAAACAAGGATATCCGTTTGCCTGTTGAACTTGATAAGGGTACATCTTCCACCCACTTAGTGAAGTATTACGTGGCTGTTATGATGAATTTATGCCCATTCAAAGATGGTGGATAAATCATTCCTATTAAATCTAGACCCCACTGATAGAATGGCCAAGGTGTTGTCATCGGATGAAGTTCTTGCGCCGGCACATGTATCAAATTTCCATGGAATTGACACTTCTTACAAGTTTTTGCAAAGTTACAAGAATCTTTTTCCATGGTAGGCCAAAAATATCTTATCCTAAGAAGTTTCTTAGCTAAAGATAATCCGTTTGAGTGTGATCCACAAATTCCTTCATGAATTTCTCGTAAGGCTAATTTTGATTCTTCCTCTTCTAAACACCTAAGAAGCATTCCATCAAGACTTTTCCAATACAATGTTTCAGAAATTATAGTATATTTGGCGGCTTGTCTAATGAAGCTTTTCTTTTGGTTTCTAGTTTGGTTGATAGGAAGGGTTTGGTTTTTCAAATAGATGTAAATTGGTCCATACCAAGGTGATTCAGTTGTAGTTAGTAGGCAAATGGTATGAGGGTGGATTGGGTCATATGCAGGTTGAATCACTTCTTCTACCAAGAACTCGTATCTAGCACTCTGATCAGGCATCTGCAAAAGTGAAGCCAAAGTTGCCATAGCATTCACTGCATTGTTATTTTCTCTCGGTACTTGCTCAAATGTGATGATTATGAAATACTTCTTGAGATTGTCCACCATGGTTTTGTAAGGTACCAATTTTTCATCTTTTGTCTGATATTCTTCATTAACTTGATTTATGACTAATTATGAATCTCCATATACGTTTAATTCTTTCACTTTCCATTCTAATGCCAACTTGATTCCAATAACCAAGGCTTCATAATCTGCTATATTATTTGTACATGGGAATAACAATTTATAAGATTTAGGGATAGTGGAGCCTTGAGGTGTGATTAGAAGTATGCCTGCCCCTGATCCATGGTGAGTATAGGAACCATCAAAATAAAACTGCCATGTTTTTGCCTCAACATTCACAATCTCTAAATCCAGAAATTCAACTTGTATAGGACGATCATCATGAAGTGGTGCTTCTGCTAATTGGTCTGCAATGACTTGCCCTTTAATTTCTTTTCTGTCAACATATTCTATATCAAATTCTCTTAGTATCATCGCCCACTTTGCTAATCTTCCATTTAATGTTGTTTTGCTTAGTAGATACTTCAAAGGATCAATTTTAGCAATGAGCATTATCTTGTGGGCTAGCATATAATGGCATAATTTTTGGGAAGCAAAAACTACAACCAAGCATGCCCATTCTATGAAGGTATAGTTCAGCTCATATTTGACTAAGGTTCTACTAATGTAGTAGATTGCCTTCTCTTTTCCATTTTCATCCTCTTGTGCTAGAAGTGCCCCCAATGAATTCTCTGTGGCTAAAATGTACAAGATTAAAGGCTTGCCTCTAATAGGTGGCATCAATATTGGTGGATTTATGAGGTACTTCTTTAATAGATTGAAAGCTTCTTCACATTTTTCATCCCACTTGAAGATTATGTCTTTATGCAAAAGTTGGGTGAAATTATGGCATTTTTCTGCCAATTGAGAGATGAATCTCCTAATGGATTGTATCTATCCTTGTAAAGATCTCATCTGACTAATGGTTTTAGGTGCTTCCATTTCCATTATGGCCTTCACTTTAGAGAGGTCAACCTCTATTCCTTTTTCAGATACAATGTAACCTAGAAGTTTTCCGAATTGAACTCCAAAGCACATTTCTTTGGGTTAAGTCTTACTTTGAACTCTTCTAACCTTTCAAAAAAATTTGCCAAGATAGGTAGATGTTCTTTTCTTGAATTTGATTTAGCTAGTATGTCATCCACATAATCCTCCATGAATTTATGCATCATATCATGGAATATTATAGTCATGGCTCTTTGATAGGTTTCTCCAGCATTTTTCAAGCCAAAAGGCATGACATTCCAACAAAATGTACCCCATGCACATGTAAAGGTAGTTTTATCTTGGTCTTCAGGTGCTATCTTGATTTGATTATAGCCACTAAATCCATCCATGAGTGAGAACATGGAGTGTCCCGCTGTTAAGTCTACAATGGCATCAATGCTTGGAAGAGGAAAATTGTCTTTAGGACATGCCAAGTTTAAGTCCCTAAAGTCTATGCAGATTCTGATAGACTTATCCACTTTTGATACCGGCACTATATTGGAGATCCATTGTGCATAATCAATGGCTCTTATAAACTCCACCTTTAATAGCTTCTCTAACTCTACTTTGACAAGTAGGGCTATATGAGGGTGCATTTTCCTTAGTTTTTGCTTGACTGGTTTGGCTCCTTTTATATTGAGATGATGCATTATCAAGTTTGGATCTAAACCCAACATGTCATCATAAGACCATGCAAAGTTAACTTGTTTTTCCTTAAAGAACTTGATGAATTCTATTCTTTCTTTGTTGGATAGGGATGATGCTAAGTGGATGATCTTCGACTATGTTTCTGATCCAATGTTTATCTTTTCTATTGGCTCAATTAGAATTGGAGACCTTTCTTCATAGTGATCTGGTAGAACATCCAAACTCCCTTCCAAAGGTGCCTCAGTTGGGTTTTCACTTTTAGAAACATCCTTTATTTCTTTTTTTCTTTCTTTTGGATCTAATGTTGCCACAAAGTGGTTTTCAACACTCGATTCTTTTCCTTTTATATTTTTTTTTTTCCATTTTTTCTCAGATTAAGAGTTTGGATGCTCCCTTTGATCATTTCTTCATGATATTCTTTGGTAGAAGAAGGTTCAACCACTTTGAGGTATTGGGACACCATGTTGTCATTCAAGAAAGTTGGCAAGGTAGTGGGTTCAATGGCATTCCATTCAATTAGGTTCGGTCAAATGAGAGTTAATGGGTCAACACTTGGGTTTGTCTCAATTGGGTTTAAAGTGTATATCTCATTATTGGAAGGTTCATACATTGTATCTTGAAGATCTCGGACATGGGCTTCCTCTAAATGCTATAAAGAAGAAGGATCAAAATCCTCCTCACTAGACTCCACTATGGTTTCTGTTGAATAAAACTCGTGCGGATTAAACCTAGCATTTGATTCTTCCATAGTAGGTCTCCATGAAGGAACATATGGCTCACCTACACATTGATTTATTTTGATTTCTATACTTGGCACATCATTTGGACCCTCTTGACTAGAACTATATGCTTGATTTGAAGTTGATTCCGCCATTAGTCCTTTATTTTTGGTAGAGGTAGAGGTATGGATAACATCAATGCCCTTATCATGACATGACTCATCTAATAAGGTATCCCATTCCCATTCATTAGAATCCTCATCACTATGAGATTCTAATTGTAGTATTTGATCATATAATTTGGGATAATGTTTTTGTGTATATCCTTCTTCAAGATATCCTAAACCTGTTTTCTACTTGGAATCTCACCATGTGTATTCTAGGAGTTCAATTAGCCCTTCATTTCTTGTGCCCAAAGGTCCTTGACCCTTATAACCCATCTTTTTCATGATTGCAAACCCTTTACCATATTGATGAGTAGGGATAGTTATATTTTGGATGTGCTTGACGTGAGCACTTGATTTTTCATCCTTGTATAACCAATTCAAAATTTCATTATCCTCTTCACTCATGGAGGATGATGTACTTTCACTTACAAATTTTTCATTATATCTATGAGATAGACTTGAAGGTTTTCCAAAGGACTTAAGTGATAAAGGTAGGTCCATCATGGATAAGGAGTATTCACCCACGCCTTGTTGTTTGATCTTGCATTGCTTATCAAAGTTTTTCATCATTTTGTCCATCTTTTGATAGTGTGCTTCTTTATCATACATTTGGAAAACATCTTGTGATACAAATTCTTCTTTTGGTTCTTCAATAACATTATCCTCATTAACCTTCTCTTTTCCTTTAGTCAATGTAGTTTGGTTAATGAGTTTTGGAGTATCTTTAACAACAATTTCTTCTTCCATTTTTCCTTTTCCTTTCAACAAAGGAATATCCTTAGAAATTTGGCCTTGTTTCATTTGATTTGATGTAAACCCTTCAGCATTGTGTGGAACCAATGAGTCATTTATAGGCTTGACATTATTACAATATTGAAATGGATTAAGGTCTCCACTTACCATTATCTCTTGCCCTTGATATGGGAATTTTAGGCATTGTTGATAAGTTGAAGGAACAACCTGAATTTCATGGATCCATGGCCTTCCTAACAAAATATTTTAGGTCAAATTTAGGTCCAATACTTGGAATATGGTCTCTTTTTGCATGGGACCAACTCTTATGGGTAAGACTATGACTCCTCTTGATGCTCTTTCTTCATCATCGTAGGCTTTTATGGTTATCATTTTCTTTGGGTCAAGAGCCTCCTCATAAAATCCTAAGGCTTTCACCAAGCTAAGGGTACAAATATTTAGGCCAGCACCTCCACCTATAAGCACTCTTTTCACACTATGTTTGTGGATCAACACTTCTATATGTAAGGGCAGATTTTGGGGATGATTAAGAGACATATCATCTTGTTCGAAGAATGATAGGCAATGAGGTGCAATTAAGTGCCCCACCATGTTTTGGAATTTGTCTACCTCCAAATTTAGAGGCACATTTGTTTCCAACAAGGCTTTCTCCAAGATGTCATTATGGATTGGTGATAGTTTGAGCAGCTCAAGAATAGAAATTTGAGTAGGAGTTCTTTGCAATTGGTCAACCAAGTTGTATTGTTTTTATGATGATGTGGAAGCTTGGTTTGACAACACAATTTTTGGAGCATTATTAGGTATGATGATCTTTGAGGCTTGCCCCCTAGTGACCACATTTGCTGATGTTTCTCTTGATTTTCCTTTTACTATGACAACATTTATGCTTTGGTCCTCTTCCCTTAGGGTATTTATTGTGTTATCATAAGTGTGGGCAAAGTTCACTTTATCATTACCCTTTTTCTGATTTTGATTCGTATTGGATGACTCGCCCTTTTCATGATTCAAAAAGGGGTTATTTTAGATCGTATGATCCTCATTGTTTTGAGGTCCTCCAATTTTGATGGTGTTATTATCAATTAGATCTTGTACTAAGTGCTTCAATTTCATGTATTCATTGGTTGGATGACCTCTTTTTCGATGGTATTCACAATGATGAGATTCATTCCACCAATGTGGTTTGACTTGAGGTTCATAACTTGATATGTCGGGTAACATGATAACTTGATTGGCCAACAAGGTTCTTAGTACATTCTCCAAAGGTTCACCTAAGTAGGTGAATTTTGTTTTGTTATAATTGGAGTTTGATTTTGACTTATCCCAAGTCTTATTGTTGAAAGTGTTAGAATTATTGGAATTATTGGCATTATATGGAGCTTTTCTTGTTTGATTTACATTTTTTGAAGAATTCACTCCATATGGTAGAATAAAAGGGGTAGACTTCAAGTTGTGTGACTCCACAACCCCATCATTCACAAGATTTTTATTGTTATTTTTATTCCATGATTTCAATTTATCATTGTGATTGTTGGACACTTGATTATTAAAATATTTAGGAACATAATTATTGTTATAGTTGTTGTTGTTGTTGTTGTTGGATTTATTGTCTTTAAATAACTTAACTTCACCTCTTTTGACCAAAACATCTTCAATCTTAACTCCATTTTCAATAAATTTTTCAAATGTTGGACATTGAAGTTGTAATCGATAGTTCATTTCTGTGGTCAAGTTATTGGTGAAGATCTCCATCTTCTCTTTCTTGGGAATAGTTCGTGGATACCTTGTGAAAATGGTTCTCCACCTTTGTAAGAATCCTAAGAAGGACTCTCCATCTTTTTTCTTGGTATCACATAACTTGAGCATTGTGATCTCATGCTCAATGTTGTAAGAGTAATGGGTTACAAACTTTGAGGCCAACTCCTCAAAGGTCTTTATTCCTTGGGGTAGTTTTGAAAACCACTCCATTGTGAGTCCTCCTAAGCTTCTAGGAAAGAGTCTCATTAGGTATGTATCATTATGTATGAACTCTATACTTAGGGCACAAAACTCTCTTAAGTGATCCTAGGGGTCTGTTTTACCCATGTACTTATCGTATTTAGGAAAAATGGTGTTGAAAGGAAATGACACCATAACTAGGCTTTTGTCGAAAGGAAGAGGACACAAAGCTTCAATTGAGAAGGCCTTAGGTTCAGCTACCTTCTTTAGGGTATTGATTTGTTCTTGAAAGGCCTTAATTTGCCTAGTCATTTCATTCATTGGATCATCTTGTTGTTGCTCCTTCCTAAGTTGGTAAATATCAAAGTCATGAGGAAGCTTTACTCCCTTTTGTGCTAGGTTTAAGAAAAAGTTCTCCTTATCCCTATCTATCAATTTCTCCATAACTTCTAGGAAATCTAGGTCTTGGGCAGCCTTATCAACTCTTTCCTCAAGTGTTTTAATAGGATTTTGGTTGGCATTGTTGGTATTTTGGTTATTTCCTTCCTAAAAATTGTGATATGCTGAATTCCTATCCATCTCGTCAAGTTTTTGTTCAAATAAATTTGGAAAAAGGTCTTCTTGGTTGTGACCTTGGAACACACTTTGGTACTCAACCTCTTGCCCTTCATTTGCAACAAGAGTGCTATCACCTTGTAATGATACCCTATATGCTTTGGACTGCGTGGAAATCGACATCCAATCAAGGGTTCATTTGGGAATTGATCCTTGATATGAGAGTTGTTGATTTGATTATTAAAGAGATTTAAAAATATAAAATGATTTTCAATGGATATCTCTCACTTGTTTATGTATTTCAAACACAACAAACACGCATTCACTTGTCTCTTTTTACCCTCTTAAACACAAAATGTTTGATTTGTAGAACGTTGTCATAGGTTTTTCACAAGAAGACACTTCAAGCACCTACCTTAGCACAAGATTTGGTTCGTAAACATGGCTCTACAAGGTGATCTTTGCTACTTTATCAAGGTTTTAGTATGGATTCCGTTCAAAATGGACTTTAATCTTTCATCCCCCAAGTATGTTAAGGGGCTTCCCATACACACCGAGGTACAATTTTGCGTAATCCATGAGGACTACTAGAGGAAGTTCGAGAAATTAAAATCATTTTGTCATGCACCCTATTAAGGATACATGCATTTTATTTTATAGTGGGTTGGATCCCCATGGAAAAAGCGAGTGTATCCCACTTTGGGCTGTCCATCTCACTGGCCTTGTTAAGGCAAACTCGGGAGGCGAGCCCACTAAAGTTCTAGCATGTTCATTTTGAAAGCAAGGAAAATGGAATTAAGGTTGAGTTTTTGAGAATTTGGTTCACCAAGAAGGTGAAGAGCATATCCCTAACTTTCCCTTTAGTTCCCAAACACAATTAACAAGATTCAATTGATTTCACCCACTAACTATAGGGATTCGAGTATTTCTACTCTCTTCCACAAACAAGGGACTTTGATTTATGTGTTTGATTCTTTGATCCCTCTTAATTACTAGATTTTAAATACACCAAATGCCACAAGATAAGGGAAAATATTGACTAGTTTAGGCTTACCTCTTCCTTTGTAGCTAACTGAAGTTAGGGGCATTTTTAAGTGATTTCATTATTTTCATCTTACCTTGGCAATAGCTCCTTCCAATTGTGTTTTTCCTCCAGAAAGTTAGTCAACACTACCAATCACAATGAGGGGAAACCAAAATGGAAATTGACAAAGCAAAGATTTATGTAATGAATTTTAAGTACCTTATTTGCAAATTTTCAAACAAAAACTTGAACTAAGGACTAAAGATCCAATTAAGAGAGACAAATTTCTTTTTATAAGCTTCAATAACAACAAGGTACTTCTGATATACCTGATTGTCCTCTTGTGTTGACTCAAGAATAGCCTTGATATGTGCTTTGTTTTCCTTATTGATCTTCTTAGCTAGTGCCTTCCCTTCTTGATTAACCCTGCTTTCTGGCTTCTAAACTTTTTGATGCCTGCTCATTTACAGTCAAAACGTACAAACAAAGAGTTAGACAAATGAATTTATCAATCTAAAAGAAAATTAAGATAGAAAATCAAAAGCGACATTGTCCAACAAATATGCAATATTAAATTGTTTGCAGGTGTAACTTTACTGTTAGCAGGTGACACTTAAAAGTGCAACAAGCGACACAGAAAGTTAAACAAGCGAAAGTAATTTACTATTAAGCGCAAAGAATTTTTAAAATAGCATAAACTGATCAAGTCAAAGTGACACTTTAACAACAAAAAGCATAAGATAAATGATACTAGGTGTGATCTATTTCGTAAAGTGCTTCACAAAGCTCAGTCACAGGCGACAACAAATTATTCATAAGTGACACTTTATATACTAATAAAAGTATCTTCATAGAATTAGGGTTAATCATCAACAATAAATGAAATAGCAACTAAATTAAACCATAATTGAGCAACTATTTAGCTAAATCAATGATCAATTGAACATTCTATGGCTCTCTAACTAAGATGTTAATGAATAAGCTCTCAGCAAGCTCTCATTAATGATAGTCCTAGTATGAGAATGATAAAGATAAACAATGCTAAAGCTAACAATTATCAAGATAAATTCTAAAATGCTCTCAAATGCCTTTCTAAACTCAAATTGCAAGAGGTTCAATGCAATTCTCAGATATGTGGTTATATATTATGAAGGATTTTGGCCTCCTTTTTTCCCAATGGTATGGGGTGTAGTTGTATTTGATCATGATTAAGCCTTGGTTGAGCCCTTGGTTCCACCCTTTGGAGACAATGCAAAGTTTGTGTCCTCAAATCTTGGGACAAGTAGACAAGATCAATGGTCAAGATTCCTTTTCACTTTGAGTGAATGAGATTCAATTTGGCTTGATCCATGTGAATGTCTTTCCTTTAATCTCATTGGTTGATTGATTTTCTCTCCTTTTGGTTTGTTGAGAGTAATTGACTTTTATTAATTGATTTAATTGATTTATTTTAGTCATGTACCCCTTGAATGGGTTGAATTTAATTTAATCTAAGACTATACAATTAATTGAATTAATTGTATTTTGATTTGATTGCACTTGATTAAAATGCCCTCAATTTTGATTGCTCTTGAATTAGGATTTGATTTTCATTTTGATTGGCTAAATGTGCATTGTGATTCAATTGATTCAATTTTGTCCTTAATTTGCTTTGATTTCACTTAATTTGCTTTGATTTATCATTAAATTGTCTTTGTCCATTTTTAGGTGATTACAAATGCCCCTCTTTGAGTTGACGTGTGAAGCATGTCAATTCAAAGAATACTCTGATCTGGCTTGATAATAGGTCCCAATTCAATGATGGTCGATCTTTTGATTTTTGATACAAGATTGATGCAGATATGATCGATATGAAACTCTCTTGATTGATGTGGTTTTGATGATCATTCTGATGTGATAGTTGATTTGATGATTGATCTTGACATGATACTTGATTTGATAATTGATTTTGATGTGATGCCCCATTCGTTTGATTATGAAAAATTTTCTGATAAAAGCTTTCTTTTTGATTCAATGATCGGTCCCTTGATTTTTGATGATGATATGATTGCATGCCCCCTCAAGAAATGAATCAAGTTGATTTTAGATGATTTGGTTGAGAATGGGAAATTTTGATTTGTTTCCCGATATAGAAATTTGAAAATGCCCCGATCATGAGAGGATTTGATGAGAGAAGATTTGATTTATAAGAAGAGATAAGTTGATGATGGTTTTGTATCATTTGATGTCAGTCAGAATCACTTGGTTGATGTTGATGTCAATCTAATAGGATAAGTTGATGGGTTGCTATTTCATTCTCAAGATCTAGAGAGACAAAACAATGATTTTCCTTCCTCGCGATCTAGAGTTAGGAGTTTTGATGCACTCAAGATGAGAAAATGGATGATAGGATAACTTGATTGATGTTAGATAATCACTTGGATGATTTGACTGATTGATATTTGATACATGGTTTAATGATATGGAGTTGATTGGATGTTCTCATGATGAAAAATTATGGATTGATAGAAGAGAAGATAATGAGCAGGATTAGGTTTCCCCTATTTGATTAGCATGATTGATTGTTGATGATATCCTTGATGGAGCATGAATATTTTGATGGATCAAACATTTGAAGATATATCTTGATGATATTGATGTACCTTTGATGATCAGATTGAGAATGATTTTTGATGAGGTAACAAAATCCCTTTACCTTCTTCATCTTTCATGTATAGATTTTTGTTTGCATTTGTCTTTGAAAATCCAATATGTATCAAGTAATTGTGCAGCCTCTCATACCATGCTCTGGGGGCTTGCTTTAATCCATACAGTGCCTTGTTCAACTTGCAAACCATATTTCTCTTGTTTGGATCAAAACAAATCCTTCAGGTTGTTCAATGTACACTTCTTCTAATATACCATTTAAAAATGCAAACTTGACATCCATTTGGTATACCTTGAAATCTCTGTAAGCAACATATGCAAGTAGAGTTCTCACTCCTTCTAATCTTGCTACAAGACAAAATGTCTCCCCATAGTCTATTCCTTCTTCTTTTGGATAACCCTTGCATACCAGCCTTGCCTTGTTCCTTGAGATTTGTCCATGTTCACAGAGCTTGTTTCTGAATACCCATTTCGTTCCGTTGACATTTTTGTTTTCTGGTCTTGTCACCAGAGTCCAGGTATCATTCTTTTCTATTTGGTCTATTTCCTCATTCATAGCTTGAATCCAGTCTTCATTTTCTAATGCATCCGTTGTTGTCTTGGGCTCAAACTCACACAATAAACATGTAGGATATTTTAACTTCTAGTCAAAACTCCAATTTCTTTATTTCTAATGATTTTCTCAGGCTTATGATGTCTTCTTACATACTGTGCCAATGTAGGTTTAGATTTATTTTCTCCTTGCTCTTTAGGTTCATCAGTAAGATTATCAGATTCAACTTCTGATTGCTCGACAACCTCTTCCTGATGTATGACATCATCCTCCTTATGCTTGATAGTATCTTCCTGATGCTTGATAGCATCCTCTTGATGCTTGACATTATCTTCCTAATGCTTGACATTATCTTCTTGATGCTCGAAATTATCTTCCTGATGCTTGGCATTGATTATCCATGACTCTACATCAGGTGTAAGTGTGTTACTCGCCTCTCCTTCTTCTATATAGACAAAAGATCTATAATCTTCAGGTTCTCTTTTGCTTTCCTATTCATTTTTCTCTGCATATTCGTCAACTTTCACATTTACACTTTCCACAATTTTGTTAGTGTTAGTGTTCAAACACTTGTAAGCTTTACTTTTTGTGGAATAACCTAGGAATATGCCCTCATCACTTTTTGCATCAAACTTTCCATTCCTATTATCTTTCAATATATAGCATTTTCTCCCAAATATTCTAAAGTATTTTACATTAGGTGCATAACCGTGCCATAATTCATAAGGTGTAACATGTGTACCTTTTTTTCTTTGAACTCAGTTTAAGGTATAAACAGTTGTGCTTACAACTTCTTTCCAGTACTTTTGTGCAACATTTTTCTCAATCATTAGTGTCCTTGCACAATCCATGATAGATCTATTTATTTTTCAACCTTAGCCAAACATCACTTAAACAGCTGAAATGCATCATATTTTTCTTTTAAAAACATTACAGTCATCATCTTAGTGTAATCATCAATAAATAGAATAAAGTATTTAGCACCACAATAGCTTTGTACACCCATAGGTCCACAAAGGTTAGTATGAACTGGATCCAAAATATTTTCAGAAGTAAAAGTCTTTCTCTTTAAACTAGACTTTGTCATTTTACCCAACTGGCATTGTTTGCACATCACATTATCAGGTTTCTTCAATCTCAATAAACCTATAACTTTCTTCTTTTTACTAATATTTACTAGATTGTCAAAGTTAACATGACATAGCCTCTTATGTCATAACCATACTTCATCAAATTGTGCAATCAAGCATGTCTCTTCGGATAGATCTAGATAGAACAAATTATCTCTAGTCTATTCTCCACTTCCAATTAGTTCACTAGTGGCATTAAATATTTTAGCCTTTTTGTGATGAAACTTCACTTGGTAACCAGTGCTATTAAGTTGTGCAACACTTAGCAAATTATAGTTAAGACTTTCAACCCAATAAGCATTTTCACAAGTGATCTTATCAATTAGCTTAATTAATCCTTTACCCTTTACAAGACATGGTTCATCATTACCAAACTTAACACTTATACCTTTGTAATGATCTAGGGTTTCAAATTTACTTTTGTTACCAGTCATGTGATGTGAGCAACCGCTATCAATAATCCATTTATCTCCTTTGCTCATATAAGAAACAAGTACAATTTTGTCATCTTCATCATAATCATCTTTCATAGCAACATAAACTACTTCAATTTCAAAATCATCCTTATTAGTGTCAGTTTCTTCTTCAACAATATAACATGATTTCTTACCTTTATCCTTGTAGTCCTTGTACCTTTGGTAACCTCTATTTTCTCTCTTATCCTTGTACTTTCTTTCTCTTTCCTCATCCTTGTCATTCCTATCAGGACATCTTGCAACTATATGGCCAACTTTATTACATGAAAAACATATGATAGGAAGTTTACCTTTAGATTTTCCTTTTCCTCTATCCAATCTTCTGGCCATAAGAGCTTCAAGATCCTCTAGTTCCTCATCAGAAGTGTCACTATAACTATCACTATCACTTATACATTTTCTTTTTCCCCCTTAGACTTATGCAAAACCATTTGTGACTTGAATGCAGATTCAATGTTAGCAACAATGTAGTTATCATAGTTAGAAAGCTCAAAAGTAGTAAGCTTACCAACAAGACTTTCCAAAGTTAGAACATTACCAAGGTTACATCTAGATTCTTGAATTGCTGAAATTTTGATGACATATATAGGAAGTAAAGTTCTCAATACCTTTCCAATAGTAGTCTCATCATCAATAGTTCCATTAGCTCCTTAGCATTTACTACCTCCTTGATTCTACCACAATATTGAGCAATATTTTCACCTTCTTGCATTTTCATTTCATCAAACTTACCTCTCAAGCTTTTATCTTTTGCCCGTAGTACATTTGTATCACCACCATAGATATTTGCAAGAGTGTCCCACATTTTCTTTGCATTTGTGCAATCTTTAATGTCTTAAAATTCAAGATAGCTTAAGGTAGATGCAATCTCCAACATTGCTTAGTTGTGTTCCTATTTAGCTCTCATCTCCTTGACAGTCAACATGTACAACAAGTGCAACATAGTCATGTTCAACACAATATTTTGTTGAGTCACCAATACTAGCTAGATGCAGTTTCAGCAGACTCTGCCATGTAGGGAAGTTCTCCTTATTCAACTTTGGCACCTCCTTTTTATACATCTTGATCATTTGCTTCAAGTACCTTTAAACTTATTCTCTGTAAGAACCAACAGCTCTGATACCAATTGTTAATATGATTTAGAACAATAGAGAGGGGGGGGGGGGGTGAATCAGTTGTTCTTAGGTCCAAATGTAACAATTCAACTTTTAAACACTTCAACAATCTCAGATTTAATCATCGACATTACTCGGTCATTAAAGAATGTATGTTAGAAACATATAACATGCAGTCCACTATCCAATAGTATTTAACTTGCAAAACATAGAACATTCACACCAAAACATTCACACAAGTATAATACCAAGATTTATAGTGGAAACCCAATTTGGGAAAAACCACTTTGTAACATGTTACTAATATTTTCACTCTTCTGAAGTGAGCTCTGTGAAAATCCAACCCTGTTAAAGGTTTACACACTACTAGGTGTGACCCTGTTAAAGGATTTCAATCACCCTATTAGGAGTGAGCCTTGTTAGAGGACTTAAGTACATTCCATCAGAATATAACCTTGATTAAAGGATTTAAACAATAGTTGTTAGGTCAACCTTGATTAAAGGATTTAGACTGATACAATAGTTAGAAAGTAGCGGTAGTATCTGATCTGAAAAACATACAACTCACTTTGTAAATAACAGATCCAATTCACACATATATGTTGGCTTACTGATTGACTTCCATTTCCATCTCCATCATCGATCTACTCAAAATTTTATTCAAGCAATCACAACTTTGATCAACTCCTTCACCTTCATCCTTTCTTCTTAGACTTATCAGTCAGTTACATCAACATCATTAGCATACTTCTTTAACCTCATACTTAGGTTTTCCTTTATACCTCTTCAATAGGTAGATCTATCTTTTGCCACTTAATCTCCTCTGTGGATCTTAGGTTTAGGTTGGATTCATCGAATCCTTCCAATATTCAAGTTCTTCATCCATCCTTCTAGAAACATCTTCAATCTCCTCATTGAATTCATAATAAAATGGTTTACCATGCATTAAATTCTCCATATACTCAATTAATAAAGTCAACATGATTTACATAATCCTAGAATACAACTAAGTCGGCTAGGAATCTGAATTCTTCCTTCAAATGTAAATTACTAATGCTCAGTCAATACTGTGTTCAACTTCTCGGCCATCACTTCATAGCTCGGTCATTCCTTCAAACTGTCTCCCTCAGCTAATGTTGTCACTTGGCAATAAACTGATGTTCGGTCACCACTGAATTTACTTGGCATATATTGGCTCTCAGTCGACACTAACATCACTCGACTTATATTGAATTTCTTTACTTTTTCTCGGTTAAGCCTACTTGTTCAGTCTTGCTTCTTACTTAGATAAACAATACATTATCTTATCATTATGCCACATAATTAAGTACTCATTGAAGTATCAAATAACACAACCTTTCTCTATGTTCTATTGTTATCACCCCTACCCTAATCCTTCTCATCAATCAATAGATATAGTACTTTCTTAGATAACAACTATCTTACTAGTTAAGGTTTGACATCAATTATAATACAACAATTGCTTCAATTGTAGTTTCCAACAGTATACACATATACCATACACACTTTCCTCAATAATTCATCCTTTATTTATACCATCATCGCATTTGCAGAGTCTCCCACTATTGACTAGGTAAGTAACCGAACATAAATTTAAATTAGGTCGACACTAAATATGCCCATTATGGAAAGGAATGAGAAGTGTACCACATCACACCCTATATGGGACCAAAAATAATATCATATACATTGTATTCCATATTGCATTCACTGAGCCAATTAATTGAAGTGTAAACAACCTAGGTTAGCCAAACCTAGAGGAAGAAAACCATCACACTTTGAAACAATCTCTTTGAAACTCAAAATGTTGTGCCAACTAAAATGAATGAAGCTAAGTAAATGAAAACCTTATTTTCAAAATCATAACATTAGAAACTATTATGCAGAGAAATATGGAGCATGCATTTCATAAAGTTCAAAATATTGTTAGCCACAATCATACTTAGATGAATACCAATTCTACTACACTATAGTCCAAAGCAAAAAAATATTGAATCCAACATCCTTAAACACTATCTAACAACATTCCAAAACCTCATAAGTATATTTTCAACATGAAGAATATGCAAAGCAATATTCTCAACACCACTACATAGAAAGTAGTTACCAACAACAACGACAACAACATGTTGACATCAATGACAACTATTGACTCATCAATAAACAAAATTTACTCAACCAACAATTCATTCTACTCAATTATACAATACATATCACTTTGAGATCTTTTGCAAACCTTTGAGATCTAATTCATACTTCTCATTAATCAACCAATTCCATCCTCCATAGCCTCTTATGCAATGCTAAAAATATGAGAGCAATAAAGTGTTGAATGTAAGATCTTGATAGATATGAAAGTAATGGAATCAATAATATTTTGAATGCATGTATTTTATTTATTATGTTATTTTATGTTTATATTTAATGAGGAAGAGCTCCATTGATGTGATGATAGGATAGTTTCTAAATATTTTGCTTATGATTGGGCTTGTTAGGATTCATAATTTTGGTTTTCCAATTTATTCATCATCATTTTGGCATGTTCGGTGGGATCTTAGTCCTTTTTATTAATTTTGTTATTGCTTGATAGGGTTTAGTTTTGTGATTTGTAGATTTGGAAATATTGGAATTACCCATTCTTGCACATTTGACTCTTTGTTTGTACCTTTTTTTTCTCAATTTTCTACATGTCTGAAGTTATTGCACTAAACAAAGTTCCTACACTTTTGATTAAAAGTTTTTGCACTTTTGATGCTTCTTCTTGCACTTTTGATGCCTAAGGTTTCATATTTATTTACATTCTTTTTGTTTGCATCTTCTATTTTTAGTTGTTTGCATTTTTTGATTTCTGACACATTTGATTAATCTTCCTATGCATATGATCAATCTTCTTGCACATTTGATCAATATTTATGTTCGAGATATCTTTTGCAAATGGATTTATGGTTAGGGTTTCTAGTCTACCTTTGTCTTTATTTTAAATCATTTTGGTGAAATGTTATTTTCATCTCATGACTTTCTTAGCCAATTAAATTTTTTCAAAGTTTAAATCTTAAGGGTTCCATGTCATTTGTTAACTAACCCCATGCAATTCATATTCCCTTTAGCTGGTTACCATTGTCATAAGTTTAATGCAAAATGTGATGTTTATGTTAGGAATAGTGCCAAGAGATAACTGAGAGGGGGGGGGGGGTGGGGTGAATCAATTATCTACAAGTTACAATTCTTTATCCAATTAAGTATACTTAAACATAAAGCATAAATACAATGAAAGAACTCATGAACACAACACCAATATTTTGGTTACGGGGAAACCCAAATAGATAAAAACCCCGGTGCGACTTGATACCCACTAATATTTTGTACTAGTGTATAATGATCCGTGTTAGATCCTTTACCCTGTTAGGAGTAACTTTACAATATATAATTACAGTAGACATGGTCAAGGGTCAAACCCTATTAGGAGTCTTTTACAATTGTCCCTGTTAGGGGAGAGGATGCACTATCTGAGAGCTCACTGCTCAAAGGGGTGAAGGCTACAACCTTCTAAATAATAGATATACACTATATCTAGATCTTGGTGAACTACACTTATACCTACTGTCTGGATCAGTTCTAATGAATAGCATCAATACTTTACTTGATAACATTGACCTTCCTCTAATGGTTCAATAGTTCACACACTCTACTCTGCTCTGCTTAATCAACCATGAACCACACTCAAGCAATCACAAATGTCTACCTTATAAATATCTTTCCTCTAAATGATATAATCAAGTCAACATGTTAGAACCACCTTGAAATCATAATAGAGAAGCCATAACAAACTTCATCAAACATTCTGTCAGCTCTACTATGCACGCAACACATTTTGAGACCTGTCCAAATAAGATAATTGTAGACACACACTACACATTGTCGGCTCTACCAAAACAACTGGATCTTTCTCCATAAGTTTAATTAACTCATGCGCTCTTAACTAAACATCAATGACTCTCCTATAAGATTAACTCCAAGAGCGCATATCCTAAAGATTGTGTGTGTGAAAATTGTACCTGTTCTGTAGACACAACACTTCAGTAAAACATTAGAGGTTAGCAAAAATGAAAGCTGCAATAAATGAAAACTAATCTAACCAGGCAATTTATTGCCTTCTAATAGGTGCAAGTATGATGTTCTCAGATTGTTATCAAGATCAGTGACCTTGACGACACCTAAATGAAGGATTTGAATGCAAAACTGATATGAAATATGAATGCAATTAATCTTTTCTTTTTTTTTTCTATGCAATGATATGATGAAAACTGATATGAATCTAGAATCTAAGATGAAATTGATATGCAATGAATTGATTTAAGATGAATTCTAAATGATATGCAATGCTCAAAAACAAGAATGATCTCACAATAGCTTGGATTCACAAAGATGATTCTTCAGTCTCCAATTCGACAGCGTGAGGATGCAAAAATATGAGATGATTTGTGAAGGGCTGAGGCCTTGATTTTATGGAAATCTAGGGCTTTGGAGGTGCATGAAAGAAAGCCATAAATCACTCAAATAAACTCAACTTGATTTTTTGAGTTATCTGAAAATAAAGAATAATTAACTCACAAAAACATGCAAAAGCAAAGTTTAACTCAAAATAGAGTTTAGCTTTAATTGATAATTGATAGTTGTCTGCTTTTGTGATTGTGCATGTTTTATTTATGAATTAATTTAATAATAGAGTGATTTATTTCTAACTTAACTATTTTTGAAAAATAAAACAATTGATTTATGGATTAATCAATTATTTTTCAAACTTTTATTCAAAATTACAATATTAAAAATTGACAAAATGATTTAATTAATTAAATAAAATATTTAATCAATTATTTGTAAGATTTTGGATTTATTATCAAAACTAAACATCATAATTAGGAATAATGGAATTAAATTCAATTAAATAATTAAGTGGCCAAATTAAATCTAATTAATTAAATATTTAGAATATTCAATTAATCAAACTTTAGGATAAATATGATTTATCGCCAAATAATTATAAAATTAAAGATAATTAAGATAATTAGGAATATTACTAGGAATATTCCCCGATGCAAAATTTGAGATAATCAATTAGGATTCGATGATGTTCAAATGTGCCTTAGGTTAGGACTTTGATGTCAATTTCGTTCGATGTGTCGATATAGAGGTTAATGAACCTATAGCCCATTTTTGGGGTATTACATTTTGCCCGTCTTTGAATTGTTGTGCAAAGTGCAATGGTTCAAAGACAGTCTGTGTATGATGTTTGAAACTGATATGAAGCAGAAATTGATTGAAAGATTTGATATGAAGATAATAGGTCCTGAATGACCAAAGATAATGTTAACTATAACAACAAATGAACCGATGATTGCGAAAAAAAGTGTCAAAACGCCTGATTTCGAACCTTATGATTACGAACAAGTGAGTGACCGATTCCAGACCTGATTTTCCTTATATTGAATCACATTGGTATCAATATGAACCCTTCAGTTTTTGAAGAACCAAGGAAATAACACAATTGAACCGATAGTTGCAAAAACTGATACAATTTACAAGATTAAGAGAATACCAGATTGATATGGATCTTGATGAATCTAATATGCCCCAAGTGATGATTGATTTGCCCCAAGCGATGAGGACTATTTGATGAATCAACAACTAGACGTGGTTGTTGTCTTGATTACTGAGGAAAGATATGATTCCAATATTTAATTTACAGACTTTGAATGATGTGTAATACCATGCCCCCTTCGGGATTAAAATTGAAATCTGACAAGAAAAGTTAGCGTTGATAGTTCAGAAGCATGTTAATTGATTTGAGAAGTGGTTATACACATCCAAGAACACGTTCTACATCATTTAGAGGTCCTGGAGACTGAGTTTGACGAGGTTAAACCATGAGTTGACCAGAGTTGACCAATTTGAAATTTTGATAGTTTGATCTAAGATAATCAGTTAAGTTGAATTCAGGATTTCTGTGATGATTGAAGGTCGATTATGCAAGTAGTGAATAATATGAATGATCTCAGATTTTGATTTTGATCCCAAAAAAGGATTCTACTTGCTATTTTGTTGGAGGAACCTTCATGTGAGATTCAGCTCTTGTTAGATTTGAAGATGCGATTTGAAGAATCGTTTAAGCATTGAAGTTTAGCCAACCACTGTGAGATCATGCAAACATGCAAAATGCAAAGAAACATGCAAAATGAAATGCAACCTAAGACCTAGGACCTAGTCACTGATCATGTGTCAATTTTTTATCATCATTGAACTTTTAGGTAATTGAATAAATCAACAAAATGCCCACTAGCTATGAAACCATAGACATATGAATATCAATTTTTAGGCGCAAGAATCAATACAACTCCCACTGGTTAGGAAACCATGGATATATGAATATTGATTTTGTTTTTGGAATATCAAATTAGATATAAGCACCAACGCACAAATGCCAGGATGACCTGAATATCATGTCCATTTGATATAGCAATTTGTATAAGCATCAAAACATAAATGTCATGATGACCAAAATATGCCTTGCGGTTCAAACACATCAAACAGTCAAGATATCATTCTAAATCCAATGTGAATTACCCGTAGTGACCCTTTATCATTCACATCCTTAGGTAAGATCATGTTTCATAGTAGGAGAAAGAACTCACTCAAAAAGACAATAGTTAGATCAAAACTTCCTTGAATCTTTCGGGTATCAATGGTCGAGGTACGCATGGCCATCCAATTCGAGATAGAGGCTCTTACAGTCGGACACCATTTCAATCCAGAATTTCCAAAGTTGTTTAGATTTTCACATACAAGCAGAAGACAAAGAAAAGATTATGCCCCCAATCATCACTCTCTAAATCCTGTAAAGGACATCATTGAAGAGCTCGAGTGGACACAATACGCAAAAATATTAATGTGAATAAGTAAGCATACAAGGAGATAAAAGCATGTAAAAAGCATAGATTGTTTCAGTTTGTGTTTGATGTTTGATTGCGTTGTTGTAGATGCAAAATCCTTTCTGGAGACGAGACTAACTGACTGACTTAAATGAAGTTTCAAAGGACTCTGACTAGATATGATACGTCTAAGACACATTGGAGGCCATAGGATATGACATTGATTGCCCCCAAGTGTGAACATTGATAGGATACCGACACTTGAGCTAATTGGTGTACAGACCGACTTATTGAAAATAGGAATGCGGAAACAAATCGGGAGATATGTACAAACTAAAGCAAGATTGAAAGCTGGGAAAGACCAAGATTGCACTGATAGATGGAGTGTTTTGAAACAAGTGGAGCCTATTTGTTGGGTTTTCACCATCCTGGCAAAGATTCTATTTTTGCCACCAAGGCACCTATTTCTAGGTTTTCACCAAGGCACTTTTTCTTTTTCTCATTTTTTTGTATTTTTCATATTTTTTACTTTTTTTTTTTTTTTTTTTAATGAATCATCAAGGCGCCTATTGCTAGGTTTTCACCAAGATGTTCATTTTTCAGGACTTTTCCCAATTTTAAAGATTTTTTAGGACATTTTACCATAGACTGAATGCCTTAGGCATAGAATTTCTTCAAATGGAGAACGTTGATTGGTTCTTGGAGCTATTCTTCTTCAGTCGTTGAGAGTTGATAGGCACCAGAGCCAAAAGTAGCAGTGATTACAAAGGGACCTAGCGAATTGGGTTCAAACTTCTCCTTGCGTTCTCTACGTGATTGATTTTTAGGATTTTCTCTCAAGACTAGATCACCAACCTAAAATTCTTTGTGTCTAACTTTCTTGTTGTAGCCTCTAGACATTCTCTTCTGATACACTCTGAGATGATCATATGCTGCTTGTCTGTGCTCATCTAGTAGTTCAAGTTCTTGTAACCTAGACACTCTGTAGTCATCATCAGTTGCCAGACCATGCATTCTAATTCTTAGTGATGGGATTTCAACCTCAATAGGCAGTACCGCTTCAGACCCATAAACTAAAGCGAAAGGTGTAGCCCCAGTAGGTGTTTTGATACTTGTTCTATAGGCCCAGAGAGCTGGATTGATCATGAGATGCCAGTCTCTTCCTCTTTTATTAACCGTACGATGCAAGATTTTCAATAAATTCTTATTAGAAGCCTCTGCTTGTCCATTCCCTTAAGGATAGTAGATAGAAGACCAATGTTGTGTGATCTTGAATTTGGCACATAGATCATCTAGGTCTTTGTTCTTGAATTGTCCATCATTATCTGTGATTATGGAATGAGGTATCCCATATCTGCATATGATATAGTTGAATATGAACATAGATATTTACTTTATAGTTGCTTGTGTCAAAGGGATTGATTCTACCCATTTTGTAAAATAATATGTAGCTATGAGTATATGGGTATGTCCATTACAAGAATGAGGATGTATAGCTCCTATAAGATCAAAGGCCCATTGGTGAAAAGGCCATTATGTAGTAAAGGGAATTAGATCTCTCCCTAGAGCATCAATTAAGTTGTCATGCACTTGGCACTTTTGACAATTCTCAGCAAACTTGATAGACTCTTTCTCCATTTCAGGCCAATAGTACCCAACCCTAATAAGTTTTCAAGCTAGTTTTAAACCATTTGAGTATGACCCACAAATACCATCATGGACTTCCTCTAACGCACATTGAGACTCTTCCCGTTCTAAACATCTAAGTAGTGTACCATCTAGACCTCATTTGTACAGATCGTGACCAATGATGACATATTGGGAGGCATTTCAGATAAGGTATCTCTTTTCATGGTGGTTGAAGGTATCGAGAATGATTTGGTCTTGGAGATAGGAAAATAGGTTTTTGTATCTGGATGAATCATGACCAACAACAGTGTAGATCATGCTAGTTTTGGGGGAATCATATGCAGGATAAGATAGTGCTTCCACCAGGAAGTCGTAGTGTAGCTCATGTTCAGGCTGCTGTAATAAAGTGGATAATGTTGCCATTGCATCAACAGCCTTGTTCTCCATTCTAGGTATTTGCTCAAATGTGATAGATATGAAATACTTATTTAAATCATCTACCATTCTCTTGTAAGGAATGATCTTTTCATCTTTAGTTTGGTACACATCATTGACTTGATGAATAACAAGTTGAGAGTCTCCATGAATGTGTAGCTCTGTTACTCTCCATTCAATTGCTATTTTCATACCATTCAAAAGGGCTTCATATTCTGCAATATTGTTTGTGCAAGGAAACTTTAATCTGAATGCTTTTGGGATTGAGTATCCTTGAGGAGTTATGAACAATATGCCTGTTCCAAATCCATTCTGTGTATAAGAGCCATCAAAGAATAACTGCCATTCTCTAGAAGAAAGAGTCATGATAGAGGAATCTAAAAATTCCATTTACATTGGTGTATCATCAATCATAGGTGCATCTGCTAATTGATCAGCAATAACCTGTCCTTTGATAGCTTTTCATTCCACATATTCAATGTCAAATTCACTTAAGAGCATGACCCATTTAGCTAATCTACCTGTGAGGGTAGCTTTGCTTAGAAGGTAATTGAGTGGATCAATCTTAGCTACCAAATGTGTGGTATGAGCTAACATGTAATGTCTCAGTTTCTATGATGCAAAGATCACAGCTAGACAAGCTTTCTCAATCATTGAATAGTTCTTCTCATATGCAACCAATGTTCTACTGATATAGTATATAGCTCATTCCTTTTTGTTCTCATCATGTTGTGCTAGCAATGCCCCCAGTGATGTACCTGTAGCGGAGACATATAAGATCAATGGCTTCCCATGAATAGGAGGCATCAAGATAGGAGGATTTGATAGATATTTCTTGATATGGTCAAAGTTATTTTCACATTCTTCATTCCATGCAAAGGTCACACCATTATGTAATGTTTTTGTAAAAGGTTGTGATATATCAGCAAGTTGTGATATGAATCTTCTTATAGATTGTACTCTCCCTTGTAAGGTTCTCATTTGACTGATATTCTTGGGAGGTTGCATCTCTATTATAGCCTTGACTTTAGCTGGATCAACTTCAGTGCCTTTCTTTGAAACTATGTATCCTAAGAGCTTTCTAGAAGTGACACCAAAAGCACACTTCTTAGGATTTAGTCGGAGACTAAACTTTTCCATTCTGTCTAGGATCATGCTCAAGTCCTTTAGATGTTTAGTTCTAATCATAGATTTTGCTAAAGTATCATCAAAATAATCTTCCATAGTTCGATGCATCATGTCATGGAAAATAGATGTCATGGCTCTTTGATATGTAGCACCAGCATTTTTAAGCCCAAATGGCATGACATTCCAATAGAAGGTACCCCATGCACATGTGAAAGCAATTTTCTCTTGATCCTCTAGAGCAATTTTTATTTGGTTATATCCAGAGAAACCATCCATTAAGGAATACATCTCGAAACCCATAGTCATGTCCACTATCATATCAATGTTAGGTAGTGGAAAATCATCCTTAGGGCACGCTCTATTCACATCTCTAAAGTTTGTGCACACCCTAATTGAACCATCTGGTTTAGAAATAGGTACAATATTGGAGATCCACTCTGCATAGTCAATAACTTGAATGAATCCAGCTTTTAGGAGCTTCTCTAATTCAGCTTTTACCAAGAGTGCAACGTGAGGATGCATCTTTCTCAACTTTTGTTTAACAGGTTTGACATTAGGGGCTATAGATAAATGGTGCATGATAAGATTAGGATCCAACCCTAGCATATCTAAGTATTTCCATGCAAAGTTGATCTTTTCCTCTGTTAGGAATGTAGTAAATTTTCACTTCTCTTCTTCTGATAATGATTGTGCTACATGTACTAATTGTGGTTCCTCTGTTATACCCAAATTGATAGATTGAGTGGGCTCAATTAGAACTAGAGATCTATCCTATAAATGACTTGGAAGGACATCAAATATCTCATCCTTAGGTGCCTCAAAGAGGTTTTCACCTTCGAATATGTCTTTTATTTTTACTTTTGTAGGTTTTGAAACTGCCATAAAGTGGTTTTCACCCTCAGAACTTCTTTTCTTTTTCTTTTTATTCTTATTTTTATGACTAAGATATTTGATGTCCGCCTCCATCATGCTAATGCTCAGTTCACTGATAGAAGTACTCATAGGCTCAACTGCATTAAGGTAGCAAGCAAGGGCATAGTCATTTGGGAAGGTATAAATACCATGGCTCAGATTTGTGGAGGTTTGATCAATAAGTTATGGATATTGGATAGTCAAAGTGGGGAAAGATTGGGAGATAGTGTTTACGGATATGGATCTGTCATCATTGGTCCTAACCCGACGCTCGAGTTCAAAGGTGATATTACAACTTAAGACATTCAATTCATGAATAGGCTCAATGTCATTATGGGAGTCCAATTCAGCCATAGGTGGAGCAGACTCAATAGGTTCATCATTTCGCTCTAGACTTACATTGGGATTAGGTGCATATTGGTGAATAACATCAACATGTTTCTCTGTAATAAGCTCATCTAATTTTGGAATGGCTCCCCATTCATAGTCATTTGATTCAGCCTCTGATTCAGGATCTCTAGGAAATCTTAGAACGTGAGTAAAGTCAGGGTGAATACCCCAAGAAGGGTTACCCTCATATTCAGATTTGAATTCATACTCATGGGAATCTGTCTCAGAATCACTACTACCTCCCTCTTCTTGATTATTTTCAAGATTAGCTGGTTCTTGTGTTGCAACTATCTCTTGATTGATAGTAGGTTATTGTGTTTCTACTACATTAATTCTTTTGATTGGATCATCTTTATCATCAAGAAGGTCTTTGATCTCTTTAGGCAATTTTTCATAGGGGATGAGTTCTGAGCTATCTGAATCACTATTCGATGGTTTTGTTTCTTCTTTCTTAAGAAGAGGTTCTCCTAGTGTGATCTGCTCTATGACATGAGAATAATTACCTTTGAGGTGGAAGGGTTTCTTTTTAAAGCCTAAGCCAACTTTGTCTTTATTTTCTCTACCAGTATGTGGGAGAGGTGCCACAAGACCTTTTCCTCTGACTCCTAGAGGTCCTTTACCTGAATATCCCATCTTAGCTATTAATTTATCTCCTGGGCCATATGACTTAGAAGAATCTTTGGATACTATAGAATCACGAGTTTGGACAACTGGGGATTCGGGTTCATCTCTGTATAGCCATGATAGCACAACTTCATCCTCTTCAAACTCTTGCTTGGATACTTGTTCTGCCACAAAATTCTTTTTATATGCTTTAAGAAGTTCCTTAGGTTCGGGCTTCGACTATTTCAAAGATTGTCCATAAGACTTAGGTGAGATAGGGAGAGATGTCAAAGATAAGACTGGCTCCATCGTATATTCTCCCATACTATTTTCTTTGATATCAACCTCTTTTTCAAGATCTTCCATTTTAGATGAGGATGCCTCTTTAGTTGATTCAATGGAAGATTCTCTATTATTAGGCACAAGCTTATCTGCACTTTCCTTCAATGTATTGCAAGTTGTATTCAGATCTATGGGGATAGTAACTTCTACTCCTTCATAAGGAAACTTCAAACACTGATGGTATGTAGAAGGAATAGCTTGCATTTCATGTATCCATGGTCTCCCTAGGAGGATGTTGTAAGCCAAAGGTAGATCAAGAACTTGACATATAGTATCTCTGATAACTGGACCTGCTCTGATAGGTAAGACAATGGTGCCTTTAGAAGATCTTTCTTGTTCATCATAGGCTTTCATAGTTATTTTCTTTCTAGGATCAATAGCCAATTCTAAAAATCTCAATTGTGTGATCAAGTTGTAAGAACAAATGTTTAGGCCAGTGCCTCCATCTATCAACACATGTTTGACTCTACGGTTCTGGATCAAGACTTCTATATGCAAAGGCTGATTATGTGGGTGACTCAAGGAGTTGTCATCTTCCTCTGAAAAGGAGATATATTGCGGAGATGTAAGATGTCCAACCATAGTCTGGAACTTGTCTAAATCAAGGTCATCAGGAACATTAGAACCGAGCAAAGCTTTGTCTAGTATAGCTCTATGAGCTGGAGAGATCCAAAGTAACTCAAACATGGAGATTTTTCCATTAGTGTGTTGGAGTTGTTGAACAATGCTATAAGATGTTGGCCTTGTATCTTTAGAATTGGAAGATTTAGAACCAACGTTCTATTTGGAAGCGGAAGAAATATTGAAGGGCATCTTAGGGACATTAGATGAATCTGGGATTTGTCCTTTTAGATGTGCTTGAGCTTGTGATCGAGTAACTGCATTAGCTGAGGAATGAGCTCTTTCTCTTTGTACAATTGTGATGACATTGCAACTTTCAGAGAGACATGGTTCAACCATATTGATGACAACATTATTTCTAGGGTAGGCATAGTTGACATTTGCCCCCATATTAGGCTGAGAAGTTGAAACTCCTTGACCATGTTGTGGAAATGGTTCTGTAAATGTTGTATGATCGTTATTGCTCTTAGGATTGTCAACTGTGATGTCTCCACTATTGATCAGATCTTGAATGGTGTGTTTTAACCGTAAGCAGTTATTAGTTTTGTGACCTTTACCTCGATGGAAATCACAGAATTCATTTTCTTTCCACCAATGTGGCTTAGGGTCTGGATCAGATTGTCAAATTGCTGGTAAAGAGATGATGTTATCAGCTAGTAGAGTTCTCATAGCTAATTCTAAAGATTCTTCAAGAGGAGTGGACTTTCACTTTTTATCCCAAGACTTGTATTCTGGCTTCTTTTGGAATGGTTCAAATGAATTTTGTTCTGAAGCTTTTATGGCTTGGGAACCAAGAGTCAGGTTGTAGGCCGGTGTCTTTGATGGGGCATGAATAGTGTCAACAATGCCATCTGTGATGATGCCTTTGTTCTTGTTCCAATTTTTGTTCTTATCTTTGGAACTAGATCCAGATTCATATTTGTCATTTTGAAGCATGATATCTCATTTCTTGACAAGTACTTTCTCAATCTTGATTGCATTATCTACCATTTTGTCAAAAGATGTATGATCTTGCATTTGTAATGGGTAGTTGATCTCTAGGACAAGGTTATTGATAAAGATTTTGAGTTTCTCCATTTCGGGAATTGGTCTAGCATATAGAGAGAACTTCTTTCGCCACCTCTTGAGGAATGTTAGGAATGGTTCTCCTGGATATTGCTTGAGATTACAGATATCAATCATGGTGACTAGATGTTGAATATTGTAGGAGTATTGTTGATAAAACAATTTGATCAACTCCTCAAAAGTTTTGATAGTAGAAGGCAATCTAGAGAACCAGTGGATGGCTGCTCCCCCTAGAGATCGAGGGAAGAGACGCATCAGATAGGTTGGCTCATGCATGAACTCCATAGATTGTGTACAGAATTCTCTAACATGATCTTGAAGATCTGAGTGTCCATCATACTTATCATACTTAGGCATCTCCACTCTTTTTGGGAATGGTGGCATGTACAAGTCTTTGTCAAATGGAAAAGGACATAGGGCCTCCATGGAGAACTCCCTGGGTTCCTTTTCTTTTTCAAGGTTGTTAAGTTTGACTTGCATGACATGCATTTGTTTTGTCATAGCTGTGAGTGGAGTTTCTTCCTCATGTGTAATGATATCTTCAACATTAAAGTTGGGAGGAAGTTTAGCTCCTTGATGAGCTAATTGTAAAAAGCATGCCTCTCTATCTTCTTTCAAGAAATGCTTCATCATTCGTTTGAAGTTATCATCATTTTGATATTGAGCAATTTCTTCAGGTGTGGGTTCCTAATCTGCACCATGTTGAGATTGAGCTCTTTGAGAGCCAAAGTTTGTCCCTAATTGAGACATGGTAGGAGTTTGTGGACTCCCTAGAATAGATTGATGTGGGGTTTGTTGGGTACCTCCGTGAGTTGATGAAGGAGGAATGTAACCAGTTTTTAATCGAAGGTTGCCAGCACCGTCATCTTTGTAAAGACCAGAATCATAGAGTTGCTCAAAAGTTGGACCTATGTGAGTCAAAGGTAAAGTATGATATATTTCCCCAAATTTCTTATGAGAGGAAGCTCTAGTTTCCACCATTAACCTTGGGTGAAGCAAAAGAATAAGATAAAGACAACCGAAGAATGAATTGAATCAAGATGACCAGATGACGCAACCTTGTCAAGGTTTGATTGGTTTAAAGATTTGATTAGATGTGGGTGAAGGATACTGTGCCCTGGATGTATGGGTAGATTCCCAAAAGATAGCGGACAAGATATCACAACACTTAGTCATTTTGATGATTGATTGAAGATTGATAGTTATGACAAGGTTTTGACACAAGATGATAAAGACTCAAATCGATTAAATAGAAGGCTAAATCAGATTCAAAAGGCCACTTTGGGATAATGATAAGATTCTCAATAGCTACTGCTCTATTCCTGACACAGTGATTTGTTCGACAGATTCTAGAAATAGGCTAAAAAAGCTAAGTATCTGGCAATTCTGATAATTTTCTAACAACTTTCAAAATTTTCCCAAACGACAATCTGCAGACTCGTACGACAGTGGGTATGCTATGAAATGACAGTTGAAAAGCTTGTACAATAGTTGAAAAACTCGCACGACAGTTGCTAGCAGGATTTGACTTTTTGAATTTGACTGGCAGAAAGACTCGTATGACACTGGGTTCTTTACCATACGACAGTTTGGCAGTAATGAAATGACATTTGATAAAAACTCATATGACTTTTTGACCTCCTGAGATGAATTTTGACTCCAGAAAGGAATTTCACTTCAAATTTTGCAAATTTAAGGTTTTCAGTTTCAGATTGTTTGCAAATTTCAATGTCTAGATTTAAGGATTGTAACAGATTTGTTTATTTTCAGTAACCAAATAGATAAACAAGCATGCAAAATAGTAAGCAAGTGATTTCAAGCATGTCTAAAAATAATGAACGAGGGAAAAATCAACCTTGCACATGAACAATCAAGGGACTTATTTGTGCTAATCCTTAGAAGTGCTAATTGTGTATGTTCCAAAAAGTTTTTCATTAACGCACATATTCCTAGAAAATGAAAATTTAGCCTCACTAGGGTTTTTAGTAATGGTTTGACTCTACAACTTTTATGATCCAAGAGGGTGAACTCTAATCCAGGCGCACTGAGGTTTTGACATAGTCTGAGAACTTAATCTTTAGGATCTGCTAGGGAGATCTGACAGCCCAACAAGAGACCACACCTGTGGAGATTTCTTCCAACAGGACATTTATATAGCGGTTGTCACTACCACGGCAAAAATGGCTATTACCACTTGAGGTTTCGTCAACGTGGTTGACCTAATTAAGGGAATGTCCACTATGGTTAACCCTCTCTAAAGGTGACTCACAAGATATACCACATGGAGACTAGTTCCAGATTCAAGGATTTGGGTTTCTAGTACTATCCAAAAAGGAAGTACAGCATAATCCCCTAGCCTTTTCACTTTTAACCCAAACAAAGTAGACAGATTAATCTGACACGCTAAGACCAAGATTATCTCACAAAGATCTATGACGTCAACCCCTTATGATCTATCAACCTCTCTAGAGAGAGAATGTCTCAATCAAAAGTTGAAGACACACTAATCTAGTGGAACATGAGACTCCCTCAGTATCCTCCCCACCTACAAGGGATCCTTCATTGAGAAGAGTTTCATTGGAAACCCACTCTCTCAAGATCCACAAATAGTGTTCATGGGGCCTAATTACTATGTGTAACAAAGATGCTGAAAGCAAACTATGTTCATTTTTATAGCCCAAATGAAGTCTGTGATAGGAAAGCAATAAAAGTCACTCAAGCTAGACACATGAGATGTTTGTTTTAGATCCAAAATCAAAGTCTTATCAGCTGAGAAGATTACCTGAATTCCTCACAACTTGCTTAGTATATTTTTACCTATTTTTAGTAATTCTTGCACTTTTTTCCAACCAAAACCAATAGGAGTCAATAAAAAATAGAGAATTTCAATTGTTAAGATTAGCCATTAGTCGAAATCTAAAAACCAAATCTGATAAACTGCCCTGAAAAATTAAACAACAATGAAAACCTGGTGCCAAAACTCATACGACAATGGGTTTGCTTCCAGATGACAGTCCAGAAACTCGTATGACACTGGGTGTATGATGATATGACAGTTGAACTTCCAAACGATAGTCTGTATAGTCTGACACAATTCTTGATCTAATAGACTGTCGTACAACAATGGGTATGGTCTGAGATGACTTTTGTTAGAAACTCGTATGAAAATTGTATGGATAGAATTTAAAAATCACAGTTTTGGCTCAGAAATCGACAAGAAAAAGATAGAAACTGATAGAATTGAATTGGAAACCCGTTTCAGGGCCCCACGGTGGGTGCCAGAAATGTGTGTGAAAATTGTACCTGTTCTATAGACACAACACTTCAGTAAAACATTAGAGGATAGCAAAAATGAAAGTTGCAATAAATGAAAACTAATCTAACCAGGTGATTTACTACCTTCTAATAGGTGCGAGTATGATGTTCTCAGATTGTTGTCGAGATCAATGACCTTGACGACACCTAAATGAAGGATTTGAATGCAAAACTGATATGAAATATGAATGCAATTAATCTTTTTTTTTTTTTAATTTTCTATGCACTGATATGAATCTAGAATCTAAGATGAAATTGATATGCAATGAATTGATCTAAGATGAATTCTAAATGATATGCAATACTCAAAAACAAGAATGATCTCACATAGCTTAGATTCGCAAAGATGATTCTTCAGTCTCCAATTCGACAGCGTGAGGATGCAAAAATATGAGATGATTTGTGAAGAGCTGAGGCCTTGATTTTATAGAAATCTAGGGCTTTGGAGGTGCATGAAAGAAAGCCATAAATCACTCAAATAAACTCAACTTGATTTTTTGAGTTATCTAAAAATAAAGAATAATTAACTCACAAAAATATGCAAAAGCAGAGTTTAACTCAAAATAGAGTTTAGCTTTAATTGATAATTGATAGTTGTCTGCTTTTGTGATTGTGCATGTTTTATTTATGAATTAATTTAATAATAGAGTGATTTATTTCTAACTTAACTATTTTTGAAAAATAAAACAATTGATTTATGGATTAATCAATTATTTTTCAAACTTTTATTCAAAATTACAATATTAAAAATTGACAAAATGATTTACTTAATTAAATAAAATATTTAATCAATTATTTGTAAGATTTTGGATTTATTGTCAAAATTAAATATCATAATTAGGAATAATGGAATTAAATTCAATTAAATAATTAAGTGGCCAAATTAAATCTAATTAATTAAATATTTAGAATATTCAATTAATCAAACTTTAGGATAAATATGATTTATCGCCAAATAATTATAAAATTAAAGATAATTAAGATAATTAGAAATATTACTAGGAATATTCTCCGATGTAGAATTTGAGATAATCAATTACGATTCGATGGTGTTCAGATGTGCCTTAGGTTAGGACTTCGATGTTGATTTCATTTGATGTGTTGATATAGAGGTTAATGAACCTATAGCCCATTTTTGGGGTATTACAAAGATAGGTGCAACTCAAGAACCAATAAAATATTTGTCAGCTCTTTTGAATAGACACAGAAAACTACTGCTGGAAAATAGCAACTGCATAACTTCACATCTACTGAATATCTGACTATGCGTCCATAACTGAAACATCACTAACATGTCTTCAACATATATCCAAGGGTTCAAGCCTTCATGACAATTGTATGAACAACTATACATAGAACACTATCTGTTACTCTGTCAGGAACACTGCTGACACAAGCTGCTCTATCACTGCCTGTACTAATAGTTAACCTCTACACCCATGATATCATACTGATATCATATCCATGCTACATATATTGAAAGCTTACTGCATAAGACTTCCTCCACACATGCTACTTTTCATATGTTGTCATCAATGACAAACATACAATCAGTACTAGCCACTGGCAAATCTCCAACAATCTCCCCCTTTGACATTGATGGAAACATGTGGAGTGAAAAACTACCACCAATCCAAATGAACATTTCTTTTTATAGCATTCTCCATTTTCTCAATTGAATTACTATCACAACTGAATATTTCTCCCCCTAAGTATATTACTCCTATTTTTCATGACTCTGTATACTATTCCCCCTTTGACATCAATGGCAAAGGGCGCTATTCATTTTAAGCACCGGCACTACTCCTAAGGTAGAGTAGTCAAACTTCCTTCAGTCCCTAAGGACTGATGCGTTTCCTTCTTTCTTCTAAACAAAATCAAGGAAGGGAATTACTCCCAACTTCTCCCTGAGATACTCAAAAGTATCCTTGGGCAAGGGCTTTGTGAATATGTCTGCCAACTGATCTTTAGTATTCACATAGTCCAGCTTGACTTCTTTCTCTTATGCTTTCTCTCTTAGGAAGTGATACTTGATCTCAATGTGCTTTGTCTTTGCATGCAACATAGGGTTCTTCGACATATTGATAGTGCTACTATTATCATAGTGAATAAAAATAGGATAATCAATCTGAATTCCAAAATCCTTTATCATCTTCTTGATCCAAACAATTGTAGAACAATTCAAGGCTGCTGCAACATACTCCGCTTCTACTGTTGATTGAGAAATACAATTTTGTTTCTTGCTTGTCCAAGTGACAAGTCTATCACCAAGAAACACTGCTCCACCTGATGTACTCTTTTTGTCATCAACACATCCTGCCCAATCTGCATCAGTGTATACATGAAGTTCAACATTTTCTGAATTAGGATACCATAGACCATAGTCTATAGTGCCTTGTAAGTATCTGAATATCCTTTTTACTGCCATGAGGTGACTTTGTTTAGGTTCTATTGCAAATCTTCCAACTATGCCAACTGCATTTGAAATATCAGGTCTAGTCTGAGTAAGATAAATCAGTTTGCCAATCATAGACTTATACAACATTATATCAACTGCTGGTGAGTCATCTTCTTTTGTAAGTTTGCATCTAGTAATCATATGTGTCCCTACTGGCTTGCAATCATCCATCTTGAATTTCTTTAATATTTCCTTCACATACTTGGACTGATTTATGAATATGCCTTTCTCTATCTATTGCACATTCAATCCCAAAAAGTACTTGATAGGACCAATCATACTCATCTCAAATGCATTCTGCATCTCCTTAGCAAATTCAGCACTAAGTTTGTCATTATCTCTAAAGATAATGTCATCAACAAATATAGCTACAAGTAGTAAACCTTTAGATGTCTCTCTAATGAATAGATTACAATCTGTTGCTCCTTTCTTGAATCCAATCTTTGTTAGGTATCCATCTAGTCTTTCATACCATGCTCTAGGGGCTTTCTTAAGTCCATAGAGGGCCTTTTTTAGTCTGCATACCATATCAGGTTTGTCTGATAAGATGAATCCTTCTGGTTGCTCAATGTATACTTCTTCTTTCAAATTACCATTTAGGAATGCTGACTTGACATCCATCTGATAAACTTTGAAGTTTTTGACTATAGCATAAGCTAGAAACAACTTAATAGCTTCTAATCTACTCACAGGTGCAAAAGTGCCTGAATAATCAATGCCTTCTCTTTGTGCATATCCTTTACATACTAACCTTGCCTTGTTTCTTACTATTGTACTATCTTCATTCATCTTATTTCTAAATATCCACTTTGTTCCAATAACATTCTTATCACTAGGTCTTGGGACCAATTCCCAAGTGTCATTCTTAATAATCTGATCAAGTTCTTCTTTCATAGCATCATGCAAATCTGAATCATTACAAGCATCTTCAACACTTAAAGGTTCAATCTGAGATAGTAAACATACCGCATCACTTCTAGCTGAGTTCTTTGCTTGTGATCTTGTTAAGACTTTGCCGCTCTAATCTCCAATGATGTCTTTCTTAGAATGATTTCTAGATGTAAACTTTGGAACTTTAGTTGATGCTAACTCATCAACCTTAGGAGTTTCTTCTTCACTTGTCTCAGGGTCATTGAATAATATATCAATATTGTCAAACATTTCTTCAATAACTGTTTCACTAGTAGAGGGTATGTGTTCTTCTTCAATCATGGGTGAGTAATCATGATATCTTTCTTGAACCATGAACTTTTCATCAATCTTAACATGAGCACTTTCAATGATCTTTTTCAATCTTAAATTAAAACATTTATAAGCTTAACTTTTAGTAGAGTAACCAAGAAAAATACCTTCATCACTTCTTGCATCAAACTTGCTTACTGCTTCATCCCTCTTGATGTAGCACTTGCTTCCAAAGATTCTAAAGTATTTTACTATTGGAATATTACCAAACCATAGCTCATATGGTGTTTTGTCAGCGCCAAGCCTTAACTGAATTCTATTGATGGTGTAGATTGTTGTATTGACCACATCTCTCCAATAGGTGTGTGCAATTTTTCCTTCTATCATGATGGTGCGCGCTATATCAAGAATGATCCTATTCCTTTTCTCTGCAATTCCATTTTGCTGAGGGGTTCTAGGTGCACTTAACTGTCTCTTTATGCCATGTTCTTTGCAGTACTCATAAAATCTGTCAGAGGTGAATTATCCTCCTCTATCTGATCTCAAACATTTTATCTTTAATTCATATTCATTCTCAACCTTAGCTTTGAATATTTTGAACTTATCAAATGCTTATGACTTATCTTTCAAGAATGCAACCCACATCATCCTAGTATAATCATCAACAAACAAAATGAAATACCTTTCACCATAGTATGATCTTGTTTGAGTTGGACCACATAAGTCTGTATGAATTAGATCCAACTTGTTCTCTATTGAATTATGCTTGCTTCTGAATGAATTCCTCACATGCTTTTCCATTACACATTCCCTACATATTGTATCAATTGGCTTTGCTATTCTAGGTAGATCTCTTACCGCTTTAACATTGCTTATCTTTACTATGTTATCAAAATTGATATTGTACACCTCAAATAGTGTATTTCTCTAAGTCATTATATCCAAGGGAATCCATGAATGGGATACTTTAGAAAGTGACCTAGAGCTCTCTATGGATGGAGTTGCAAGATTATTTGATTGATCTTGGCTAGAGCTATTAAGCTTATGACCTTGCTAGTCAATCACACAATGAGAGATTCAAATGAAAACAAGGGCAAAAATGCCAATATCTCCAAGAATCAAAATGAAATGCAATGCAAAGCTATAAAATGAATGAAAATGCAAGCTGTGCAAGCTAAGCTATGAAAAGAAATATGCAAGTATTACAAAGCCTCCTAGTTAAGCTAGATGAAGTAATCTAAAGCATAAAGGAAACTAAGCTAAATATGAAGCTATGAATGCTATGACAATGCAAGAAATGAAATTATGATAGCATGTAGATGCAAAAGCCAAGAATGCTCCAAATCTTCAAAAGCTCTAAAGTGACCTAGAAAACTTGTAGCATAACATTAGCATAAAAAGATTGATTCTGCAAATGAGGAAGAGAGCTCTTCTTTTATAGGAAATGAGAAAGAACGGACAATGGAGATTAAGAGACAAAAGTCTTAATCAAAGGTGGAGCTTGAAAGAGGAGCAATCCATGTGCACAAATATCCTCCAATGAGAAAATAAGAGTTGACTTTTGTGTCCATATGAAACAAAAAGTGTTTTTCTTCTTTTTATAAAATAAGAATAATGTTTTATTTGTGCAACTTAGGATAAGAGGAAAAGGTGGGGGCTTTTTATTTAATAAAAGGGGAGGAAATATTCCTTTTAAATAAATAAAGACTTAGGATAAAATGGTTACCCCAAGGCGAATAATCAAAAATGATAAAATAGGCCTTGATCAAGGAAATTGATATAATTGATAAAATGTTGATTTTTTGAAAATATTGATTCAAGGATTTGATAAATTGTTGAATGGGGGCCCAAAGTCTAGGCGACCATTTTAGGGTGCATACTTTTTCCACTCTTTGACTAATGTGTGATCATCCTAGGAACACATGTGGTCAAAAAAGAATTAAAATGTGAGATCGATTTAGGATCACAAGACAACTCAGATGTGTGTTTGAAAAATGGGAACACATCAGGACAAGCATAAGCCGGCTGAAAGACAAGACCAACACCATTATTGTTGAGTAATAATCAAGTCTGAAAATAAGAGATAAGATTCAAAAGACAAGACCAACACCATTGCTGTTAAGTGATAATCAAGTCTAAAAATAAAAATCTCAAGCTGAGTTGAATGATGAAGCTAAATCAAAGATTAAAGCTGATAGGTACCACCCCCTCAGAATTGAAATTGAAATTAGGTAGAGGAGAAACAGTAAACTGATAAACTTGATCAAAGCACTAGAAATCATGATCGAAGATGAAGAGTGATAGGATAACCATTAAGTAGTGAAGACATGCTCCAGTTTGACTAAAAAGATGAAGTCAAACCTTAGAGAAATGAAGCGAGTGAAAATGAATGATAGACTAGGAGTTTGAAAGAGATGGGGGTGAAGAAATGAAGGTGCCCCAACGAAGATTGAAGGATCAAGCCTCAAATGGTCAGCCAACTACGCAGAAGAAGGGGAAAATTTGAAATGCGATTTTGACTATCAAGATTAGCTCAAATTTTGATTTCGAGTCCGAAAATGGATCCAAGACGTTGAAATTAGCTAGCAGTGCAATTTTCGTGCAATTCTGAGATATTTTGAGAAATAGGTCAAAAAGTCAAAATGCTATATAAGGGGTGAAAAGGTCATTGATGATAGGAACAGAAAAGGATGTGATGAAAAAGACAAGGAGTGAAAGACATGGTCAAGAAGAATCGAAAGGTGAACGCAGTTGACCGACTAGTCCATGAAAGATAAAAGGAGAGCTCTCTCCTCATGCAAGGTGCAAAAACTAAACTATCATGAACCTAGGAATGCAAGCTACTATGAAAGTGGTTGACTTGCAAGGTCACAATGCCAATAGACATTTAATAATCATCATTGAGCTTTATTGGTAGCATCGCAAGATCATACAATACACACTAGTATGACTATGGGTATATGAATATGATCTATACCAGATAGAAATGTGGAAATCTCACCTAGGCACCAAAGACATGTAGGTCAATATGACTAGTGCAGTGAGATTACCTAAATTTGATATGGCAAGATTATACTCACATCGAGATACAAGGAAAGTCAAGATGACTATAAGTATGCACTTGCATAAATAGTCAAGGATAATACCTTGTAGATCCCAATGTCAAGTGGAACAAGCATAAATGCTAATGATAGTTAAGACCAACAAAATATATCCACAAGCAGAGAAAGAAATAAAAACATGTCCTCATGCCCTCAGTCTTCTAGCTATGCATCATCGAAAACCATTAGGGAGAGAACACTCAGCAAAGAAATCATCATAGATAACACACAAAGAAAGAAAGTCCAACAAGTCTTAGCAAGTTAAGTGTTTTAAGTGTGTGTGTGTAGGTCATAGAGTCAATTTTTGAGAATCGCATCTGCTAATGAGAAATACCATATCATGCTAGACTGCGGGTAAGACATCTGATAAGTGTTGAGAAACACTTGATGCTAGGGTAGTGTTGAAAAACACTGTTTGGGTGGTGTTGAAAAACACTATTTGCAAGATGTCCTAAAGACCAACGCATCCTAGAGACCAAAGCCAACACAGTTATGCCCCCTAGACAAAGACAAAGACCAATTCCAAACCAAGGCAACAAGGTCAAGGCATTATGGAGAAAGGCAAAGTGTCAAGGATGTATGCTAAGAAACAAGGGTGCAAAGGCCTCAAGTAGCATCTATTTCCAGGTTTTAACCACTTGGAGATTTTTTTTTATTTTTTCAATTTTTTTTTATTTTTGCTACCAAGGCGCCTGTTTCCAAGTTTTCACCAAGGCACTTTTTCTTTTTTCTTTTTAATTTTTTTTTTTTTTTGTATTTTTTCAAGACTTTATATGCTTTTTAGGATTTTTTCAGCATCATCTATGAATTTTTTTAGGATCAATAAAAATATGTACAAAGGATGCCCCCAGATAGAATGGGCATCAAACTCCCAAGCAAGATCACATCGTGTAGTCCCAATGTCTAGCAAGGTGGAGAACAAGAGGGATTAACAAGTTGGTGGAAGAGATGGAAGACAAGAGAATGAAGGAAAATGGAGGGAAGAAATCCTCAAAGGAAAACTCCTCAAGAGTACCCAAGCTAGGGAAAATTATCATGTAAAGCACATTTGGTCAAGCAATGAAAGGCCAGCATAGGATAAGTCACAAAAGCATAATGCAAAAGAAGGAAAGGATGCAGTCCAAAGGAGTAGACATTTCAAGAGGCTTCATAGCATCACGTTTTACTCTTTTTTATTAGATCAAGACCAAAGGGGAAAATGATAGCGAAAGGATAGAATGAATGGAGGAAAATAAATATGAAGGCTAAACATGAATGGAATGAAAGCAAGATCATCGTAAGATAGCTCACAGAATAGCCAAATGTTCGTGCATAGGTCAACATTGTCAAGATCAAAGATGGAAGACAAAATGGATGAAATATGTAGAAGAACTATGCATGATGCCTGATTACTAAGTTTTCATCATGGTACTTATCCAAGGTGCCACAAGGGGGTGGTTTTCACCATAGGATGAATTTATTTCTCTTTATTTTTGCTACCAAGGTGCCTGTTTCCAAGTTTTCACCAAGGCACATTTTCAATTTTTTTTGTTTTCTTTTTGAATTTTTCTATATATATATATATGTATATTTTTGGAAGAAGGCAAGATTTTTAGATAATACTCCTTGAAAGGATAAATCATGATATGCCAAGGATTCAAAATGATATGCTCAAAGATGCTGATAGGGAAAGGAGTATGGAAGAGAAAAATGGAGGATAAGGTTTTATGTAAAGCGAGTGAGGTTGGAAGATAGGAGGAATAGGAAAATGAGGAAAGGATAGAAGATAGAAGGATAATGAAGGAAAGGAAGGCAAGATCAATGTCAACACACACCTTGAAGGGTGGCAAGAAGATGGGGCAAATGTGAATGAAGGAATACGAGAAGGAATATGGCAAATGTTTAGTAGAGGTTGTGGTTTAGGCACATGGAATGGAAGAATGTTTTTGGAAGAAGATGAAGTGGAAGCCTTTGGAAGCTTGAATGTCAACTTCACTTATTTCTTAACATCAGAATCTTTCAAAAGAGACTTTGGAATCCATATAGTCATAGGCTTTTCATTTCTTTTTGATGATTTAGAGAGAATATCTTTAATGATGGATTTTGAAACCCATACTTGTCTTGTAATTTTCTTCTTAGATATCTCTTTTGACTTTATGCCTCCATGTCGATTAGAGGAGACATGGTGATCTTTTTTTGAAGGATTCTTGTATTGCTTCTTTTTCTTGTATTGAACATTCAAGTTACTTCCAAAAGACTTGGGATTTGTGGAAGAAGATGGAGGATATGACTGGTTTAGATGAGTTGGTGGATGAAAAGGATTCAAGGGCATGCATCTATGTTGATCTTGAGGAAAGATAGGAGATGGAGGGACGTAAGGACCCAAGATGGATGAGGAATTAGGAGAGTTAGGAGGGGAAAGTGAAGGGACATAAGGGACCAAGATGGAAGGAAGACGTGAAACCCTTAGTATTGGTGGAGGAGGTCCCAGGATGGACGTGGAAGATACAAAAGGATAATCAATAAGTTCATCAACATCTATATGACAACCAAGGACATCAGCATCTTTAGAGTGAGCATTAGGATTTGCAATAGGATCATGAACATCTTGAATAGGAGCAACTTCTTTGATAGGATTGTTCGGAGCTTGAAAAGGCTTAGGAAGAGTAGAAGGTGGAAGCGAACATGGAGTGGTAGAACAAGAAGATGGAAGACTTTGATCTTGACAAGGAGCTTTGGATAGCATAAGCGTATCATTTTTTTCTTGATTTTCAATAGGCTTAACATTGGAAGTAACAACACCATTTTTAATAATCTTAATGGAAGTATCATCTTTGGAAAGCGCAAGTGTAGTAAGGTTATTTTGATTGTCAATAAGCTCAATAGTGTAAGTAGTAGCTTGATCTTGCTTAGGAGAAGACTTAAGACATGGTGGAATGAATGAGGAAGAGTGTAAGGGATCAAAAGAACCATGAAATGGATAAGAGACATCATGAAAAGGATTGGATGACATGGAGGGTTCTTAATCTTGATCTTTCTTTATGTTCTTTTTTTTATCATTCTTAGAGTCCTCTTGACATGGAGCCACTTCTAAGGACAAAGAAGCATGTTGGAATTGTATGGAAGACTTTGGAAAAGATGGTGAAGGACTAGTTGAAGTAGACATTATAGTGCATAAAGGCTTAGGCTCTTTAGGTTTAGCATTATTGAAAGTATTTGCAGCCAAGTGAAGATTAGCTTGAGTTTCTTTAAGAGGTAGCCCTTGAGGATAACTATAGGGAACCGCATGAAAATTATTAGGATTTTTGTTGGATGAAGGATTTGTGACAGATTTGGAAGACTCGGAAGCTTTAAGAAATGTGTGGGTATTGGAGGAAGTAACGTATGGAAGGGAACCATCACAAGACAAAGGTTTAGAATTAACATGATCTTGCTTGAGAGTGAAATCTTTATTTTAAGCATGAGAATTCTTAGAGGAGAGATGCTCATAGTATCTACGTTTCAAATCAGCGCAGTACTTTTTATAGTCCTCAGTAGTAGTAAGTGGATCATAATCAAGGTATTATTCATAGAACTCATCATAGTCTCTTTCAAAATCAGAATCATATGGATCACCATCATAATCTATCCACTAGGATGACCCTTTAGTAAGCATGAGCACATGACGAGGACTCTTAGGAATAGAGGTTTCATAGGTATGACTATATGGTTCATCATCATAGCCATCATAATAGTCATCATAGTCATCAAAGGTGGGTGTGTCACTCTTCATGGGAGAGGTATCACAAGGATTACTATATTTCTCATATTGAGGAGTAAGACTCTTGGGAGAAGTAGAAGAGAAATGAGATTGTGAAGAAGAGGAAAGTGAAGACCTAGTGGAGGAAGAAGACTTAGATAATGAGGAATGTGAATAATGTCTAGAGCAGTCATGGTAAGAATTGCAAGATGAGGAAGGATGAGAAGACTTAGAAGATGAAGATTTTTTGGAAGAAGAAGGTTGTGACAGGATCATGTGTATGATCCTAGCAAAGGTGTCTGATTCAATCAATTTTTTTTTTATTTTTGCCATAAATTTATCACCCATGAGATATCTAGAAGGACTATTGGAGGAATAAAATTCTTTGAATTGAGCAATGAGTTCGAGATCATCCATTCTCAAGAGAGGTTCCATAACAAGATAGTTGAAATTCATGGTTCTAGAAGAGGAGGAATCAAGCATGGAAGTGAAAGAATTGATGAATAGAAGAAGGTAGACTAGAAAATAAGAGGAAAAGCATCAAGAAGACATGAAGAGTTTAGGAAGAAGAGGAAGAAGCATGAAGGAAGAAGAGAAAGGATGGAAATGGGAGACTAGGAAGACATGGAAGAAAGAAGAACAAGAGTCATTTTGTGCAATTTGATACCATTTGAGTTCATTTGGATGTTGAGAAATATGTCATAGCACTTAAGATCTGACCTGGACTAACCAAGGAAGGTTGGACATAACAGGGCAGCAAATTGATTATGTGTGATAGTTTCTAGGCAAGCTGTGCAATACAATTTTTCAATGCAATATTTCACCAGAAGCTATGCAATATTTTCCAGGTAGTGTATGTGATATTATCCAGGCAAGTAGTGCAATGGTTGTGTAGCAATGAACTATCGCACGATATTTCTTAGAACAGGGTGCGATATTGTTTCAGGATCGTATGACTCTTTGACCAGTGAGTGCTAAAAATCTCAGTTTTAAGGGTAATTTGTTCAAAATTTCAGTTTGAAGGTTGAATTTTTCAATTTCAAGCATAGTGCCAATAGTAAATAGACAGGTTTGCAAATAGTAGGTGATCAAACATGTCATAAAACACTTGAAACAAGGGCAAAAGCAACCTTGCCAAGACAAGCACTTGTGATATCAAAGCAATAAAATCCTATGAATGCTACCATGATGTTGAATATGCAAGAATGTTTACACGGGTATATCACAATGAGAACACTTCAAGCACTTTCTAGCCTAAAAAGATAATGACTCAATACTTAACAACTTGGCCCACACTTGATGCTCCATTGCCTCACACAAAGTGGTTGCCCACAATAGATATTGGCTTTGTCGTAGAAGTGCCAATGACACAACCAAAGGACCACAGATGGTGAGTAACCTTGGGGTGATCTAGGTTATTCCACTTGGATCAATCCTTGCACCAAGAAGCTAAGCGGCAAAATAAGGTGGCCTCTATCTATGGTTCTTAGTAAGGGCTTCCGTTCGTAACACCACTCTTGCTCCCCAAAGGGACTTCTTACCTTGCGGCAAGTAATAGACCTCGCGGCCTCAAGAGTACCTTAAGCATTCTTGCTTGACATTTTCCTCATGGTCGCAATCCCACAAGCTACTCACATCAAGTGAAGACAAGTGCTACGTCTACCAAGGTTTTGTGTCCTTGATAGCCTTGAGTTTATAGTGGGTTGGAATAGCTGGCAAAAGGCTTGTCCCCACTTGGGTCATTCCTCTTGATTGCTCAAGAGCAGGCCCGCTAAAGGATTCTAAAGATCTAAACAAAGAGTGGATCAACTTATGAGGTTCAAAGTTTTTGTTTCACCACAAGGGTGAAGAGCATACTCCCCTATATCAAAGTTTTCTCCTAAACACACCAAGAAAATATTCAATTACCCTCTTGCTTTCAAAATTCAAAGATGGGTCAAGATTTTCTGGTTCACCACAAGGGTGAAGAGCATATTTCTCCTACCACCCAAGAATTCCTACAACAAGATATCATGTTCTTATGAAATGAAACAACTAGTAATTGCCACACTTGAAATGAAATAAACAACAAGCACTTTATTTTTATTTTTATGCTTTGGGCAGCCCTGCAAAAACAATTAGTGCACGGTGGGCACAAAAAATGTACACCTCAAATAGTGCACTTCTCTAAGTCATTATATCCAAGGGAATCCATGAATGGGATACCTTAGAAAGTGACCTAGAGCTCTCTATGTATGGAGTTGCAATATTATTTGATTGCTCTTGGCTAGAGCTATTAAGCTTATGACCTTGCTAGTCAACCACACAATGAGAGATTCAAATGAAGACAAGGGAAAGAATGCCAATATCTCCAAGAATCAAAATGAAATGCAATGCAAAGCTATACTATGAATGAAAATGCAAGCTATGCAAGCTAAGCTATGAAAGGAAATATGCAAGTATTACAAAGCCTCCTAATTAAGCTAGATGGAGTAATCTAAAGCATAAAAGAAACTAAGCTAAATATGAAGCTATGAATGCTATGACAATGCAAGAAATGAAACTATGATAGCATGTAGATGCAAAAGCCAAGAATACTCCAAATCTTCAAAAGCTCTAAAGTGACCTAGAAAACCTGCAGCATAACATTAGCATAAAAAGATTGATTCTGCAAATGAGGAAGAGAGCTCTTCTTTTATAGGAAATGAGAAAGATTGGACAATGGAGATTAAGAGGCAAAAGTCTTAATCAAGGGTGGAGCTTGAAAGAGGAGCAATCCATGTGCACAAATATCCTCCAATGAGAAAATAAGAGTTGACTTTTGTGTCCATATGAGACAAAAAGTGCTTTTCTTCTTTTTATAAAATAAGAATAATGCTTTATTTGTGCAACTTAGGATAAGAGGAAAAGGTGGGGGCTTTTTATTTAATAAAAGGGGAGGAAATATTCCTTTTAAATAAATAAAGACTTAGGATAAAATGGTTAGCCCAAGGCAAATAATAAAAAATGATAAAATAGGACTTGATCAAGGAAATTGATATAATTGATAAAATGCTGATTTTTTGAAAATATTGATTCAGGGATTTGATAAATTGCTGAATGGGGGCCCAAAGTCTAGGTGACCATTTTAGGGTGCATACATATATGACATAGTCTTTTATGCCACAACTGTCATCAACGTTAGCAATAAAATAACTTGCTTCTGAATTGAGTTGAAAAATATTACCTCTTGTCTTTGAGCCTAATGCAATCATAACACCATCCTTGTTGTTAATGATGCATTTGTCATCTTTGAACTCGAATTGATAGCCTTTTCCAAGTAATTTTCCAACACTGAGAAGGTTATATTTCAAACCATCAACATAGAGAACATCATCAGTACTATTCTTTCCATCAAAAGTGATGGCTCCTCTACCAACTATTGGTTTAGGAGTGTTGTCTCCAAATCTGACCATACCACCATTGTATTTGTTTAGATGAACAAATCTATCTTTATCACCTGTCATGTGATGTGAACAACCACTATCTATAATCGAGCATGTCCTTATATCAGCTTGGGAAATCAATGCTAGCTTTTGTTCCTCTTTTACATCTTTATGTTCTATCTTATCTACAATAGCAATGAATCCAATTTCTTCTTCACCTGGTTCTTCATCCGAAACTCCATCTCCAACAAAGTAACATTCCTTAGAGTACTTAGGCTTGTAATCCTTTTTAAATTTTCTAGCTCTAGTAGGACACTTAGATGCAAAGTGGCCTATCTTATTGCATGAAAAGAAATTAAATGGTAATTGAACTTCATATTTTCCTTTCCTTTCTTTTCTCTTTTGGCAATCATAGCAATAAAATCATCTAAGGTTTTCTCTTCATCATCATCATCAAAATTACTAGAAGTGTTTGCAGATTTCTTACCATGAACTGTTACTTTGAAGGCTGTCTCACCTTTTGGTTCTGTCTTTAATCTTAAAATCTCAAAAGCTGAGATTTTGTTGATCAAGGTTTCTCTCTTGAAATTAGATGTAAGTTGCATGGTCTCATCAAGGATGTTGATCTTGCTTTCATATTCTTGAGTGAGAGTAGTCATCAATTTGTCCATAATATCTTCCTCAGATATTTCTCACCATTGCTCCTGCTTCCAACAACTGCTTCATTTATCCTTTGATTATAAGATTTGATGTTTTCTTTAGACATCATCTCTAATGTATTGAATCTTTTCTTCCATGTCTTTCTACGTGCATCCTTTGCTTGTTTGTCTCCTTCAAATATGTCTTCTAGGTACTTCCATATCTTGTGGGCGGTGTCTACTTTCTTTATCTCTAAAAATTCACTATCAGATAGTGCGCTGATAAGGGCTTCTTTAGCTATAGCATTTTGATGAAACAATTCCTTTTGTGTGTCAGTAGCATCATCCTTTGCAAGGTCTTCTAAAGTAGGAATCTTGGTTGCTTTGATAGTTACATTAAAAACTTCAAAAGCAATGCACTACAAATGAGTCACCATCTTGTTCTTCCAATCAAGATAATTCTCTCCATAAAACTTAGGACTTTCTTTCCTGAAGAATGCCATATGATCAACCTCAAGCTATTAAAATTTCTCTCTGAGGCACTTGGCTCTGATACCAATTGTTAGGAATAGTCCCAAGGGATAACTGAGAGGTGGGGGGGGGGGGGGGGGGGGGGTGAATTAGTTATCTACAAGTTACAATTCTTTATCCAATTAAGTATACTTAAACATAAAGTATAAATACAATGAAAGAAATCATGAACACAACACCAATATTTTGGTTATGGGGAAACTCAAATAGGTAAAAACCCTGGTGGGACTTGATACCCACTAATATTCTGTACTAGTGTATAATGATCCTTGTTAGAAGATCCTTTACCCTAATAGGAGTAGCTTTACAATATATTAAGTACAGTAGACCTGATCAAGGGTTGGACCTTATTAGGAGTCTTTTAGAATTGTCCCTATTAGGGGAGAGGACACACTGTCCGAGAGCTCACTGCTCAAAGGGGCGAAGGCTGCAACCTTCTGAATAATAGATATACACTATATCTGGATCTTGGTGAACTGCACTTAGACCTGCTATCTAGATCAGTTCCAATGAATATCATCAATACTTTACTTGATCACATTGACCTTCCTATGATGGTTCAACACTTCACACTCTTCTCTGCTTTGCTTAATCAACCATGAACCATACTCAAGTAATCATAAATGATTGCCTATAAATATCTTTCCTCTAAATGATATAATCAAGTCGGCCTATTAGAACCACCTTGAAATCACAATAGAGAATCCATAACAAAATCCATCAAACATTATGTCATCTCTACTATGCATGCAACACATTTTGGGACTTGTCCAAATAAGATAATTGTAGACGCACGCTACACACTGTCGGCTCTACCAAAACAACTAGATCTTTCTCCATAAGCTGAATTAACTCATGCACTCTTAACCAAACATCAATGACTCTCCTCTAAGCTTAAATCCAAGGGTGCATATCCTAAAGATAGGTGCAACTCAAGAATCAATAAAATCTTTGTCGGCTCTTTTGAATAGACACAGGAAACTGTTGCTGGCGAATAATGACTGCATAAATTCACTTCTACTGAATATCTGACTATGCATCCATAACTAAAACATCACTAACATGTCTTCAACATATATCCAAGGGTGCAAGCCTTCATGACAATTGTACGAACAACTATACATAGAACATTATCTGTTACTCTGTCAGGAACACTGCTGACACAAGCTGCTATATCATTGTCTGTACTAATAGTTAACCTCTGCGCCCATGATATCATGTTGATATCATGTCCATGCTACATATACTGAAAGCTTAATGCATAAGATTTCCACACATGCTACTTTCCATATGTTGTCATCAATGACAAACATATAGTCAGTACTGGCCTGCTGGCAAATCTCCAACAGTTTATCCGCTTTATAACTTTATGTGTTTGCACCTTATTATTTTGGCCCATTTCATGATGGCATAGACCCTCAAATTATGATCATGTGTATAAAGAAAGTCTTAAGTTATATTATGATGGGTCTCACTCATTAGCATGTCATAACATCCTTTTTGTGTCCCCGATCTCACAACTTGTTCAAAGTTCAACTTAGTTGTCTCTTGTGTAGGTTTTTAATAAAAAATCATTAGCTCATTGGAGATTCTCATTGGTTCAAATGAGTTTTTGAGTGGGTTGTGTGTGAATGTTTTAATTGATGGTGCTATGCTTAGGAGGTTGGTGAAGTTTTTCTAATGTCTCAATGGGCTAGTGCATAGGATTTGGACTATGTGAGTGGATGCATGTGAGACACTTGGGGTTCATGGAATTTTTTATGTGTCTTTCTGATGGAAATACTCAATGGCTCGTTGGGATATTTCTTTTGTTCTAGTGACCACCCAAGTGTTTGAGCCACAAATGAATGGGAGTCCATGTGGATGGAGTTGTGATCATAAAGTAACTCAAGGACTCATGAAGAGTATCCAAAAGCCTCAAAGACTTGGAAAGTGGAAAAATATATTGATAAATAGTGGGCCTAGTGAATTAGATCATGTGCTTGTTGGCTCATCAAGACTATCCTGAGGGTTCCAACGAGCGACCGAGTGGTAAAAATATACTTGTAGTGGTGGTACATGGAATTAGGATTCAATGCTCGCGCGCTCATTGGAGTTTGTCATTGGTTCTATGTATAATAAATACCTTCATGAGATTAGTTTGCTTTGAATCAATTCAATTTGAGCTAATTTAACATTTAAAACATAATGAATTGACAACTTAAAACAATAGACATCTCACAAATCACTATTTAAAGATGCTAATGAAATGCTCTCAACAAGAAACCATTAGAGACATATCTAAATTAAGAAAATTATGGTAAGAATGACGAAATAAAGCCCATCTTTCTCAAAATGTACTAAAATTATGCTTGTAACTCAAATTGACTATAATAAGGATGCAATTCTAAAATGATAATGAGATCCTTTTCTCCTAATTTTTGCGTTCTATTTATAGATTTTTCCAAGCTTAGGGAGTGGAGTAAGTTTAATCATGATCAAGTTTGGGTTAAGTTGAAGGTTTCAAATGTTGAGACAATTTAAAGATTTTATCCTCAAAGCTTGGGACAATGAGACAAAATGAGTGATCAAAATGTATTCTCAAAGTGGGTGATTGCGATTCAATTTGGTTTTGATGCATGTGATCTCAATTCTCAATTCCTATTAGTTGATTTAATTCTCTCATGTGATAGGTGAGAATTTTTAGAAATTAATATACTGATTTATTTAATTTCTTTAACCATGTGTACCCCTTGAATGGGCTAGATTTGATTTAATTCAACTATATAATTAATTACCTAATTAAATTATTTTCTTTATTTAATTCATCCCTTTTGGATTTGATTTCAATTAATTTATGATTTTGCTCTAATTGCTCACTTGGATTATCTGACCATTTTCAGGTGCTTATAGGTTCTAATGAGTTGTTGACTTTTGGAGAAGGATTTAATATTGGTCTTTTGAGGCATACATGTCAACATAAGTTATGATGAATGACGTTCAACATCTTGGAGGAATTTTTTGTTTGCCTCAATGCACTAATGCGTATGATATGGAAAGCTTTCATTTTAATCTTGATAGAATGTGAAAACTACCTCAATGAGTTGTTTGAGATTGATTGAGTTATTTTGAATTATGTTGAGCATCATTGCTTTGTATCCATGATGGGGTTTAAAATTGTGTTGCACTACATGTCTATGTCATAAAAGCTTGCACATATTTCATTAATGATGGAAAAGATTGGGAAATAAAAGTGATTCAAATTGGATTTTTTTATCATTTTGACAAGTTAGAGTAGATTTCAAGATAGAGAAGTGGAGAGATAGGTTTTATGTAACCAAATTCAACAAATGTAGTGAGATAAGTTGGAAAATTTCAAGCCAATGAGTCAATTTCCATCCCCAGGTTCTATTTTTTTTTATGAATTTAAGAGTATAAGCGTTAATAAGACATGTCCTAATTAGGGTATTTTCATAATTCAATTAAGGTTCAAAGTAAAATCTAAAGAAATGTCCACCACATTGAAAGCTTCAATTTTTGAGAGCCCAAAACCAAAGAAATAAAGAAAGAAATGACATATTTGTGATGACATAATTGCTCAAATCCTTGGGTCATCACATAGATTAGAATGTTTGTGTACAAACAAAAGCGAAGGGAATTGCTTGAGAAAATTGATGTGACTACTTTGACAAGAAAGAAGAAGCAACACATTAAACACATACCATATTGATCAATATTTTTCAAATTACTTGGAAAACCTTGTTACAAGTAGTGGTCATCATTGCACCAAAAGATCGACCTATTAATGCCTGATACAACCACTAGACTTATAGAAGACACAGGATGTGGTTAAACCATGTCACAATCCTGAGGGGAGCGCTGGCCATTTTTCCAAAAAACCTTTCCTTTTACTTGGTAATCTCCTCCTTTTAGCATATTCCTTTGGAGACAATGCTTTCCTTAGGACTAATCCTTCTTTGTAGATTCCTTTAGAAATAATGGTTTTCTTAGGCCTAATCCTCCTTTTTTGGAAGATTTCCTTGCAAACAATACCACACCTGGTCATCCTTTTGATGAATTTACTAGCATAATGAAGCTTGGTATACTATCAATTCCATCCTTTGCACCTCTCTTTCTCTTTACATGACCCATAGTAAGTCTTACCTTACTAGGTTGGTTTGGTCATGCTCTCTCTCACTTTTTTGAATGTTTATTTTGTCCTAGTTTAAGATTGATAACGACCTAAGTCACTTGAGGGCTTGGTGTTTTCCTTATCTCTTTTACCTTGATGATATTTATTTCGTATACATTTTGATCTACTTTACTGTGAGTATGAATCAGGTTCATAGTCTCGCTAAAGTGGGGCCTAAATGTAGCGTGCCAAATTGTAAGAACTTTAATTTTGGTCCTTATCTAAGCTCCATTTTAGTGTCTAAGGCTTCTATGCTTTTTATACTTGATCATGCATTGATTTGGTGCACATTTTGAGATTCTTCATTTCAAAATTGACCCCAACCTAGATCTAAGTCCCTTTTGCCTCATAAAGGGTAACCTGGAGTGTAAGGGGTGACATAGGTTGCACCCTACCTTGGGAGTTATCCCTTAAATGATAAAAGAGGCCCACATTTAAATTTGAGGATGACTCTTTTGAGTTTGGGAAAGATTTCAAATCCTCGTTGACCTCCTTTGAGTTTTGAGCCTTGAAATGGTTAGGCGAGGTATAAGTACAAAGCTACCTCCCTCATTTTGGGATCCACCCATCAAATTTGAATGAAAAATGTTAAATTGCAATTCAATTCAAGCACTCAAACATTCAAGGAGCAATCAACTTTATTCAAGCATCAAGCATGGAAGATATGGAGTAATGTCTAGATCCTAGAATGTGTGAAGGCATTCATGTTCTTCCTATCCCAGATCCAAGGTCAAGATTGCATCAAGATAATTTTCAAGCATCTTCATGAGCAATTCAACACTTATGAAGGTATAACATCTTGTCAAGCCTCTACTAAGTTAACATCACACTTTTTCCCTTATACAATTTCAATGTTAATTCCTATGAGGGCTTGTTTGAGGCAAACCCCTTTCTCCAAACATTTCCCTATTTTTGTGTGTGCAAGTGATAGGTGACAAAGTTGCAAATTCAGCTATGAGAAGATTTGAAAATTTTCTCTAGATCCATTGCTTTTTAATCTCTTTTTGGCTAATCAAGTGTGCCTCCCATTAGTAGGGACACGTCCAATCACCCTCTACACTCAAGGTTGCCCTAAACATACAATTTAGGCTGAAAATTTGTGTGCATGCTAGTTATAATGCATGTTACCTAGATTTGGTCTTATAATTCGCTTATCAGTCTATTATCTATTTGTATTTACAGATTTGCCTTTATTGCATCCTATCTTACCCTACTTCATTTCTTCATTCAAATTGCATTAATAATTCATTACACTCTTAACGAAGGAGAAACCCTTACACCCATTCAACATTGGAGTTCCCTTAAGCCTAACTAGTACTTTCCCCTTCCTAATGTAATGAGAGAGAGCTCAAATTTTAGTGTGATGTTTCCTTGTTTGATTGACCATTGTAGTGAACATTCATCTCATACTCTATTCACTTTCATTTCCATTTTTCTTTCATCACAGTATTAATTTTGATTATTATTTTTCTTTTCCCTTCCTCCAACATCTACTATGGATGCAACTAAAATAATGTTAAAAAAAGATTGCTTTTGAAAGTTTTTTTTTTTAATAGCAAAAGTGGACTAGCCACTGAATATATTTATTAAATAAATCTGATTCAAAGATTGCTTTTGAAAGTTGAGCTTGCAAAATTGAAAACAATAAAACATTTGTGAAACATTAAAAATAGTTGAAAGGGGGTTAATTTTTTGAACAAGTTACAAAATGTCATTCCATATATTTGAATAGAGATAATAAAATTGAAATACAATGTGAAATTGGTAAGTAAATTATGATGATAAATATATGGCATGTGAAAATATCATTGACATTCATGATTAATTTATCATCCCAATTTAAAATTTATGAATATCTTAACTTAATTGATGAGGTGAAAGAAATATTGAAATTTAAAGTTAATTTATCAAGGTCAATTTAAATTCATGAATGTTATGCTTAATTTAAAAAAATAAATGAAAACTCTAATTAATTTTGACCATTTTTCCTTTTTAATTAATTTTCCTTACAATGTTACCGTTAAACACGACGGTTTGCTTTTTAGCTTTTGTGTGTTATTTTTCCTTTCTTCCTTTTTTGCTTCTGTGTTGCCATTTAACACGCTCCATGATGGATTGATTTTTTTGCCAGCGTTTATTTAGTTATCAGAAACTCTTACCGTTTAGGTTTCTGATGACTGGATAAACGTCTCATTTTTAGGTGGAGATGCTCTACAGTGTGATGCAATGTGGCAATGCTTCAACAGAATGCACAATGTTCAATTACGATGCCCTAGCAATGTTTAGAATGTTCAACTCCAATTCCCTAGCACTCAGACCGCTCTGATGATCGCAGGGGACGATCTGATGCCCTAGCACAATGTTCAACTCTGATGCCCTAGCACAATGTTCAAGTTTGATGCCCCAGCACTCGACCGCTCCGATGCTCCACATTCTTGACACAATGGGGTCTGCTTGTGGACAGGGTTACCCAATCCTACAGACTGCTTTCTCCCTTTGCTGTAAAAACTCTGAGCACGAAAATCTTCGATTTAGGATGCCCTGAGTGGAAGACTTCTGGAGCTCTGCCTCGGCTGTGCAGCCTGGAATCAGGTAAAATGACTTATTTCAATGGGTTTTTGTATTGCATGAATTATAGCTCTTTCAGTGTGTTACCTTATGATGTTAGGGCATGGGTGTGTTGGCTTATGATGTAGAGTGCTGCTGTTCGGAAGAGCAAACTGAATGTGCCCAAGCGCATACCCCAACCCCTCTATGACCAAATTCATCACCCTTTGTGATGAGGATTCCTTTTCCTACATTGCCCATGGAAATCTCATCCTCATCTCAATGACCAAAAGATCACAAGGTTCAGAAACTTGTAAGTTCCACATTCTTGAATCGATAGTACTTTTTAATTTCAAACAACTATACTTTAATTCATATCGATATATGTTTTTTGAAATTTACAGTTTCAATAATATTTAAATTCTTATTATTTATCATGTAGAGGATAGAACAAGGCTAGCGTGTAGCAATTATCTTTGTTTTTGTTTTCAGTAGTTATATCTGAAAAAGAGGATGCCATTTAATTCCTTCAAATCAATAATACAGTGCTTCCTACATGTCATGGTGATAGCATTTGTCTTTTGCATGCTCAGGACCTAGTTCTTTCATTCTCTCTGACTTTAATGCCTACATCACTTTACAGTATAACCCATAATGCTATACATCATTTGATACTTTGCATGTAATTTATATTACAAGGGTTTTCAAAAGAAAGAAAATTCCCCAAAAAGTAACACAACGAAAAACAATTAAGGGTAGAGAGCCAAACAAGGCAGAAACAGATTGACTTGAGAATGGGTAAAACCGTAAATATATTAAAAGGAAAGAGTCAAGCAAGGCAGAAACAGAGTGGAAATAAACACGGGTATGGTTGCTGCTCAGGCGATTCGAGAGGTTCTCATATATTTATTTGGATAAGGGAATCTATGTCTTCATAATCTTCTTCTTTTGTGCGAGTCATGCTCTTTCGATAATACAAGTGCCCATATTATAATGAACCTTAGATGTCCTGGACAGTAGAAATGCAATATCCCGTAGATCTGACTTTGGCTCCATTATATATATTTATTAGGATTAGGGTATTTTGTCTTTGTAATCTTCTTCTTCTTGTATCAATGATGCTCTCTGGATGATACAAGTGCCCAAATTTTAATGAAGCCTAGATGCCCTGGACAGAATAATTGCAATATCCCCTGGATTTGAGTCCGGCTCCATTATATATACTTCAATTGCTATATTCATTTTAAGAATCATTGGATGAACTAAAGCTAAATTCAGCCACATTCTATAGAGGAGCTTTATGTCAGGCATTTTGGAATAGCTCTTGTTTGTTCTTGACCTTGTTTTCCGTAGAGGTAAATATTAAGTTGACACAAATCACATGTATGCTCATGGATACAAAAGTAGGCCACCAAGTTTCAAAAAGTAATTTACAATTTGTTAACTAAGACTGCCACAGGGAGGTGGACTAGGGGGTTTTTAGTTGAGGGAACTCAAAACATTTTTAGCCAGATGAAATTTGTGTATATTTGAATAGTGTAGCATTAATAGTGTATGACATTGCCAGGCAGTATTGGTTTAGATCATAGTTACTGGATTTGCGTATCCAGGCCATGAATCAGATTCGGATTTGTGAACCACTTCGTGCCGGATTCGCACAGGGTCCAGATTTGACCCTGTACTTGAATCTGATGATTTTCTTTTGAATCATAATGTTTATTTTTGACATTTGGCATTGATCAATGAATCAAGCATCATAGATTCATACTATGAAAGGATTTAGTTTATCAATTATGTATATTTCTCTTATTTTTTGAATATATAATGCATATATATATATTTATATATATACATATACGAATCATAATGGAAAAAAAAATTCACAAATCGGATTCTCGTACCCGAACCCGACTCAAATCCAAATTGGCAACTTAGGTTTAGATATTAGTTGTGCAATCAAGATGTTCTAGGCATCTAAGTTGGAGGTATGGCTGCTGGAAAGTCCTCCTCGTCCACCAGTTCAAACCCAGTATTTTACAGGAGGCCTACCTTTTTTTTGACAGAAAATTCTATGTAGATTGTTCATGGTGCGTATCCAAGGTTAAGGAATGTATATGATAGATAGACAAAACAAATGATTTCTCTACAAATCTTTCTAAAAGTATTTGATCTGTGAATAAACTTTTGAATGGTTTAGTGTTTGCCCTGACAGACCATGCCACAGTGGCAGGGGTATTAGCTGCTCATAAATATGTTATCAGAGTAATTCCAGGTGGTCAAATCAGTGCAATTGTTCTACCAATGTTAGCCAATTTCTTACCTGTCTAATCTAGACATATGTCCCACAATTACCATAGTTTGGCCAAGTTCATATCAGTATGATGGTGCAGACATTATTTTTGTTATTACAAATTTATTGATAACTCATCCTAAACATTAAGACAGACATTGCTGAGAATTTCAGTGCAATTTTTATTTGGGACTCTTTTTATCCACATTTGTATGATTGTCCCTTAAGGTCTTTGAAATATTTGTGTACTTTTTCACATCATATTTTCAGATATCCCATTTTCCCAAGCTAAGTTACAGGTTCGAATCCGGATGCGGGTACAAGAACCCGGTATGTAGATGTGTGAAATATTTTTTGGGGGTCTTGGATGTGTTTGTGTACGTGAATAGTATGATACTTCATCATTGATCAATGCCAAATGCCAAGATAAATATTAAATGGCAATCATTTGATAGTATGATACTTTATTTTCAGCAGCCAAGATAAATGCATCAGTACTTGTGACAAGTCCAGCTTTGACTATTTTAAAAACTCTCCATAATAATATCACTATTGTGAATGATTTTCTACGAGAACTATGTCGCTATTACAAATGACTTTTCGCAACATTGTGTGACTGCTATGAATAATTTCTACAGCTATGTGCAACTAGTTCAACTGGTGTTCTGCAACACTATGTAATTGTTGCAAATTAGTTTCCACAAAAACTGTGTAACTGTTGGGAGTGATTATCTGCAGCAACTATGTAGCTGTTGCAAATGATCTTTAGCAAAAACTATGATTATTGTGGAATGACTTTCTGTTACAAGTTTGTTGTTGCCATGCAATAGAGGATGTCATGGAACAACTTTCTGCAACACTATTTTGTTACCATAAAACTACTTCTGCAACACTTTAAGGCCACTATAAAACAACTTCAGCAAAAACAATGTTGTTACTACAGTACAATTTCTGCAACACTCCAAAGCTGTTGAATTTTCGAACCAGAATATTAGAAATGCAAAGTACTGAAACACAAGACCAAAAACGAAAGACACAAAAAATTATCCTGGGAAAACCCTGCCGCTCGAGGGAAAAATCCATCCACATCAGAAAATATCACTTTATTGAGTTCTCAAAAACAAATATAAAGATCTCTTGCTTATGACTGAAAATACTAACATCCAATCAATAAGCCTTATCCGTCTTATCCAAAGATAGTTTACTTTGTTTATACAACACAGAATAAAATAATAAACTCAAGTATCTCTCAGATACTTCTAACTCTTTAAAATGTCTTTCAAAGATGTGTTGATCATACACAGATCAAATACACAGTATCAATATGTCTATATCATATCAATATCAAACTTTTGAAACATATATATATCAGACATATGAAATAATTGGAGAAAAATTTACGTAAACAAGAGCATCAAATCTGATGCCACAGTAAGGTATGCTATGCAAAAACCTTTTTCTTCCATCGGCTCATATCCAATAGACTTCCCTTAGAATTGAAAAGTCTCCACCAAGGTACACAAGGAGAATGATCATTGCACGATAAAACAGACCCGTAGACCATTCAACCGATACCCTCAATAACTGAATAATCTTCTTTTTGTGGAATACAAATGGACACTCTTCATTATTATTCACTGCCGAGGATTAAGAAGCCAGACATATATATCCAAATCATACATGAGCCACCTCAGATAGGTAGGAGTCACGTTGCCATGTCATCTCATACCTATCGCCCACGATCATGTCTCATAGACATTGAATAGAAGCATACACAGAATCAAATAGAATATACAATGGAATGCAGAACGAGAGCTGTTACACCATAGTAAATGGTCGGCAATACACATAAGTTGTATCACCTGCATGACTTGGCACCGAAAGTGAGTAATAGCCGGAAGCTGAAGAGACATTGCCGTTACCATAAAAGAGTCGACAACAGTAACACAAAGAATACATTTAGGATGCCACACCCGTGTGAGCATGAAAGGAAACCCATAAACTTACGCATGTTATTAACACCCTGACTCAATGCATTAATGAAACTTGCTTATAGTCTTCATGATGTTGAGCAATAACAGTTACAAAGGAATACGATACATGGCATTATACAAAGTCATGATGGTGTCTTCGCTGAATGAGAGAAATGTCAGCATAGTAGATAAACTCTGAGAAAGACAGTAAAGATCAACACAGGTATGAAGGAGCTCTACTGCAGCTACCTCGTCTTTAACACTCTCTCTTAGCAAAACAGAGATCATTCATATGTCATTGCATGTCAAACACAAAGAGCTGCAACCAAAAAAAATGTCAATAACAAAATCTCATCACAGATTTTCTCAATATAATATTGTCATCTCAGCATGACATTCACCATGGCTACTCCCAAAGGGTGAAAGAGTAGAAAACTAAGTCAAGTCATGGAGTCTCACACATGACTTCCACCATGGCTACTCCCAAAGGGTGGAATAAGGGCTTTCACCTCAAACTTCCCTCGCAGAGAAGAATGCATTAACAAGGGATTGCACCTCGAACTTCTCCCTCACGGAGATGAACTCGTTAACAAGGTATTGCACCTTGAACTTCTCCCTCACAGAGAAGAACTCATTAACAAGGGATTGCACCTTGAACTTCTCCCTCATAGAGAAGAACTCAATAACAAGAGCATTCACCTCAAATTTATCTGTCTCAATGTATGCAAGCTTCTGCTATGTACTAGATGATATGTTCATCCTTGTCTTTATACTTGTTTTCTAAATGAAAATATGACCGCAAAAAATGATGTAATTGACCGATTATAATGTTAGCGTTTTTGTAGTTACTTATGCTTTTGGTAACCATTGATCTAAATAACTATTTGTTATATGTTACCATTGCCATAAACACAAAGGTATCAAATGGACATGTACTATGTATGAACAGAAGCCAGAGTTACAAATGCTTAGATGCTCCTGCTATGTCCTAGAAGATATGTTGATCCTTGTCTTTCCATCTGTCTTCACAATGAAAATATGACTGAAACAAAAATGATGCAATTGGCAGTCTGTGATGGGCACTCTAACTTTTTGTAGTTTATGCTCCTTCTAAACATTGATCTAGGTAACTAATGTAACATGGTACCATTGGCATTAATACAGAGGTATCAGATGGACATAGACTCAACTTGAACAGGAGCCAGAGTTACAGATGCTTAGATATAACCTCCCACCAGACCAATGTATGCAAGCTCCTGCTATGTCCAAGAAGATATGTTCATCCTTGTCTTTCCATCTGTCTTCTAAATGAAAATACAATGCTTTGCAAAATAAATTATTGGAAGCTGATTTTGTCATACATAAGAAACATAGGAAAAAATTAATAATTATCACATAAAATTCTTCCACAATTTTATGGAATGAAATGATTATAGCATATGCAAAATATTGGGCTTGTTAATAAAGTTTTAGATCTCTTTTAGCAAATTTTCTGGGGCTTCGACACATGGTTAGAGATCCATTAAAAATGACCAACAATGAATTTAAGTTAGATGTATTTAATATTTGTGCACTCCATGGTAAAAATGCTGGAAAAATGTAGAAGTATCAATCATAAGTGATTTACAATTTTATATCTTGGAAAACTGATAGTTAAGTAGGGTGATAAAATACCTCACAGAGATGTGGTCTATGGGGTTGCAGTCATTACAAATTTGATGGGGTTAATTGGCATTTTCAGCTAGGGAAACAATGAATATCATGAGTAGTACTTCAAAATTTTGAGTTTCAGAACTGCATGCTAAACATAACACAAAATGATCTTACATCTAATGCAAGTGCTAATGAAAACATTATAAATTTTGAAACAAAAGCTTTCATCTCTATTACTGTAGAAAATATAAATATAAAAGCTTTAATCTTGTGTTATGTAACATGTTTCTTTGTCCCCTTTCCATGGTGGCAGCAAAAGAAGAGCGATGACAGCAGACGAATGAGAGCAAACAATATTCTTCTTACAGGTAATCTACGTACTAGCTTCCAATATGTACAATAGTTAAATTTCATGAGTTGAGTCTGTGTATGATATTTTCTCCATAATTTCTGTACTGGTAGAACAGGGAATAAATTGTTCTACCTAAATTGAATGAAGTTCAATATGACTTGTAGCTAATGAGAATCCTTAGGTTTGTTCCAATTCTTCTTCTGGGTAATATACAATAGTTAAATTATGTGGGTTGATTCTATGTGTGCTATATTCTCTATCCGCTGCTCTGTTGTTAATAGTTGTTGAACCAAGTTTGGTATAAAAGACATTTTATGCTTATAGCATATTCGTTCCAATTTTGGCCGCATCCAAATTTCAGTCATTTGACATTTTACATTTTGGATCTAGAATCTTAACACATTCATCCCAATATATTCATGTTGGAGCTAATAAATACATGTATCACTTTTAATGAAGGCTGCGTGACATGCTTAAGCGGATGAGCTAAAATCAGTGCTTATGAAATCAGACCAATAAAATCCATTCTCCTATTTAACCAAACCCGCTCTGTGTAGAAGAAACTTGACTGTCGTGATCATCATGCCTTTTTTCATCACCTAGTATTAGTAAGACACGGGGAATAGACCCAAGATTTGCTTCTTTTTTATCATTTTTTTTTGTAAGTTCTTGCAGTTAGGCCTATAAATCAATGATTTGTTAATTGCTTTTCAGTTAGCCTAGAAATCTCATGATTGTGAGGAGCAGAGAGGTTTTTCTAGCTGTTCATCGTACCTCTATCCCAAGCAATAAACCGACCATTTTTGGCCACATTCATTGAAGCTCCATGACTTGTGACTACTTCTAGTGTCAACAAGGAAAATGTCCCAACTAAGAACTATAACTTGGAAAGTTCTCCGGTTCCTTTTTTTCCGAACATGCCAAATTAAAATAGAGGGAGTGGTTGTCCAAAGGCTTGATACCACAACTTTGGATTTAGAGACCAGCCTATCTTGGAAAAGTCTTAATAATTTTTCACGTGGATTGATGGGTTGTGACAAATGCTTATTTAGCCAACTTTTATATCTTTGAGTTGGATTCTTCAACCTACTTACAAAGAGTAGATCTGAAGGGATCATTGAATCTCACATGAAGTTTATCCCTAGTGAGCTCTTTTTTCTTTAAAGCCACTAATGCAAATGCTCCATCATTTGGGAGGTAGTTGTTGTGCCAACATTTGATTACTACTATCCAAGAAAGATCTTCTAGAGGCTCCACAAGGGATGCATAGTGGAGCTTTACTAAGTGGGCTCTGATTTGAGGTGCGTGACCACCTTAAATGATCTTCTTTGTTAGTAATTTACCTTTCTTGTTGAGAGAATGAAGGTAAGAGTGTCAATCTATTCCCTAGGGCAGTCATTGTAGAAAAATCTCACCACTTTTGTTCCTTTGTACCTTTGAATTAAAAGTATCTATGTAATGTTCCACCTTAGTGCACCAACTATTGTAGAACACTTCCTTAATTTCTAAGTGCCTCAACTATTGCAGTTTAATTTCTATAAGGTTGTTCCTGTCGTGTAATGATTCCACAAGTCCTTGAAAGCAACTGTCTTTCCATTCTTTAGTGATGGTCAATAATGCTGTGCCTACTGTGAGAGATAAAATTCCAGATATGTGATCCATTTTCTACTCTTTTAAGAAATGTGGTTAGATTTCAATACATATCATGTTTATTATACATGATAATTTGTGAACAATATGGAGATCCATAAAATAGTTATTGGAAGCTGATATTATCATATGTTTGTAGTTCTAATTGCACTAACACGGATTCATAATGTGGAAATATAAATAAGGAACACAAGGACAAACTAGTAAATTATTCCATTGAATGCTTCCACAATTTCATGGAATGAATGATTTTAGATTATGCAAAATAGTAGGCTTGTTTTTTATTAGGGTAAAAACAAGTTTTAAAGGGACCCAAAACCCTCTACAAGCAGATTTTGACAGCGATTTGGAACCCCACACCCTCTACAAGCAGATTTTGACAGTGATTTGGAACCCCACTAAAATGAAAAGCTGCAAAAGATAGAGCATTACAATACAGTAGCCCCAAACCAGCAGAAAGACAATAGCTAAAAAAGAAATGTCCAACAAGGCTCCAGCTGTCCAACAGACCAAAGCACAAGAGGCAAAGCCTCACATCAAAGATGAGACTCATAATAAAGGAGATCCATTGGGTTTTGAAAGGCTCTCCAAACCATAGCATTAGGTTTTAACATGGCTACCAAAACCATAATTACAAACAGCTTCAACATATTGTTCATCAAAAAGCTAGCTGAAAGTAAGGGGAAAAGAACTCCCCTAGCCACCATGGGATTTGACTTGGTAGTGGGAGTGGGAGTGGGGGGTAGTTGGAGGGAGAGAAGGAGGGAGTGGGGGAGGGGGAGGGAGTGGGTGTGGGCGAAGGGGAGGGAGTGGGGGTGGCAGGGAGGGGGGAGAATGTGATGTCCTTGTTTAGAAATATTATTTAATAAATAATAATAATAGAATTACAATTTTGTTAATCCCTACCTGATGTATAGACACTATAGATATATTTTTAATACATATATAAATTGATTACTTGGAATACAAATTCCTAAACAACCTATAATACAACTAGTAATCAATTATGTTGACAAGAATCAATATTGAAATAACTAGCAATATTGATAATATATCAGTACTTAATATTAATAGTGTAATGTTAGATTGATCATCAATTAGATATCACATATTTAATTAAGTATAATCAATCTTTAAATATTTTTATACTTTAAATAATAATCAACTTTTAATACTTTAATATTTCAAATAACAATCACACCCGTCCTAAATTCTGACGAAGTCTACTTAATGCATAGAAGCCTTTCTAAAAGTAATCAACAAGTAAACATGGACAATCGTAATTAACAGGTAATATTTATCAAGGAGAACCATTACATATCAGCCAATATATTTCCATCAAATAGATAGTATTCTGCAGTCTAAGCTACAAACTGTGATTGGTTTGAGCCAACTCAGCATCTACCACATCAGCAATTGTATGTTTTGTCCAAACCAGCAGCGATCATGGCCATTAATAAATAAAGAAATTAATAATCATACAATATGAACGAAAACGTAGCAATACACGTACGATTTCATATATCAAAATATAAGAGAATCATTTGACCTTAGCCATGGAAAATTAATTCGTTGTTAAGTGATATACCAAGGGCTGCGATGATTAATTAATAATCCGTTTACAATATTCATAGTAAGAGATGTGATCTATTACCAATGATTAAATTAGTTAATCAGTTACAAGATGGAAGGGCGTGTTTAAGACAAGATATGCCTCTTGAATAGTTAAAGGATACAACTCTTCATATCCATCACATATATAAAGAGACTTCAAAACATATCTGGAAAGATACGGGGAAGATAACAGGGAAGAATATGACAAAGGATTAGAACGAAACAGACGATCACAGCAAAGGCAGCAGACAGTGTACAAATACAGATAACTGATAAAAAGAATAATTAAGTGAATAGAAGAATTAACTGTATTGACATTGTAAGAAGCATTGCTAGGAGACAAGAAAAAATATAAAGATATATAAGGGAGGAAATGAGAATTATATTATACAACAGTGAATAAGTTGGAAGGAATAATAAAGGAATGGATATCTATGAATTACTTACTATGCTAACAAATAATGGTATTACATATAGATGCATAAATATATACATATATGTATATATATGTACATTAATAAAAATAAAATCTGATGAAAGGTTAAATATTATAATATATATATATGAAAGATGAATATGTATTATATATATTAAATATACATCTGAATTATATATCTGAATAATCTATACTATATATTCCAATGATCTAATATATATATATATATTCTCATAATGACAATCAATATATATATCGTTATTGATAATCAAGATATATATAATATAGTGTATCATAAAGGTATTAACATATATATTAATATTATAATATATATAGTATTTATATATGAATAACAACAATATCAGTGATTATATATATATACATATACATATATATGAACTTACATATATCTAACATTTATATATAGATTAATAATAATAAATCACAGGTACATATATATGAACTAATATATATATTGAATTTATATATGTGCTAATATTAATGAATCAGAAATATATATAGATTAAGATATATACTGTTATATATATATATCCCTGCTCTGGCTTCTTATCACGAGCCAAATTGGAAGGAAGAGAAAGGTGTCTTCGAGGAAAGCTGGTGTAAATCCTACCAATAGCTTTCTGTCCCAAAATAAGGTGGGGTCAGCGTCCCAATAGTTTGGGCTTGAACCTGTAAACTTTGAGGGAGCCTATTGGGAATGGTCTCTAAGCGCCTCGATCACATCCAAAATCATCCTAATCAATTTGACCGGGTAATTAGTTAAGACCTAGGATCATCCATCTAGGCATAAAGTGAACATTAATTCTATTTAAATGGTCTTTTCATTTAATTAAGTTGAATAGATCTTTATGAATGATAAGTATAATAAGTAGATTGGAGAGATCCAAAGTTACAGACTAACAAGGGACATTATAGAGAAGGCGAGAGTGGGGGAGGGAGTCGGCGAGGGGGAGTGGAAGAGGGGGAGGGGGTAGTGGGAAGGAGAGGAGGGAGTGGGAGTGGGAGTGGGGGAGGGGAGGGGGTGTGGGTGGGAGTGGGAGTGGGAGTGGAAGAGGGGGAGGGGGTAGGGGGGGAGTAAGCGAGGGGGAGTGGGGGTGGGAGTGAAGAAAGGGAGGGGGTAGGGGGAGGGAGAGAAGGAGAGAGTGGGAGTGGGAGTGGGGGAGGTGAGGGGGTAGGGGGAGGGAGTCGGCGAGGGGGAGTGGGGGTGGGAGTGGAAGAGGGGGAGGGGGGTAGGGAGAGGAAGTGGGGGTGGTGGGAGTGGAAGAGGGGGATGGGGTAGGGGGAGGGAGAGAAGGAGGGAGTGGGAGTGGGGGTGGGAGTGGGGGTGGGGGGGGTGTGTGGGTGGGAGTGGAAGAGGGGGAGGGGGTAGGGGGAGCGAGAGGAGGGAGTGGGAGAGGAGAGGGAGAGGGAGTAGGAGTAGGAGTGGGAGTGAGAGTTGAGGTGGAGGTGGGAGTGGGCGTTGGGGGAGGGAATTGTGGGTAGGGAGAGGGAGAGGGGGAGGGCATGGGAGAGGGAGGGAGAGGGGGAGGGTGTGGGAATGGGGGTGGGAGTGGCAATGGTCGTGGGAGTGGGAGAGGGGGAGAGAGTTGGGAAGGGCGTGGGAGAGGGGGGGGGGAGTGGGAGGTGGAGAGGGTGGGGTTGGGCGTGGGGGTGGGAGGAGGAGGTGGGGGTGTGGGTGGGAGAGGGAGAGGGTGAGGGAGTGCGAGTGTGGGAGAGGGGTGGGGTGATAGAGTGGGTGTGGGGCTGGGAGACGGGGAGTGAGTGGGAGTGGTAGTGGGAGTGGGAGTGGGAGTGGGGGTGGGGGTGGGCATTTTTGTGGGAGTGGGGGAGGGGGAGGGGGATGGAGTGGGAGTGGGGAGAGAGTAGGAGCGAGAGTAGGAGTGGGGAGGGAGCTGGAGTGGGAGTGGGGGAGGGAGTGGGAGTGGGGGTGGGGGTGGGCATTTTTGTGGGAGTGGGATACGGGGAGGGAGTGGGAGTGGGGGAGGGGGAGGGCGTAGGAGTGGAAGTGGGAGTGGGAGTGAGGGAGGGGGAGGGAGCGGGAGTGGGGGATAGGGATGAGGATGAGGACAGGGAGTGGGCGTGTGGGTGGGCGGGGGGTGGTAGAGTGGGTGTGGGGTTGGGAGACGAGGAGGGCATAGGAGTGGGAGTGGGAGTGGGAGTGGGGGTGCGGGTGGGCATTTTTGTGGGAGTGGGATACGGGGAGGGAGTGGGAGAGGGAGAGGGGGAGTGAGGGAGGGGGACGAAGTGGGAGTGGTAGAGTGGGTGTGGGGCTGGGAGACAGGGAGGGCATGGGAGTGGGAGTGGGGGTGTGGGTGGGCATTTTTGTGGGAGTGGGATACGAGGAGGGAGTGGGAGAGGGAGAGGGGGAGGAGGAGGGAGCGAGAGTGGGAGTGGGAGTGGGGGTGGGCATTTTTGTGGGAGTGGGAGTTGGGGTGGGGGATGGGGTGGGAGAGTGGGTGTGGGTGTGGGGGTAGGAGAAGGGTGAGGGAGTGGGAGTGGGGGTGGGGGTGGAGGTGGGGGTGGGGGATGTGGTGGGAGAGGGGGGGTGGTAGAGTGGGTGTGGGAGATGGGGAGGGACTGGGACTGGGACTGGGAGAGGGGGAGGGGGAGGGAGTGGGAGGGGGAGGGAGTGGTAGTGGGAGTGGGGAGAGAGCAGGAGTGGGGGATAGGGACGAGGACGAGGACAGGGAGTGGGCGTGGGCGACGAGGAGTGGGAGTGGGGGATGGGGATGAGGATGGGGAGTGGGCGTGGGGGATGGGAAATGAGAGAGAGAGAGAGAGGATACATTCACTTTTATTTTTGGAAGAGATAATTTCTATATTGAAGTAGTGGAGCCTGGGATAGAATCCATTTGAAAGCTACCTTACAAAGTATCCAAAGAATTTGTGAATTCAAAGATTGTTAATATCATTAATCTTCCTAAAGACCCTAATGAACCATTTTTTGGTATGATTGAAAAAATTGAAGCAAAGATGGGAAAATAAACGCTTAATAAAACTCATGATAAAAGCATGGACAAATTGTTCAATGACTTAGGTTTGCAGAGAACTTTAGAGTTATATAAAAGGACAAGATCCGTACCATGTTTGTCTCCTACAAGTTACAATAGAAAGGAATGTAGATGAAGAGAATATGAAAGAAGACAAAAGGATAGAGGAAAAGAATGAAATAGAAGTAAAATTACAAATCAAAGGAGTTTAGACTCCCTTGGATAAGAAAAATGAAAAATCTAAGATGGAAATTGTTGAGGTAACAAAAGAAAAATATGAAGTGCTATAGGTCTCTATATCTTAGGGAAAACTCAATGTGGATAAAATCACTCCTTCAAAAATGTTAAAATTGGGTGTAATTCTATGACAAAGTATAAGGAAGAAATGTTTGAAACATTTGTGGATTTGATTGAGTACATGTTGAAGTTTCTCCAAGAGAGACTTATAAAATTCAATATTGATCAATATTGAAGTGTTGAAGAAAAATCTAAAACTTTACTATAGGAAATAAAGTGTCAAAAATCCACTCTTGAAACAAAGCTAGCCAAGATTATTGAGAAGAAATTGATGATTGACAAGCTGGACAGATTAAAATTTAGGTGTACATAATCACTTAAGCAATTAAAAGACGAAATATCTATTTTTGAGAAAATCATAAAAAATGTTACTTAAGTGTATAAGTTCTATCGTTCTTGGCCAAAAGGTACAAAAACAATACAAGATCAAATTGACTAGACTAAAGATGAAAAAATAGAACTAGCAAATATGTTGGACCCTTAGATGGATAAAGATGGATATGCTTATACTGAGTGTAAAGGATAGTATTTTAAATTAAATAAATTGGTCAATCACAAAGAAAACATGAAGGACTTTTCTAGATTGCTGGATATGTATGGTGGATGTCTTGAAAGATTCAATTTTTTTTAGTGTATTAGTCATTGTTCTGAAAACTTGTGAAAGTGCAAAAGAGTCCATTGTACAAATGGAAAGTTACATTAAGCTTTTGATCTTTGTTGGAGTATATTTGTCTTCTAATTAGGCTAAACTAAAATTGGTTCACAAGAATATCAATATCATCTCTCCAAATTTTGGACTAGTGTCGTCACAAATATTTTAAATTTGAGGTAGGGTTTTTATTTTCCTTTGTAAATCTTCTTTCTGAAAAGATTGTTTTCTTCGTGTTTTCCATATTGTTGTAGGGTTTGAATTGAAGGTTTTATGGTTTTATTGTTGGAGGTTTTGGGATTTGAAAATATTTTTGGGTTTTTGTTGTGTGAGAAGAAATTATGGTATTTTAATATGCATGTGAGCATACATGTATTAATTTTGTATATAAGCATAATATTTTATATTATTCTAGAAAACCTTGTATTTAAATTCAAAAGAAAATTATGTTTTGGTTAGTATCCTAGGTTGTTCAAGGTGGAAACCTACAAACAATTGATTTAGAAAAATATGAAATTTAGATCCAATGAGGGTTTGATTGAATTATTAAACAGAGTATTCGAGAGAATAACGAAAATTGAAATCATCAAACAATTGAATGTGAAAACCCAAATTGAAATTAAATAGAAAAAGTAGGTTCTTGAAAATCAATTGCTTCATAGTGAGAAAATTACATGTATATATAATTTGAAAGTTTCTATAAAGGAAATTAAATATTATTATTTCTATATATTAATTTTGGAACTTAAAAAGAAAAAAAATTTAGTATTATTATTTATTAATTTTCAGATTTAATTTTTTTTTAAAAAAATTATTATTATTATTTATTAATTTTTGGATTAAAAAATTATTATTATTATTGTTTTTTTTTGGATCTATAACATATAATTTATTAATAGAGAAGTGATTACATAAGGGAAGAGAAGATGCCCATAGGCTTACAAATCTGCCAAAGCCATAACCAGGCTATGCAGCAACACCTAAAGTATCAAGAAGGAAGGAAGAAAGCAAGCATCAACGAGAGGATCGAGAGAAAAATAGAGTCATCCAAGAAGAAGAACATACAAAAAAGCAACCCACCACTCGGAGTAAGCGTAGAAAACTAACAGGAAAAAGGGCGAGCAGCTGTCAAGGGGTGAGTAGAACATCAAAAAAGGACACAGCTTTGTCACGCTCTTCCTGCGACTTACAAAGATTGTCAATCAAAGCCTTCAAACAATGCCATTTCACACACATCTTCTTGGTAAGCCTCCTGATCCACTTTACCCCGCCACCAAAGGAAGGGAACCCGACCAAATTCAAAACCATCCTTAAGCTCTTCAAAACACTCGCTGTAGTCAAAACCAAGACTAGGAATATCCCATTCGAGGATAGAGTCAAGACCCAACAATAGATCGTTATCAAAGAGAAGCTCCATAAGACTCTTTACCCCCTTCGCCTCACCAAGCTGCGGGGCCCATGCAGCCACCAGGGATATGATATCCACATTAGACCTGCGCTTTGCATAGCGTTCTTGATATTGGCTACCCAACACGTCGAAGACAACGATGGCTAGAGCCTCATTTTTAACATTCAACAGCCTCATTACGCGATCCTTGCTCCTCCACCGACTTTTGCTGCTTCAATGTTCTCACAGAGAAAGTAGCCTCCATTCTTAACCACTAAATAAAGAAACTTGTTAAGAAGAGAAAGAACAGGTGAGAAAAAGATCTCAGGAGGAGTTTAAAACAGAGCATGAGCAGGAGTGAAGGAGAAGAAAGCGGTCAATCAACTGACACCAACTGCCAAAAGGTTTAACACTACAAAAGAGAGTACCGCCAAACTCGAGCAAACCCAAAACTTAGAGCAAATCAAGTGCAGGGATGCGCACATCGAAAAGAAACACCCTGACGTCTGCCAGATGCAGGAATCCCCTCATCCCTAGGCAACAATCGACAAAGAGGAAAGGAGAAATGAAGAAATCCAATTACCACGCACACAATCCAAGGCAAGACACGTCCAGTAAGCACGCGCCACAACAACAGGAAAAGCGCATGAGAGCAACATGCCTTAAAGGCATAACCAAAGCAAGAAAGGAGCCCAAAACAAGCCTAAAGCAGGATCTTTCAAAGTAGAAGCAGACAAACACAGACCTGCAACACGACAGCTTAAAGGGTTAGAAAATCATTAGTAAAATTGATGGTGCCATCCTTAAGTCTTTGAGCTGCTAAGGCAAGAACAACCACATTACAGTCGCTGACAATAATCCTTTCTCCCAAAGGACCAGGGTTCCCCCTTGAAGCCCCGTCAAAATTGATTTTAATCCAGCCATGATACGGTTTTGTCCATTTAACCTACATCCTAGAATTGGAAAGAGTATTAGCATCTTTTAGACTACCGCTCTAAAATTTCAAGCAAGGCCAGTTACAATGGAGCTGTCTATCAATTTTTGCGTAAACATAGCTACCATTCAAGGAGAGAGGAGCAGCCTTCATAGTTTCTTCAATCGCAGTATAAATGTTGGACTTAATACTACGAATGGATCATTCTTTATCCTGAAAAATCTTTCGATTCCTTTCCTTCCACAGCTCCCATATAACAATTGAAGGGCTGACCTTCCATAATCCAGATAAAGCAGTAGATTTAGAAGGGACCGACCAACTCTGAAAAACACCCTTCACCCCACGTTGCAGAGGGCCAATAAAATTCAACTTATCTTGAATCATCCTCCAACGCTCAACAACAAAAGGGCACTGAATAAGCAAGTGATCAACATCTTCAGAAGCAGCCTTACACAAAACACATCTAGTTGGCCCTTGGAGACCAAACCTCTTTCTTCTTTCAGCAGTTAAGATTCTATAATGCACAGCTAACTAAGCAAAAGCCCCTGCCTTAGGCAGGCAATGCTTATCCCAGAACAGATTGGTGGGCCAAGGGATGGGGGCATTTTCTTCTTCAAGGGATAAATATCCTAGCTTCGCAGAGTACTCCCCACTATTTGACCGACACCACATCAATTTATCACTCTGATTACTCCTGTTAAAACTTCTTTGCTGAAACAAATCTGTCATAAGATACCTTTGATGATTAGTTAAGTTAAGAGCATCCAAACTTTTCCATTGCCAAACAGGGCCAAGAGAAGAATCCCTGCATTCCAAATAATCTAACACTTTTGAACCCCAACAAGTAGTGAAGAGATCTCTTAGTTCATCAAAACTATTATCGTCCTTTAAAATTGGATGGTTGTTCCACGAATCCAACCAAAATAAAGATTTAGATCCATTACCAACATGCCAAGAAACATGCCTGTTGATGACATGTCTACAATCTAGAATGAAAGTCCAGATTGCAGAGCCTTTAGGAGGATTGACAATAGTAAGGATTCGCTCATCATTGGGCGAATCTAAGTATTTTGATCGCAGAATTTTAACCCATAAACTATTTGGTTGACTGCATATAATCCAGACCAATTTAGCCCCCAGAGCCAAATTCATCCTTCTCCAATCTTTCAAACCAGCACCGCCATTAATCTTTCTTTTGCAAATTTTCTCCAAAGCTAGGAGGGGCCATCTATCACCATCCCCCGCCTCATTCTAGAAGAACTTCCTCATTTGATTCAAGATAGTATCTAAAACCTTATGAGGGATTTTGAAACAACTCATGGAATAAATAGGAATAGCAGAGACCATAGATTGAAGAAGCAGAATCCTACCAGCAGAAGTGAGCCATTGAGTCTTCCATCCCTCCATCCTATTGAAACAAGAGTCCATAAGATTTTTCCATAAATGTGGTCTCGAGGCACCATCAAACAAAGGCACACCAAGATATTTCCCAGGTAGCAAACCAATTTTAATCCCCAGAACCTCACTAATGGGAGCCTGAACACTTCTCACCGTATTGAAAAAATAAATCTCAGATTTATGCCAATTAACACATTGACCAATGGCACGACTATAGCTGTCCAGAGTTGCTTTAATGATACGAGCCTCCTCAACTGATGCAACACCAAGAAGGAAATTATCGTCCACAAATTGAAGGTGTGTAGAGGGGTCCACACCTTCAGCTATCTGAATCCCTTTCCAGCTGCCATCCAATCTCTTTTTAGTGATTAGCCTTCCCAAAACCTCAGCGATAATAATGAATAAGAAAGGAGCAATTGGATCTCCCTGTGTAATTCCATTAGAAGTCTCAAAAAAACCTTGAGGGATGCCATTAACAAGAATAGAAAGACGTGGGGTGTTGATGCAACTAGCAATCCATTTTACCCAGCCTTCCTTGAAACCAAACCTCCTAAGAACATTGAGAAGAAAGGTTCGATTGACATTGTCATAAGCTTTTTTGACATCCAATTTAATCATCATTATGTTAACTTTGGCAGATCTAACAGTGTGGACAACTTCATGAGCAATAATAATCCCCTAAAAAATGGATCTATTTGGGGCAAAACCACTTTGTTCCCCTGAGATGATACAACTTAAAACAGTCTTGAGTCTGTTTTCTGCAACTTTGACAATAATTTTATAAACCGTATTACACAAAGCAATAGGCCGAAAATCATCAAAGGACTTGGCATCCGATTTTTTTTTTTGGAATCAGACCAATAAAAGTGTTATTAAAGTCTTTAAGCATAAAACCTTCCGCTCTTGATTCCTCAACAACCTTCCATAAATCCTCTCCAATAATGTCCCAATTCTTCTGAAGGAAAAGAGAAGAGAAACCATCAGGTCTTGGGGCTTTATCCCCTCCCAAACCAAAAAGAGCATTTTTAACTTCAGCTAGAGAGACAGGATCCATAAGCATATTTTTTTGGGCCTCTGGAACACAGTTTGGAATGAGATTCAGCAACCCCTCAGCCTCAGGACAATATTGGTCATGCTGGGTCAAGATGTTTTGAAAGAACTCAACCGCAGCCTGGTTAATTTGTTTGGAATCAGTTAACACTTTGCCATTCCTATGCTCAATTAGAGAAAATTTTATTACAAACTCTTCTTGCTTTAACTGATTTATGTAAGAACTTAGTGTTTCTATCCCCTTCTTTCAACTAAGTTTCATGAGATTTCGCTTCCAATGGATCTCTTCCCTAGCCAACCGTTCTTTGTCCTATTTTAGAAGAGATTGTTCTTCTAAATGCATGAAATCATCCATGCCCAAATCAATCACCTTTTCATTCAGGAGTTGTAAGCTGTTGTCAACCTTGAGTTTTTCTACAAAAATATTTACGAAAACCTCCCTATTCCAAAGTTTCAGCTGGTCCTTAATAAACTGAAGTTTTTTGAAAAATATGAAGGATTTATTTCCATTCCAAGAAGGGGCATTCCACCACCAAGATTCAATATTACCTAAAAAATCATCCGCTCTTAGCCACATAGCTTCAAACTTAAAGGGAGAACGATCAGGGACAAAATCTTCTTGAATGTTACACATAATTGGAAAATGGTTTGAGCCAGAAATCGGTAGAATATCAGCTGTGCACAACCAATCTTTCTCCTCCCACTTCCCAGCCAGGAAAAATCTGTCTAGTTTCTCAGCAATATTAAGGAAACCACTTCTCCGATTGGTCCATGTGAAATCACCAGATTGAAATCTAAATCAACCAAGCCATTATCTAAAACAAAAGCAGCAAAGTCTCTTTGTCTTCTACTTTGCCAACCGCTACCACCTTTCTTATCTAAAGGACTTAAGATTGCATTAAAGTCCCCACCTAAAATGAAGAGGTCATCCTTTCTATCATCTAGAAGATTTGTGATTTCTTTCCATAAATGAGCTTTCTCAGCTAGATTGTTAGGTCCATAAATATTCAAGACATAAAATTTAGAGAGTAATTGTTTGGAAGTTACCTCAATCCATTGCCAATTGGAATGTTGGTTGAGCATGACCACATTAGCAACACTATCATCCCACAAAATCCCTAATCCTCTTGAAGCCCAAAACATACCTTTCCACTTAGAAAATTTCTTTTGAAAAAAAACTATATATTCACCTTTGAGTTTAGTTTCTTGAAGTAAAACAACATCCGCTCTCGCTTGGTCAAGGCCTCTTTTGAGCAAGCGAGATTTTTCAGGGGCATTGCAGCCCCTGATGAATGTTCCACGAAAGGAACCTCATTGCTGTCGGGAAAAGGCATAGCCTTTCCCTGATCTCAGCAATTTTGTCTGGTTTGCTGCACAACCAGCTTGTTCCAACTTCTCTTTTGTGGATTTAGGACCCCTCCTTCTCCTCTCACCTAGTTTTGGCTTCTTCAATAAAGAATCAATAAGATGAAGGCCTCTTTGCTCAAGAACATTCGTAGTATCACCAGAACCTAAAAAATCATCACTAAAGTAACTGAAATTGGAGGATGAATCCAACAAGTTGTCTCCACTGTCCCGAGCCTCATTGAAGGAGCATTCCAGATTTCTAATGGGAGAGATTTGACCATCCTTGGGGTCACCATCAGTGCCAACCATAACATTTGTTGTTAAAGAAGAGTCCTGGGCGTCTTGGAGTTTATAATGGCATCAATAATAGGATGGAAGCAACTGATTCTTTCCTGCGAAGAGGGCCTTAGCAAAGGGGCAGGCATCTGAGGGAGATCTAGGCCATTAGAGTTCAAACTCTTTGCCTTCCCCAAAGAGATGGAAGGGGAGATCTGAATATCAATGCTTTGGTCTTGGGAGAAGTCTTCTCTGTTTACCATAGAACGAACAACACAATTAGGTTGAAAATCTCCATCAGAATTGAAATCGGGTTTACAGCTTCTATCTGCCTCTGCTACAAGGCCTTTAGGGGGATGAAGGCAATTCTCCTAGTGTCAGGCACAACATAAGACTGCTTCAAAATATAGTTCTCTGGAAGGTTGAAACCATCTGAGGATAAGACTTTGAGAGGAGATAGGGGAGTTTCGTGAACCACTTGAGTAGACACTGAACAACACAAATTCTGCACATGTGGAGAGGCTAAAGGATCATCTGTGGTCCAACCATTGTGTTTGGGGACTGCATGGCTATCTAGCATAAGAGAGTCTACCTCTACCCCATCCTCCCTGTTCAGAATCATATTCTCTTCAAAATGAATCGACCAAGGGAGCTGTTGAGATCTATTGGATTCAATCTTTTTAATCAAATCATTACATTTGTTAACTTCCTTGCCCTTGCCCTTGCCTTTCTCCTTAACCTGATCATCAACTAAAACCAAGTTCGCCATCTCAACTTCAACTTTAAGTCGCGAATCTCCATTAGCCGATCGAAGCATAACATAATTAGGGATATGATAGCATTTTTGCACATGAACAAGGATTCTAGAATAAATATAGAAGTTAAAATCTACAACCTCTTTAGACAGTAAAAATTTCCCTAGAGTGTTACCAATGATCTCCAAGGTTTCCTCATTTTTATATTCCCATGGAAGATTTTTAAGTTTTAGCCAATTAGCTATACTTTCAACTTCTTCTTTATCTGGGTTGAAGTTGGGTTTCCAATCACGAATATAAAAGCTTATTCCATCTAGCGAAAAAGGACCACTCTTCAGAATCCAATCTTTATCCTCCTTCAAAGGGCACATCACCAGAAAGAACTCATTAGAGAGAGTTTTTAGTTCAAAATCCCCCCCCCCCCCCCCAAGTTCACCTCAATCCAGTTTTGAATCTTCGCAATGGAAGGCCATGGGCCTAGCCATTTCATAAATAGGGCTTTTGCTTGGAGAGTGTCAACCAAAACTTCGCATTGAGGATTATTAATTAAAACAGACGAGGATCTAAAAATAATTGTATTATCTACCTCAGTTGTAACCTTCTGAGAGGAAGACACAGTGTTGATAGCCGCTTTCAAAGAACCTGATCCCTTAGGTCTCCAAAACGTAGCTTCAATCTGATTGAAGCGAAATTTTATTGGAAGACCATAGGGCTCATTCCACTTCGAAAAGGGGGAGCTCTGTTTTCCCTTCTCCTGCCATTCCTGCCTAGATTTGGAATCCTTGAAGTGTCTTGCCTCGGGGGGATCCATCCTGCATGCATATTGGGAGGAGCACTGAGCAACCCAACTTGAGCTTTGAGGGAGTTTTTAAATCTACGATTATTCCAATGGTGGGAACCTCCATAAACTTGAGAACCCACAAACTTATTTGGGCTATTTGAGTTCCAGAAAAACCTCTTATTATTCTGCTGCACAGGATTCCTCCATGTCTGAGATGAAAAGTCGAGTCTACCTCTGTCAAAACCACCAGAATCCTGGCGTTTTCCACCATAGCCATTGCCTCCAGAGCCGTTGCCGCGCTCCATATATTTGTAATATGAACTCTCCTATTATTATTGTTATTTATTTATTTCAAACAAAGAAAATTAATTAATAAATAAGTATGAATTGATTTGTTTACATGCATGTTTTAATATTAATATTTTCATTTATATTTATTTTTGGAAAATTAATATTATTTAATTATTAAATACATGGTGTTTTGATATGCATGGAGACTTTATTTCAATACTTATTTAAAAAGTATATATGCATGAGATTTTAAATGAACGTTTTCTTAATAAGTCAAAGTAGACTTTAGTAAACAAAATTGATTGTTCTTAAACACATGAGACTTGTGTTGTGGTTTGAATACTTGGCATATTCTATTGTCTTGTTTGATGTTGTTTATTTGGAGAAATTACGTTGACTTTTAGAAATCGTATAGAAGAGTCTTCGAAGTGTTTTTTTTTGTTGACCTCTGATTTTATGTGGACAGTCTTTATAACCATTTTGAAGCCTCGATTGGATTTTGTGATATTTGTGAGTGATCTCATGTTGTATTGTGTCTCGATCTTTATTTTATTTGACCAAAAAGGTGAGTAATGGTGTTGTTCATGTAGATAGATTTGATCAAAAGGACCTTTGAGGTAGCTAAGACATTTAATTCTCTCATCCCTACCTGGTAAGCATCATGATCATTGAAAATTTAATTTACATTGCAAGTTTGAATGATAACCATTAATCCTTCATTTTTGTGAGCATTCTGATGATAGAGATGAGCCAAAAGTCTCTATAAATTGCCCTTTTAAAACAAAATCATTAATCTTTAATCAGACGGTGCCCCATATTTCTATTGAAGAATGTTCGGATTCACCTCAGGGCCTACAAGAATGTAGGGAAAACAAGCATAGTCAACATAAGGAACTACACAATCATCCCACAACTATAATGACTTGGAGGAAGTATCCCCAAACAAATATGGGGAACATGAAATAAAATAGGTTAAGACTGTCCTGCAAGCCAAAAATTATAGAAAAGCTAAAACCACGAGGGGATGTGGAGAAAGATGAAAACTCAAAGCACCAAGTCACCCTGGGATCTTGCAAACATAACTACTAGAAGAGTAAAACTACGAGGGAAAAAAGGGTACAAAATAATAAGACCAATAGAGAACCCTGCAAGCCCATGATTGTAAACACCTTAGAGATCAAAATAATAATCACTCTTCTAACCCATAATCACGGATGGCCTAGAGTTTGAAACCATGATACAAAATATAGATCCAAACCTTTAGAAATCTAACTAGTGAACCCCAACTTGCTTCACCTAATGGCAACAATATTACGCAAAACCACAAAAACCCTAGTCACAAAAATGGTAAAATACAAAAGTTGCCTAGCCCTATTCCACTTATTATTAAATTTTTATTTAAGAAAATTATTATGAATATTATTTAGAAATACAACTATTTATAAATTAACAATAGTTTACATATCAAAAATATTAAATATTGTGAATGATTTGTGTTTTTTTAATAAATGGTAATATCTTATTTTTTAAAATTTAAGAGGTAATATTTTCTTTTTTTGAAAGAATTCCATTGATTTTTGTTTTCTTTTTATAAAAGTGTCGTTGATTTAAGTGATATATAGACATCTTTGTGATATTTTCATTTGTATTTTTTATTCCTCTTCCTCTGATTTTGAGTTCTCTTTTTGATTTTTTGGGCATGGGTATGCATTTTTCATGTTTTTAGTGACTTTTTGTGTTTTGTGTTTCTTATCTATATCTTGTGAATTATTTATATTGTGTGTTATATTTTGTGTGTTTTGTTTATGTGTTCGGATTATGTGTTTTTTTTATATATTTTATTTTGTTTGCTGATCCTCTGCAAAGTACTTGGCACTCTTCATCTGCCACTCAAGCTCCCTCTGAATCTTTAAGCACTTGCATCAACCTCCTAACTACCTCGTCCAAGATTGCTTGCAATGCTTGCTAGAGAGTAATGATATTCAACACACTATACTGAATGAGATTGTGGGGCTACCAAAGTCAAAACCAAATTAACTGTGCAATTATGTTCTCTGTAGACTTAGCACCTGACCTTGCAACTCACATAGCTGACATCTTCACTTCTTCATAGAAGTCTCTCTTGGTCCCTGCTATCTCAGAGATTGCAAAGAGGTTCTGTGAAATTTAACTCCCTCTATTAATCTTAGAACCTTAATGCTCTTAACTCATGCCTTGAGTTCTTGGAATTTATCTCCCTCTGAATGTCATTTCCTCGTCTTAGAAGAGACTGAATGCAAAGTCAATCTGTAGATTCTTCCTCTTCTATGAAGTAATGTGTCATTAACTCAGACCCATGACAGCAAGTTGTCTTCTTGATTCATTCTACTTGACTTCCTCACGGGATGCATCAGGCTCTTCCTCCCTCTCATGCTCCTTGAACATCCTTATCTCTTAGTTGTTAATACATCAAATGAGCTAGACTTGATCTGAACTCATACTTGATCTTTAGATTTGAAGTTATCATCTCTACTAGCTGAAAATAACTCAGAAAATACCAATACGGGTGTTCCAAACTCCACTAAGTCAATGTTCATGACAAGAGAATACAAAACACCACCCAAATCTATTACCATAGATGTTCCCCAGCAAGCTGGGCTGATACGGCTAGGATATTAGAAGTCACGAACTAGAAGGAAGTATTTAGAATACACCAATATATTGAATTCTTCTCAACTTAATATTTGCACAGCAACCATGAGCCAAACCAAACTCACAGCCCTTCCAAAAATGCAATCTAATCAACATCCTTATGCTCCTTGATCCGATCTGCAACCAATTAATAGCGATTACTAATAGTTCATAGGATCAATCTATTCACAGAGAATTACCAATGCTAGAAGCATACACGATTCACTATTCTAATGTAAGAAATAATAACTACATAAAAGATTCATGAACATTATTCAAAAGGTATGAAATACTTATCTCGTGATTGTCTAATCTTCCTCTCAATCCACCAAAGATCTTTCCTGATCTTTGAACCGGGAGATTCAGATCTCCGCATATGCCACTGTGGTGTCTCTTAAATTTGCCAAAGTATCATATGTAGTACTCAATCAACAACAGATGTAACTGTGATGTAGAGGTGAAGTAATTTAAGCCTTCCAAATACTACCAGCTTATTAAATATGTCATTCCACTTCTAACCAAGCAGGAACCAATTAAAGTAGAGCCAATGTAATACTTTATAAGCTGTCATGAAAAGCGTAGCAAGAAAATGCAACTAATCAATCCTGGACGACTTAACTGTGGCCTGCATGCATCTACAATAGCCAACTCTGCTTCCATCAGTACAGATTGGTACCCAGAAAAGAGATATCAACTCTTATCCTACGAATAATGTGCCCTGAACTCAATTTGTGGCTAATTGTAGCTCCTCATTAATAACACTGTGTCATAGAAGAATCTCAAGCCTCTTAAAGCCACAAACATTACAACTGTGATTTAAAAATAAGCATCATCCTCCACATCAGCTACTGGCTTCAATCCCATTGACCGAACTTTTCATTCATCTGTAGCTTCAAGATAAGCCTTGCCTCTTTCCAGCCCAAGGGATGTTATGAAACAATTTTACACCAATTTGCAAGCCATGGAAAGCTCCTAAGAATTTATCAACTTACGATGTAAATCTCAAAACCACTGCAACTTTAGTCCACACACTTCCACAATGATTTGGCAATAAATATATATATAGGAAGCTTTGTCGTTTTTCAGAATGAGTATCTCATAACCATACATCATTAATGATAGGGCTTGCATTCAAATGTTATATAACTCCTCTTCTTGGTCTGTTTCTCTTCAGGGAAGAGACCATTGATTCTATGGTGCAGACTTCTGCATTGACTCTTTTAAAAATTCATACAGACTGTTTTCTAAATTAGAGAATCATTGAATCTTTCTGTTCCAAGCTCAAACCTCCTCATCAATCAATCAATCAACCTGATAATATCTTTCAATCCTGATGTTGATGTCCTTCTGTAGAATAAACATCCTCCAGATTCTGTAACACAAGTGCAATATCTGCAATTAATCCTTAGTTTTTGTGACAAACACTTAGCTATACATTCTCCTACTAATGCAATCAATCAATCAATCAACAATCAACCTCAAACCTCAAACCTCAAGCTCAAACCTCCTCATCAATCAATCAACCTGATAATATCTTTCAGTCCTGATGTTGATGTCCTTCTGTAGAATAAACATCCTCCAGATTCTGTAACACAAGTGCAATCTCTGCAATTAATCCTTAGTTTTTGTGACAAACACTTAGCTATACATTCTCCTACTAATGCTTAAATAAATCGGGTTCTGGATCTTTCTATTAAACCTGGCTCTGATACCATGTTGAATTTTCAAACCAGAATATTAGAAATGCAAAGTATTGAAACACGACCAAAAACAAAGAACACAAAGACTTATCCTGGGAAAACCCTCCTACTCGAGGGAAAAACCCATCCACACCAGAAAGTATCACTTTATTGAGTTCTCAAAAAAGAACACAAAGATCTCTTGCTTATGATTGAAAATACTAACAATCAATCAATAAACCTTATCCGCCTTATCCACAGATAGTTTACTTTGTTTATACAACACAGAATAAAATAATAAACACAAGTATCTCTCAGATGCTTCTAACTCTGTAAAATGTCTTTCAAAGATATGTTGATCATACACAGATCAAATACACAGTATCGATATATCTATTATATCATATCAATATCAAACTTTTGCAACATATATATATCCAAAGTTGACAAACTCTCACTTGCCCAAAACTCGCCAAGCCCTAGAAAAGATTATTCGGGAAAACTCGGCCAGTTTTTGGAAAAACTCGGCAACTTAAAAATAGCTTAAAATTTAATTAAAAATGCATTTTTTTGCAAAATTCTATGAGAAGATGCATCCAATGAGTTAATTAATGAGAAAACAAAAGAAACAAGCTAAGTTTAGATATATATAAATGCATAGTGGGTACAAAATCGCATTCTCATGTGGAATGTTGATGACTAGAAGTCTGGAAGCAAAATAGTAAAGTCATCATTACAAATTACAATTTGAATTACATCTTCCTCTTCCCAAGTCTATGACCAAACAAGGGACTGGGAGAGGAACTAGAAGTAGTGGGCCTAGTCCTAGAAGTAGAAGCCTGCATTGAGCGTGACCGTGCCCCAAGCTCGGAGTCAAGGGGTAGAGCCCCTTGTGGGGTCAAGGGGCAGCGCCCCAGGCGGGGTCAAGGGGCAGAGCCCCTGATGGGGTCAAGGGGCAGCGCCCCTTCCGGGTCGGCCATCAATTTTCTATTAGTCAGAGTATTTTTTTCCCTAATTAGGTTAAGTAAAAAATACTTGTAAAAAGGTCTTAGGGTTGGAGATTCATAATATGAGGGATTTTGTAGCTTCCTGTGGCAGTATTGAGTTGCAGGTTTCAGATTGTAATCGCTGGAAAATAATAAAGATATTGGACTCGTTGTTGGTGGACGTAGCCCAGGGATTGGGTGAACCACGTTAATTTTTTGTGTCCAATCCAACTTGGAAAGTCAATCCAACTCTTCCCTGGTCGCCAATGAGACAACAAAAATCCAAATAAAACAATGAACTGCCGTTTTTTAAAGTTGCGGTTGTATATTGCTCACGCGCCGAGTTTTTCAAAAACTTGCAGAGTTTTTGGCGATTTTTTCAAAAACTCGGCAGTTTGGAAATGGCGATTAGTTGGCCGAGTTAATCACCAAGCTGGAAAACTCGGCGAGTTTTTCCAACTCGGCGATTACTTGGCGAGTTTGTCTACTTTGTATATATCAGACATGAGAAATTATCAGAGAATAATTTACGTAAATGAGAGCATCAAATCTGACGCCACAGCAAGGTATGCCATGCAAAAAACCTTTTTCTTCCACTGGCTCATATCCAATAGACTTCCCCGAGAATTGAAAAGTCTCCACCAAGGAACACAAGGAGAATGATCATTACACGATAAAACAGACCCGTAGAGCATTCAACCGATACCCTCAAGAACCAAATAATCTTCTTTTTGTGGAATACAAATGGATACTCTTCATTATTATTCACTGCCAACGATTAAGAAGCCAGATATATATATCTGAATCGTACACAAGCCACCTCAGATAGGAGTCACGTTGCCATGTCATCTCATAACTGTCACCCATGATTTTCTCTCATAGACATTCAGTAAAAGCATATACAGAATCAAATAGTCTATACAATGGAATGCAGAATGAGAGCTGTTACACCATAGTAAATGGTCGCCAATACACATAAGTTGTATCACCTGCATGACTTGGCACCAAAAGTGAGTAAGAGCCGGATGCTGAAGAGGCATTTCCGTTACCATAAAAGAGTTGACGACAGTTACACAGAGATTATGATTAGGATCCTCCAGCAATAAAAAGTTATGAAGGTGTCTCCACTGAATGAAAGAAATGTCAGCATAGCAGATAAACTCTGAGAAAGACAGTAAAGATCAACACTGGTATGAAGGAGCTCCATCGCAGGTACCTCATCTTTAACAAAAGCTACTGCAGAACAACTTCTTCAGCAACAAGGGACTGTTGCATAACAACTTGCAGCTCTATCCACCTTTACACAATCTGCATCCAACTTCCAACTTCCAACCCTAGCCACCTTTTACACCTGTGGATGCGCACGGATGTTCTTGACTGTGCATCCAGATGCATCCATAGAGTGTATATGCGCTTCCAAGCACATCCCCCCTCTGCATCCATGCCTGAACGAATCCAAATCCAGATGTATAGGCAGGAGGTGCGAAACTAGTATCTTAGGTCCCAGGCATCACAACTACTATTTACATAGTCTTTAATAAAATCACTGCTCATATCCATTGTTGAGCCTTAATCATTTCTATCCTATTTATGAATTTCTTACCCATTCTGAATGTATCCCTCCTTACCATCTCTAGAGAAATTCAAAATTTAAATGAGAATGGCCATATACGATGAGATTCCTTCTCATGCTGTAACTAGGAAAAAATTTGTATGACAATTTTAAGTGCAATGAATGAGCTTGCTCAAAGTAACCCATGAGATAAAAATGCTAATATACAGAATGTGCAAACCAAGAATACTCTGAAAAATAATATAGTAGTGTGCACCTCCATGGTTCTATAAAGAGCTACCTGGCAATTTTATTACCTGTGGGTTTGCCTTGCTGACAAGAACAGCTTCCACAAACTGTGTCAAAAGAAATAATTAATAAACAGTGACAGAGTCAATTGCTAGATGTAAAGAAAGCTCATAATTACATGTTTAAATCAAGTTCTTTGATTTCTTATCTTCTATATATAAAACAAACCAAGATCATTTTAAACTTCATAGGCTAAGTTCCCAAAATGATTCAAATACAATATTTAGGAAAACAAGTAGAAAATGAAGGCCAAACGTGAAGATTTATTGTTGTAGCCAAGAACAGTCACAAGACTCCATCAATAGTCTACACCATCATCCTGATATGAAGGCCAAATGTGAAGATTACAATAGGTTTACATATTCAAATAGGCTTTCTGATTCATTATAAGCTTGTTGTTTCTTTTCTTTAGTTAAATCCTTGCAACCAACAAGAATTATAGATGATACCGATTCCTTAATTGCAATTTGAATATTCAACATCCATTACATAGGTGAATGGATCTTGCTGAAAGCAGAGTGAATATTATTTATTTTAAGGGGCTTTAAGAGTCTTGCTGAAATAACAATAAAAGTAATATGCTAGACAGGAGGAGTGGCTCTGCTCTTGCCCATCCATGGGCTTTGAACAACCTTTGTACTGTAGTCAGAAGCCTGAAAAAACCAATACAATTAGTTGTGGGATTTTCTCTGGAAAGCACTTTCGTGATCTACTGGAATTGTCATTTGTTTGACTTCAATTACCATTAGAATTATGTTTCTACATTATGATTGTTATTTGTTTGTATTAATTTTTCAGTGCAGTATTGTTTTGAGAATATAAATCATAGATTACATATTCAGCAGATTGGTTGTTTTCCTCAGTTTTAAGGTATTTATTAGCTAAATTTTGTTGCTTTCTGCAAAGAGGGCCAGTGGGTTAATATAGTTTTGAGAATATGAATCGTAGATAATATATTCAGCAGATATTTTGTTTTCCTCAGGTTTAAGGCATTTGTTAGCTAAATTTAGTTGCTTTGTAGAAATTTCATGTAATTTGCAGGAGACATGGCGATGAAAGTGGGTCAGTGAGATGCTCAAGAGATTTAGTAAGAAGGATTGTACAAGAATCAAATAAAATATGGGCAATTGTAGGGCGTTCCAAATTCAGCCGCATAGCTATGTATGGAACAAATGTTGTCACTCAGGCTTTTGCTGCCATTTCCATCGCCAGTACTATGACTGTGGGCGTCAACTTGGAGTACCAAAAACTATAAGAAATCACTGCCCTATATATTATCTAGCGACAAACGCCTTCTGTTGTTTGGACCCCGTTAGTATGCATAATGAATTCTATGCCTTTTTGCATTCTTTTGTGTTTTTCTTTCCCTATCTATGCTTTTTGGCAGGGATAATTCCTAGGCTCTTTTTAGCACAGAGTTCAAATTGATAGTTTTAGTAATAGTTTTGACACTACAGTCAATGATCAATACTCAATGAATAGAAAGTTGTGTTTACATAACATTCTATTTTGTTGGCTTTTTTATTCATCATTCTATGTTTTATCCTTTTTTTTGTTTGTTGTCATTCTATTTTTGTTTAGCATGGTCATGCCTCGTGTGTTTTTATTTTGCCCGTGAGTTCTACTTTAATATGTATGGATTGTATTTTCATTTTCTATTTTTATTGTATGATTTCTCAGGTAGCAGTGATGACAAGGAGGAGAAAGCAGAACTCTAAAGAGAATTGTCTATACTAAAGGATTAAATAATTTTAAAGAGGATTTTGTAAACTAACTCCTCAACTCAATTTTATTTATCTTTGATTACAATGTAATAATTATCTGCAGCAATAGTTCATTTTATTACAAAGCAAATTTTAATTTTATTGGTGCACTTTTGAGTCAATTGCTGGGATCAGTAAACTTATTTGTAAATGGATTTGTTGTTTAATAAAAGAAATTTAGGAGGGGTTTAATTAGACCCCTTCTCAAGGCTGCAGGGAGTGGTCATTGGTTATGGCCATTTTTCTCAGCCAATTTATCTTTATTGTATTTTTTTTAACAAGATATATGTGAACTTTCACTCGTTCGCTTGAGTCAATATTTAAACTTCAACAGTTATTTTGTATATTTTTATATTTAAAGAATGTGGTCGAACATATTATGTGTGAAATGCATTTTAACTTTGACAACCATTTTGTTGCTATTGTACTTAAGCATGTGTTTGTAAGTTTGAATATTTATGTTCGTCTTATGTTAAGAAAGTACTAATTTTGAAATCCACTTACATTGTATGTTTGAACTTTGGCCTTGACATTTTTTGTATTTGTACTTCCACACTTTTTAAGTGTTTACTTTTTCAGTTGCCAATGTTGTCAATGTGTCTGAGCATGAGAGTGTGTGTGTGTGTGTGCGCAACTTTGAGCGAATGGGTAGGTGTGCATGCACGAGAGTGTGTGCAACTTTGTGTGAATATTTGAGTGCATGGGCATGTGTGTGTGTGTGTATGCTCATGTGGGTGTGTATGTGGGGATTGGGTGTGTGTGCATATGCATGTGTATGTGGGTGTGTGTGCACACATGGGGGTGTAGGCATGTGCTTGCCTAGTTGCATTGGTTTGTGGGTGTGTGTGCATGTGTGGTATCCACAAGTGCGTGCAAGTGGGTTTGTGAATGTGTGTTAGTGTGGGTGTATGTAGATGCATGTGAGTTGTGCATGTGTGGATGTGAGTGCGTGGGTGTGGGTGTGTGTATCTGGGGGACGTGTGTGTGCAAGTGGGGGTGAGGTGTAGACAAAGGGACAAGGGTGTTTGTGTGTATGTGTGTGATGGGTGGGGGTGTAGGCAAAGGTATGTGGGTGTGTAGGTGTGGGTGTGCACATGTGGGTTTGAGTGTGGGGTGTGCTTGCTCATGTGTGTGCACATGGATGTGTGGATGGTGCATGCATTTGTGCATGTGTATGTACACATGGGGTGGGTTGCTGGTGTGTGCATGTGTGGGCAAGAGGTGTGGGTGTTTGCGTGGATGTGTGTGGGTCTGGGGATTGGGGTGTGGGTGTTTGCGTGCATGTGTGGTTGAGGGCGTGTATTTGTGCGCATGCGTAGGTGCACATGTGTCCCTATATATGGGTGGGTGAATGTGTGGATGAGGTGTGGACATGCTTCTACGTGTGGGTGGGGCACGTTCGTACGCATGTGCGTGCTTGTGGGATACATGTATGAGTTTTTATGCTTGTGCAAGTGTGTATATGCATGGGATACATGTATGTGTGCTTGTGCTTGTGCAAGTGTGTGTTGTATGTGGTTGTTCATGTGCACTACAATGTGCACGTGTGTGCACCATATATGGGTGTGCACGTGTGTGTATGTGCCATATGTGGTTATGTGTTTGTGTTATATGTGGGTTTGTGCGTGCTTATGTGCATTGTATATGGTTAGACATTCGTATGCACGTGTGCATGCTTGTGGGATGTGTATGGGATGCTTGTGCAAGTGTGTGTGTGGGAGTGTGGGTGTGTGCGTGCATTGTATGTCGGTGTGCATGTGCATGTGCATGTGCATGCACTGTATGTGGGACATGCACATGCACATGCACACCCACACCCACATATGACAAACAAAAACACGCATGTCCACACCCCCACAATTGCAACCACACACACCCGCATCGCCACATCTAGACCAAGATTGAGGCCCCCACCCCCACTTGCACCCTGCATGAATAACTGTGCACACACACACACACACAGAGACACACACAGACACACATCAACACTTGCATATGATTACCCACACCCCCACACAAGTATGCCTACACCATCCCCACCCCCACTTGCATCCATGCACAAATAAGCAGACGTGCGTGCACATCGACACCAAAAAAGCATGCCTACACCTCCACCCAGAGCATGCCTACACCCACACCCCACACCCCCACAAAAGCATGCCTACACCTTCACCTGAAAACACACATGGACAACACCTACACACACACATCCAAACCACCACACACACGTGCACACCCTTATACACATGCACCCACACACCTACACATGCACCCACACACCTAGACCCACACATTTCATAAAGTGAATGTCAAATTCAAAAACAAACACACTTAACGTAAAACAAATTTCAAATTCATTTGTTTAAACATGCATAGATGCATACACACATTGTAAATAAAATAATTTTCAAATTATAAAACAACATGCACTTTATGTAAAATGAATTTCAAATTTTATTTAATTTAGTTATTGCCAAAATTTAATAAAAAACACACATATACATAAATTGAATTTTAAATAAGGTACACACATACAATTCAAAATGTACCTCGCACCAATTACAACCACAAACAAAATAAACTTTTCAAACATTGCCAAAATAAAAAGAGAGGGTGAATGTTAAATTCATAAAACATGCTAAATAAAGTCAAAACACATGCAACCACCCAAAGTAAATGTCAAATTTAGTTCAAATACAAAGATCACACAGATAATGTCAAAATAATCGTTCAAACAAATCACATGAATTTTGTTCAAACATAACAAAGAAGTTAAACCATGATGCACATGTTTTTTTAAACACAAGGAAATTAAATAACATACAACTCAAAGTCAAAGTTAATTCAAAGACACATGCAAAGTGAATGGATTGTTCAAACATAACAAAGCTAAAGCATGCAACAGTGTCTCAATGATAGTTCAAGAATACACAAAGTAAATATCAAAAGGAATGCATGTCATCATGCCAACTAATAAAAAATGTTTCACAAAAACATACTTAAGTTCAATAATGTCAAAGTACAATGACTCTAAACTGAATTCTAAAGTTTAACCACACTTCACACCAAAGTTCAAATGTACAACATAATGATTGCCAAATCTCTTCACAAATTGGGAATGTGTTCAAACATACACACGCCAAAATACAAACACAACAATATGGGTGTCAATTAAAACATATTTCACATGGTGTTTGTTCATTTTAGACATAGTTTGTTCAAGCACAAAATTCACACATATACAAGAGTACAAGCTAAAGTTTAAATATGCACAAAGTTAACATAAAATTGGTACATTCGTAACATAAGACAAACATAAAATTCAAACTTAACACACATGCTAAAGTACAAATACAATAAGGTGGTCATCAAAGTTAAAACACATTTCACATATAGTTTGTTTGTAAATCTATACAAAATGTATTTGAACACACCCTTCAAATATATACAAAATATATGTTGAAATCTAGAGGTTGACTTAAGCAAACGTGAAAGTTCAAATACATTTCATGCAACATTATTTCACTTCACACATCTTATTCAAATATATAGTTCACATATATCTTGTTAAAAAAATGCAATTAAAAAATAATATAAAAATAGACACAACAACAATAGGCTGAAAGACATGGTCATAACCAATGACCATTCCCTCCATCCTTGAAGAGGGGGCCAATCCAACCCTCCAAAATAAATATTCTTTTATTAAACAACAAATCCATTTACATATTGATTTGCCAAAAAGTTTGCTAATTTCAACAAATGATTCAAAGGTGCAACAATAAAATTAAAATTATCTCTTCATTTACATGAGCTATTAGAGGAGAATTATCACATCGTAATCAATGAACACAATCCTTTTTAAAATTACTAATTTCTTTAGTATCAATAGTTCTCTTTAGAGTTATGCTTTTCTCCTCCTCCACATCATCACTCGTGTGAAAAATTTTCAGTCACACAAAAAAAACAAATACAAAATAACAATTAAACTTTTTAAAATTGGTCTATAATAAAAATAGAAAATAAAAAACACAAGCTAAACATATTAAAGTAGAACTTACAGACAAAATAAAACCGAGGAGACATGGCCATGCCCAACAAAACTGGAATGACAACAAATAAATAAAACAAAAAATCTAGAATGATGCGTTAAAAAAGTCAATAAAATAGAATATTATGTAAACAAGACTTTCTAAACATTCATTTAGTCCCTAAAGTGAATGTGACTTTGACAATCAGACTGTTAGCAACAAGATAAATGCAACCAAATTGACTTCAAAACAAACAATTCTAAGATGAAATGTCGAATGGAATTTATAAACATCTTCCCATGAGAGAATATAATAGCTCCTCCGAGTTTAAAGTTTGCATTTAAAGATCAACAGACTTTTAAGATGGATTTTGGTATGTCTATAAAAAGGTGGTTTACCTCTATTCCAATCACTCTTAAGTGAGATTTCCTTCCCCCATCTAACAAACAAGTATGCAAGCTGCAAATTTAGTAACTTCATATTCAAATGCTAAACTAATATGCATGAGATGGATTGGAATCTGGATGAGTTAAATTCCTAAACATAGATCATTGACTGTAGTCTCAAAACTATTACTAGAACTGTCAATTTGAACTCTGTGCTGAAAAGAGGCTAGGAATCAGGATGCTAATATCCCCAACAAAAGCATAAATAGGGAAATAAAAACACTAAAAGAACGCAAAACATGGATATTTGGTTTAAAATTGCATGGATTATTCGGGGATAATTTATTCTAGTTTGCATGATATTTTATTAATGATAGAGATTTACTTTGCATGTGATTTTGTGAAGAAGATGATTTCTTTCTTGAATTTTAATGTGAGTGTTTTAACCATGTGATTAATTGTTAAGTAAATCTGAGTGTTTGATTTAGTTAAGTTTTCTTCATGATGATGTCTTTTTAATTTGAATCAAATGTGGGTGTAATTAGCTTGTTTTAATTAAATCATGTTTAGTCTTTTATTACCCTCTATGGTGGTTTAAGGGGTCAGATTGTCGACCAATGGAAATGTAGATCCACAGGTGGGAATTGAATGTTTTTTTAACATTTTGTTAGTCTTGCATGCTCTATTGTATCGATTGTTTTGACCCAACCTTATGTGAAGTTTTCTCTATGGTTCTCTTTTGTGATACCTTGTATAATTGAGTTTTGCTACATTCTATATAGAGGAATATGGTGCTGACTTTTTATGTCCTTTCAATGGGATCAAGAGTGTCTTTTTATTGTGGATGCTTGGAGATTGTCTTGTGTTATGATTGGAGACCTGTTGCATGTTCTTGTTGCTTTGTGGAACAATCTCGAGGGACATTATCATTATCTTGTGATGTTATGTGGCATCTTTGAGCCTAGGGTAGTTTACCTAAATGTGCAGTAGGGGGTGGCTTGCAATGAGCATCGGGGCCCAGAAGTGGCTGCCAGGATCACTTATTGTAAGTATTCTTAATCAAGTGATAATTAATGTCATTGGGGGGTATTAAAATGAACTTAATAAGATATGTTTCCTCACCGATTGCTTGAGTGCTAGTACAAACTAAGATGGGGATTGAGATGATGCTTGTTGCCTTTGAGAGGTGTGTGTCTGGCATAGTTAATGGCTTCGTCTGTATGAGAAGTCATTGATATTGTGTTTGGTCACTTGAGTGCCGGGATCCAGAGTGATTACCACGATGAGACTAAAGGGTTAGATGTACACGATGACACCTTCCTATGCATAGTCTAGTTATCCTACATGTGTCAGTTGCCTTTGGATTAGTGAGTCTTACCTTGTTATCTTTTGTACACCTGATGTTAGAGAGCTTTCAGGATCTTTTCCTTAGCTTATTTTGTTGATGTTTGTTATCCGAGTGGGATCTGTTGTTATCTCCTTATCATGGTGGGAGTGGACCATTTAGGTTCACGAGGTTGGGTGGTAGTGATTCTTTTACCATTTGAGATTCTAATATTTGTGTGCCAATGGTGGATGATCCCAGTAGTAGTTGATTCTTCTTGATCTTCATTGTTGGAGTGGTGTCCTTTTTCTTTTTCTAGTGATCTTGTATCATTGTATCAGTTGTTCAGAGATATCATGTTGTGCTTCATTTCGGTTATTGTAATACATACCCTGTGACATGTGCGGTGGTTGTAGGTTATTATGGATACCTTATGATACCAGTTGTATCTATGTTATCTTTTATGTGATGTTGCATTTATCTTTCATTTGTTTATATGAGTTTTGTAATTATATCTAATCTAAATTAACTAATTAATGTTAACGTAATATTCGTCAAGGATTCCTAGAGAGTTGTAATCTATGTGAGTTGTATATTTCATTGTATTGCTTCTGCATTGCAAAACATTGTTGTTGTTTGTTAACACTTAAAAAAAAATTATTCTGCAAACTTAGTTGCATGTTAAGTTAAGTTCTCCTGGGTTCCCTGGTGGGGCATTACAGCTAATATGGATCTTTGCACTAACTCTAAGAACCGATTTAAGATAGTATTTAGGTTATCAGCTCCTAAACATACCTTTGACCAATTAATTCAATATAGGTGCACCCGATCCAATGGATGTGGTGCCATTAGTTGTTCCAAGGTTTGTTCCATCATCTTGAGACTTCCTTCTCCAAGTCCTATTTATCTGATCTCTTATTTCATCAATATTAACTTGAGTTTTTTCACTCGATTGTTCCTTAGTTGGGGCTTTACCTTGGAACCTGTAGTCTTTGGCTAGGTGACCGACCTTGTGACGGTGGAAAAAAGGCATTCTAGAGTTTCTCCATGATATTTATCTCTAATATTTATATCAAAGATAAAGAATTTACACATACTTTTAAACTTGCATGTTGTTCTATAATGATTCTTGCCTTCGCCCTATAATTTTCAAGCACTTCCAACCAAAGAAATAATTGTAAAGAATTGAACACTAATTTATGGCCTCAAAAAATAATTATATTGATATTTTATTATAATACTAATCCATAACATTATTTTTATTCGGATGCTTGGAATGCACTTTCGATAGGAACCCATAGGGCATCCACCTCTGGATCCGCATCTAGATCTGGGCTATACCAGGGTGCATTGGTATCTTAGGTTATTTGTGAAGAATATGGTCAAGGTTTTATTTGCTAAAATTTTAGGCATAGATGTGATTAAATTATTTTCCATGTCTAATTGGAAGTCTATGTTTTGATTCTATCTTTCTGTAACAATAATGAATATTCAACATTTTGTTTCTCTATTTTGTGGATGCTATTTACTTTCTATTGGTAATAAAATTGATGCGAAGATGTACCAAGTTGTAATATAGATTATTTATTTTCCATATTAATTATTCTTCTTAAACTTGAGAAGAGAGTAGAAATTAGACACGAGGGTCCATGCATGCATTATATTTATTTAATTTACATTTATTTATCACTAAGCATAATATTAAATTTGACTGCTAATTTTTTTTGTTTATGTTTTTTGCAGAAGTACATGCCACTCTTAGCTGATGCATTTTCACATGTGTGACGCGGGATAGCAAAGCGGTGCTTGCGAGGATGACCAACTAGAAACCCAAGCACCTTGCATCAACGTGATTGTTTGAAACACCTGACCTCCTCCTTTAATTGCACCTATTCCACTACAATCATCCGTTTATACTCATCTTTATCCACCTTTGAGGGCCACCATAGGAAAGAGAAAACCCCTTTCGCCCATCCTTCCATAGGGTCCTCAAAGCACTCGCTATAGTTAAAACCAAACCCAATAAAAGCCCATTCCAGCAAAGAATCCAAACCAACAATCAACTCTTTTGGAAATAAAGATGACACTACCCATTTCAGCGAGTCCTCCTCAATATCCAACTCCAGTCCCCATGCCAAGATCATTGCCGCTATGTCGGCGTTTATTTTCCAATGGTGTTGAGCTTCTTGAAAGAGCGGCCCCAAAGTGCGTTGAACTGCCTTTATCACACCATTTGACGGGCATTTGAGCAAATGCTTCAACCTCAAATCCGCCACTGGGCCATATAGCGCCTTTTGTTGTAGGCCTATTTTGAAGGTGAAGGTAGGCTCCATTACCTCACCCATCACATTCAACTTGAATAACAAAGCTGAAGCCTGCATCACACCTTTTAAAAAAACTACACACGTTCCAACTGCACCCGTACTCTACAAAACTATCCTCAATTAAAACTACCATGTCGTCAATCATAAAAACATTCCCCTCAACGAATCCACCTCAACACATCATGGATTTACTATGTCATCCCCTACTCTACCCACCCACGTCATCCACCTTGATGGAAAAATTAAACCTAAATTTTTAGCAAGAGCTACTTCGATCACCAAGTGGGGTCCACTCCTGCATGAATTCCCAACGGTCACATAATTCAAAGTTTTGAAAACCTGGAGGTTCCAAATTCACCCCGCATTTAGATAGAGAGTCTGCCTCACCATTGCCCTCTCTCCTAATGTGGCTGATTTTGAAATTGTCAAAATCTAATAGCAACATCTTTATGCGTTTCGCATAGTTACTAAGAAGCCATGCCTCCACTTTATTTTGTCTGATAGCTTCCACAATCACTAACGAATCCCTCTCCAAATGCAACTTTGAATTGAGCATTCCACCGCCCATAAGGCCGCTTTTATCTTGGCCAAATTATTTGTCCCATCAGATAAACATTTAGAACCAAAGGCCAAAACCAAACCCTTTTCATCCCTAATGATAATCCCTGCACCAAATGGCCCAAGATTCCCTTTTGAGGCTCCATCAAAATTTGTCTTTACCCAACCGCTCTCCGGAGCTGTCCACAACACTTTCACCTTCCCCTTAGAACTTCCCCCATTGCTAGAGCAACTATGGGCATACCTTAACTTTATATTGGGCCATCTATCTAACAATCTTCCATCCTCTTTAGTGAAAAGTAACTTCTTAGAGGATTTTATTAAAAGTGCAGAGTTCATTATCTTTGAGATTGCATGCTCAATTCTCCAAAGAAGTCGCTCCACAGGTTCCATAGTATATTGAAAAATCCACTGGTTCCTCTCTTTCCAAATCTCCCACACCACCAAAGAAGGACTAATCACCCAAAGACTAGAAAGAAGAGATTTCATCTTAACCCTAGGCCAATTGCCAAAGAAGTCCTTTAAGTTGGACATCCAAGGGCCAACCTAGTTTAGTTTCTATTGGATCATCAACCAACATTGTTCCGCTATAGAGCATCTCAAGAAAAGATGATGAACTGATTCTTCTTGATAATCGCACATAACACATTTTGTTGGACCACAAAAACCAAACTTCTTCCACCTTTCTGTAGTTATAACTCTATTTTGAACTGCTAACCAACAAAAGGCCCCTGCTTTTGGAAGACAATCTCTGTTGCAACATAAATCCGCCACCATGAACCTTTCCCCCACCTCCAAAGAAAGAAATTTGAAACCCAATTTAACTGAATACTCACCTGAAGATGAACCACACCAAAACACCGAGTCTTCCTCATTTGCCACACACACCTCTCTCATCTTGAATATATCATCAAGTAAACGTTGCTGGCCATCTGAGAGACCATCCACCATCGAGTCTTTCCAAACCCAACATCCCCCACCAGTGGTAATCTGCCACCTCAAGTAGTCCCTGACCCTGCACCCCCAACAGTCACAAAGAAAATTTGCTAAATCTCTAAGTCTTTCATCATCGCTCAAAGCAAGATAGCCATTCCACGAGTCATTCCAAAAATGAGCTTTATCTCCATTACCAATCTTCCACAAGATGTGATCCGTGATGACATGCCTGCAGGAAATAATAAAATTCCAAATAGCTGATCCACTAATTGGATTCCTGATTGTGAAGATCCTTTCATCAGTCCCATTATCCAAATATTTTTCTTTAAGAATTTTCCCCCATAACTGATTTGGGCATTTATAAATCTCCCAACAAAGCTTTGCACCAAGAGCCATATTCATAACATTCCAATCCCTCAGCCCTGCCCCACCAAAGGCTTTAGGATGACAAATCTTCCTCCATGCTATCAGAGGCAATTTCCCAATATTAGAAGAGCCACTCCAAAAGATTTTCCTCAACTTCTGTTCTATCACACCAGTCACCTTCTTCGGGATGTGCATTGAAAAAATAGGCACCACAAACACAATCGATTTAAGCATTAGGATACATCTCGCAACAGTGAGCCATCTACCCTTCCATCCATCCAAACACCGCAAGCATTTTGACATTAAATCCTTCCATAAAACTACTTTGTTCCTTCCTTGAAACAAGGGTATACCTAAGTATTTCCTAGGTAGAGACCCTTTTTTTATGTTAAGAATTCTGCAAATCGATCTCTGTGTACATAGGGGCGTGTTGAAAAATAAAATCTCAGACTTATGCCAGTTTATAACCTGACCAGAGACCATTCCATAACAATCCAGAGTCTTTTTCATGACTCTGGCCTCTCTTTCTGAAGCATCTCCACCTAAAAATGTGTCATCCACAAATTGAATATGAGTAACAACATCCACTCTTGCTACTACCATCACACCCTTCCATAAACTAGCTCTCCTTTTAGAGGAGATCAACCTCTCGAGAACCTCTTCCATAATTATGAATAGGAAGGGGGAAAGAGGGTCCCCTTGACATATGCCCTTTTTCAAAGAGAAAAATCCCTGAGGACTACCATTTACTAACATCGAGAAACAAGGAATGCTAATACAACTTTTCACCTAAGAAACCCAATGCTGATCAAACCCAAACCTCTGCAAAACCTTCAGCAAAAAGTCCCTATCCACTTCATCATATGCTCTCTTAATATCTAGCTTCACCATCATTTTCTCCAATTTGTTCACCCTAATCAAATGAATTATCTCATGAGCAATAATTACTCCTTCATAAATAGATCGCCTTGGAGAGAAACCACTCTGCTCTATTGAAATCACCATCTCTAAAACCTCCGAAATCACCTTATAAATAGTGTTGCAGAGGGAAATTGGATGAAGATTATCAAAAGAGGCTACCTTATCCCGCTTTGAAATAAGAGCAATAAACATGTTGTTGAAATCTCTAAGAATAAAACCTCCTTTCCAGGATTCCTCCACCACCACCTAAATGTCATCTCCTAACAAGTCCCAAAATTCCTAAAAAAAGAGGGTCGGGAATCCATTAGGCCCTGGGGCCTTGTCCCTACCTAGCCCCCAAACAACCTTTTTTACTTTTGCTAAAGAGACAGGGTCAGTCAACATTTTATTCTGGTTAATAGACACCCTACAAGGAATGCAATTTAAAATCTCCTCTTCCAGCAAAGGAGGGCAAGGGGGATGCTGTCTCTGATCATTAAAAAATTCAACTGCTACCTTGTTAATACCCTCGTCTAACCATGTCTCTCTTGATTTCTGCCTCCAAAACACTTCCTCCTTAGAAAGGACCTCTGCATACTCATGACTGAGTTTTTTCTCAAAATCCTCAGCCCCCATGCCCTGGCTAATGATTTTTTCATTTAAATCTGAACTTTTAACTTTTCTGAAAAAAGATTTTGGAAGTGGACCCTATTCCAAATCTTAAGCCGCTCTTTTAAAAATTGCAATTTTTTTAAAAAGGAGAAAGCTAAATTACCTTCACACTCCGGGGACTGAAGCCACCATTGCTTCACTTGATCCTTAAAACCTTCACTCCTAAACCACATTGCCTCAAATTTAAAGGGACATCTATCTAGCATTGATTCTGCCTGCATTTTCAAAGAAATAGGGAAATGATCTGAACCATGAATGGGCAAAATGACTGCATCCACATTCCACTTACATTTGGACAAATCACTAGAAATTAAAAATCTGTCCAACTTCTCAGCAATATGAACAAAACCTGATCTTCTATTAGTCAATGTAAACTCCGCTTTCTTAAAAGGGACATCAAAGAGGCCATTATCAACCACAAAGTTATTAAAATCAACCTAGCTTGGGAGCATCCATCCTCTTCCCCCTTTTTTTTCTATCGGGCAAAGAATAGCATTAAAGTCCCCTCCAAGCACTACCACTTCCCCTGTTAACACACCCATCAATTCTGTGAGCTCTCGCCAAATCAACCTCTTCTCTCTATTTTGAGTAGGACCATAAACATTGATAAGATTGAAAGATATATGGAGTTGTTTTGAAGTCACGTTGCACCACTGCTAGTGTGGGTTATTCTATAGAACAACCATCTCCACCACCTCCTCTTTCCATAAAACACCCAAGCCACCATAAGCACCTACAATAGGGAACCAAGAGCATTTCCAACAATTAAAACACTGACTACACCAGTCTAAACTTTCTTGCTTGAACTTTGATTCTTGAAACATCACCACATCTGACCTTACTTGATCTAGCCCACACTTGATCAAGCGAAGCTTGTTAGAGGCATTGCAGCCTTTGACATTCCACAAAAGCAACTTCATTGCTTATGGGAAGAGACATACTTTCTTCCCGATCTTAATTTCCTTTGACTAGATGCACTACCAGCTATTTGGATCAAAGACTTTATGGACTTTCACCCTTTTTTCCTCTATTCACCTACCCTAATTTTTGAATTTTTAGCCTCCGATTGAGAAAGCTTTCTAATCTCTAAGAGTCCTTGCAACCCATCCAAACCAAGAAGGTCCTCCTCCTATTCCCCATCCACCTCATTCTCCATATCAGAATCCATTTCCCCTTCACTAGAATCTTGGCCAAAGTCCAGATTGCGGATGGGGGAGATTTGGATGTCTTTAAAAACCTTCTCATTAGGGGCAACAACCTCAGCAACCATCGAGTAAGGGAGGTCAAGATCCTTCATAGGAATAAAACAAAAATGGCTCTCAGGATCCGTCCACAAACCCACATCACTAGCCAGAGAAGAACCCACTTCCTCATATTGAACAATATGCATCACTTCATTTGTGTTCTTTTCTGGGGCCACTGACAAACCTAAACCAGCATCTAAAGACAAGGGAAATAGTTCCTGAATTTGAGCACTATCCCCAATGAGAGGATCAGCCATGGGCTGCTCACCCCCCTTTTCCTCTACCACCAAAGGAGCCAGTGTCATTTAGCCGATAACCAGGAATACTTTGGCACTCCCGAGCTACTGCCAAAGCAAGTAAATCAGTGCATGACCGCTCGTGAGCTTTCTCTTGCTTCTCTGATAACCTCAAAGCCTGATTTAATCACTTACTCTCCTCTAGGGCCTTCCCTTTGCCTTTAGCCAAATCCATACACCCCAAGGATTCATGGTCTTCACTGAGGCAAACCTCACAAACCAGAAGCTCCTCTTCATAAGACAAAGATTGCTGCCAAACGCCTACCACCGTGACCAACTCCACCATTTCTAGTAACGGGTGGAAACTATTCCAAATAATGTAGATTCTCGGGAACATCTGTAGAGAAACTTTATCCACCATTTCCACAACTTTAACATAGGTTCCCAGCTTATCCCCTATGCATTGATAAGTTTCGGCATTCCAGTACTCTTGAGGGAGGTTTCTCAAACCCACCCAAATAGGAAAGGTAAAATGGTTTCCTTTGTAGGAAAAAAGTTAGGAACCCATTGCTTTAGATAAAAACCTTTACCCTCTAAGAAATAAGGCCCATTACTTAAAATCCAATCTCTATCATGGGCACTATCTACCACCACAACCAGAAACCCATTCTCTAAAACTTTTAGGTTTTTGACAGAACCCCACTATTTTTCACACCAAACCTTAATCTTGCTAACAGCAGGCCATGGACCTCCACATTTTAAGAAAAAAAGCATGGTCTTTAAGAAAAATTACTGTTTCCAAGACCGATGGATTAGAGATATTCACACCCACCACTCTGCACTGTTGAATCACTGATTCCTCATCTTTACTTTTATCCTGATCCGCAACAATCTTAGGCCTCCAAAACTTTTATGCCACATGACTGAAATCCATACGCCCACCCAAGGCCGTAGAAGTGAAGCGTCTGATTGAGTGGCTACTAAAGCCATTTCCCTTGCTCCTATGCCCAACCGAACTGTCCACCTTGAAATATTTTTGATCTCTACGTGATCGATCCTGCAATCTGTCCTTGGAGAAACTCACAGGTCTTTGTTGTTCAGAAGGGAAGAAAGGCCATTTGACATCTCTGTAATCCCTACCATCATGTCTGCAAAAAGGGGCCCTTCCATTGTGTACCTTCTGGTTCCAGAATTCCCCCTAAAAATGATCCGAGCGTCCATACCTGTGTGTAGGCCCGAGCATCGACCCTGGTCTCCAATGGTCCATTTCTATTTTCACATGTGCTTGTTGACATTAGTATTATCAAGGCACTATATTTTCGTTGGTATCCAAAAGGTATCTTCTTTCGTTCTTGATTATTTTTTACCATGTTATCATGGTTAGGCAAGCTCCCTATTTTATATTTTGAGATATACCACTTATATTTTAAAGACAAATATATGAAAGTCCAGATTTATTTGCAGATACCTCTATTTTTTAGACCCTTATAAATTACATAAGAACACTAATAGATAGGATATTTATTTCCAACTAAGTATACTAAATAACACTTTCAAGATGTAGATTTTACAACAGTCCAATTCAATAAATGCTCTATTAATTTTATTAATTAGAAATTACAAGAGGTACACTTTATCGGATTAATCAACACAGAGGAATAGTTTCTACTTATAATCGATGGATGTCAAGCTCCATATGACAACACACCTTAGATTAATTATATCCAAATCACACAATACTTCTGATGACTGGAATTATAACCAACAAATCCCATGGATTGTCCAATCCTAGCTAACTTAGGTGAATGGTGATATCGACACTGACATGATTAGGGAGGGAAGCATAGTGCATCTATGATATCCTCAATTTACCTTTGTTGTCTAGCTTTTTGTGAAGGGCATTTTTATAATTATTGTTACTCAAAATCTACTATAGTGTAATTATTAGAACAAACAGTAGAATAGATGATGTATTTAATCAGTAAGAAATGAAGGAATATAACATTCTTTGTAATTTTTTTGATTCCAAAAATTAGGTAGTCCAAGGATGAGTTTACATCTAGAAAAAGGAAACTTGAATTTTCTTACTAGCACCTACTGATTGAATTTGCCATTGCCACCTTGAGGATACAACTAGTTAAGTCAATTTTTTGGGTGTTGAAAACAGATCCAAAGTACTAGAAAATGGATAAGTGAGGTGATATGTTGAAAATAATGACTCCAGAATGAGTTAGTGGGATTGATATGTATTAAAAATAGACACGCACAATGTAAAGTATTGTTGTAACTAGCTTAGCTATAACTTAGCCAATACTATATGTTTGTCTCTAATTAATTCATGATGTATTTATCTCTAGCTAAATGGTAATTTATCTCTTTGGTGATGGATTTTATGTCAACCATAAGATCATTTGCTACCTGATACAAGAGCATGAGCCTTAGCATGAAACCTCTTTGGTTGAAAACCAAGGACTTGACATGTATTCATTTTGCAAAAATTCCCTAGGGCGATATTGTGACCTTATCCATTATGTTGTCACAACCTTTCACTCAACAAGACTTGATCCTAAGTGTTCTCATTCGGAACCATTCATCTTCACCAACAAACTATGGGCTCATAAAAAAATTAAGGATTTGACCCTATTGAAATTCTTAGCATCTAAAATATATTCAACTTCAACATTATGGTTATGAGGATTACAATAACAATTATGGAAAATATGTGATCTCATGGTCAATCATTTCCACTTCAACAAAATATGAAGGCAATTTATATGCTTGTCATCATAATAAGGGGAATGAGCCACATGTAATTTATTTTCCAATGGCATCATTCACTTAATTCTTATATTTCACATTGAATAACTTCACCATTGAGTTTAAAATATCACTAGTCATCCTCCCCATAGGCTTTGCTACCCTTGAACTATAGATGGAAAAATTTGAAATCATGTTTAATGGAAAGTACTAGTATACATGGTATGATTATTCTTTAAAGGGTACTAGCTCAATGGAAGAGCACCTACTTCATAAGTAGGAGGATGATGGTCTGATTCCATCGTGCCCTAATATGACTAAATATATGACTAAATATATGATTAAATTAAGGACTAAATATATGACCAAATAAATGGCTAAATAAATGACCAAATAAATGACCAAATAAATGACCAAATAAACAACCAAATAAATGGCTAAATAAATGACCAAATAAATGACCAAACAAATGACCAAATAAATGACCAAATAAATGACTAAATAAATGACCAAATCAATGATTAAAATAGTTTAGTCATAAATTTGGTCTTGAGATAAATGACTGACAATAAACTACTAATGGTCACGTGACCAAAATTACTCATTTATCTACAATTTTTAGCACTTTATTTATTCATATATTGTTGTTTTTGTACTAGTGATAATTACTCCAACCCAAATTCTAATTTATGTAACTCATTTTTTTGGTCCTTTTGTTAGCTTTCATCTCTATCTTTTCTTTATATATTCTTCTGTACATTGTTTATCCTCTTTCTTAGATTTTTATACAACCATATGAGAAGAGATGTGAACAAGTATGTTTCTTCTTGTAGGATGTGTCAAAACAATAAAAGGGGAAGCCAAAGTTTAGATTTACACATACCCTTACTTGTGCCAAAGAAGCCATGGATTGACATCTCGATGGATTTTTTTTTGGAGCTTTGAAGAACCCAAAGAGGAAATTATTCAGTATTTGTAGTGGTGTACTAATTTCTAAAATGAACCATTTCATATGGTATATAAGAAGATCAGTGGTCCAAGTCAAGTAGCACATTTATTTTTTAAAGAAATTGTAAGGTTGCATGGTATTCAAAAGACAATAACAAGTGATATGGATACCAAGTTCTTAAGTCACTTTTAGAGGGTCTTGTGGAAGAAGTGTATAGTAGGTTGCAATTTAGTTCTATTCAGCATCCCCAAAATGATGGTCAAACAAAGGTGGTAAATAGGAGCCTTTGAAATCTATTGAGGTGTTTAACTGGAGATAATTCTTAGCAATGGGATTTGGTGACACCTCAAGCTAAGTTTTCCTATACCTCTACCATAAATAGATCAACAAGTAAGTCTCCTTTTCAAGTTGTGTATGGTGAAAATCCTAAAGGACTTGTGGACTTTGTGGATTTTCCAATAAGTCTACATAATAACAAAGAATCTACAAAATGCTTAGAGAATATTCAAGATATACATTAGAAAGTTGGGCTCAAATTATAGTCCATGAATGAATTATATAAAAGGAAACCCGATTTGCATCGGAGAAGAAAAGTATTTCAAGAAGGAGAATTGTCCATGGTACATATATGAATAGATAAAGGTACCCCTAAGGTTCCTAAAACAAGTTGAAGCCCAAAAAAATTATACCTTGTAAAATCATTAAGAGGATAAATGACAATGCCTATCAACTTGAATTGTCTGAATATATGGGCTTTAGCCCCATATTTAATATTGCTAGCCTTTATCACACTTAGCTATAAGTAGTGAAGAATAGTTAGTAGATGAGAAAAATGAGTGGGAAAATGATAATTGGGCCAAGAATTTTCCAAGGGAGAAAAGAGAGTAGATTGAACAAGTACTAGATACCAAACTAGTGGCTATCCAATCTAGTTCTTATAAGTTGTATTTTGTTAAGTGGGAGGGCTTGCATTATTCTTATAACTCTGGGGTTTTAGAAGCCAAATTACTTAAGTATAACAAAGCTTTTCCACCTCATGCAATATGGCATCAGATAATTGTCAATTGAATATGCTCTAACTTGTACTATATGTACTTGATCTAACTTTATTTTAACAAATATGTTTATCTGGATTCTACTTCTATATTCAATTGTGTAAGTGTCTTTTTCATCGAATATGTTTATGTAATGAAACACTTTTGATGTGTATAATGTGTTGTATAGCTAAGCATTTTTATTGGTTTTCTTGTGTACATGTATTGACAACTTGAGTTCTCCACTATGGGGTCCATATGTGTCCATAGGTATCCCCACTTTAGGTCCTCACTCCACCATTGAATCCTCTCCCTTATATAGTCCAAAGGGGAAAAAAAACCATATATACCATCAAATTTCAAGTGTAGTCCCTATCATCTTAATGACTTGAGTTGCAATCAAACCATTATCACCCCACCCATTCTAACTTGTATACAAACTTGATCATGAATAGTAGTAAATATAACATTAATTATTATATCACTTGTAATATTGTCATAAAATATTAATATTTTTATTATATCACATTAAGGGTATGTGTAGGATCATGGTATACCAAGCCATGGCCTTAAGTGGCAATGAAAGATTAGAAAATTAGGGTTAGTCAAGTTGACATAAAAAGTTGAACATGTTATCAACCTTATGTGAAAAAGTTGTAAGAACAAAATCTGTAGGAAATTGAATGTAGTTTCTAAACTACTAGCCCTTTCTAAAAAAAATAATAATCTAATTGTTCAAAATTTTAGATTTCAATACAATAGTGCAAAAATTTTAGGAAAATAATAAAAAGTACGTGTATGTATGACCATCTTAATCACAATCAAATGATGATATATTTTCAAAATTTTTTTGATATAAGTAGTAGACTCATGCCCGGATGTGAAACATATTTTTGTGTAATTTATTCCTAAATAAATAATTAATTATGAATTTTCTGCTACAACTTATTTAGAATAAAAAACTCTCATGTCTGACCACCTTAACTAATTCTAAACTTTACAAAATTAAAATTTATTTTTTCTTATAGTAGGCGAAGCATAAAATGTGACACATATTTTAGATTTCATAAAGGTTAAACTGTTTTAAAAAGTTATAATTATTTTTCAATTAGACTGTCAATTAGGACTTTAGAGATAACTCAATTAGAAAATAAGTAATAATTACTTACTGAACTCAAAATTTGACAAAAATTACTTACTGAACCCTTTTTGTTTCATCAATTTCGGGTGAAAAAAAAGTCGTCAACTACATGGTCGAAGTCTGGAGATCAGATGAAATATGGTGAACATGTCTTTTGGGTTGACCATCCACGTTTGGCATTGCAAAGTCAAGACCCAAGGCAAATAACAAGCCTAATCAAATATCCAAAACAACATAACACATATGATATAATCGAATATCTAATAATTTCGCATATTCGATAATATCATAAATGTGATATCTCTCGCCCAATTTCAACATTACAATTTCAATGTTTTTTTCAATTTTATGATTTTATATTTTTAGGTTATATATTATAAATTCCATTTTTTTTAATATTAGTATTAAATGATAACAACATTAGTATTATATAATTATTTATAGTAGCATTGTATTATATAACTTAGTATTATATTATTATTATTTATTTCTCTATTGTGTATAATATTACTATTAAATATTTATCAAAATATTTATATTATAACAATAATACCTAAGGGAGAGAGAGAGAGAGAGGGAGATGAAAAAAGTTGAGTCAAAATTTGAGCGGGAGATTTTGGATATCCGATATTATCGGATATCGGATATGTTCGGATATCCAATTTGTTTTGCTGCCATCCAAAAGAAAAAGTTGATTCTCTGGATCCCTTAGTCCGAGAACCACATTTTTTGCAGAGAATATCACAAGATTGTAGTTGTAGAAGACAAAAAATTACTTTTTCCACTCTTTCTATTGGAATTTCTCTGGGTGACCCCACAATAGTGGGTTACACTTTTTTAGACATGTTGATTTTTGCTTAAATAACACATTTTTAATAAAATATAATTATTTAAGCCTTGAGAGGTTCCGTTTGAATGAATTAATTACAAATGGTTAGCTCAAAATGTCTTAGATAAAAAAAAGCATTGATATAACATATATACTCCTCATTCATACCTGCAATGGAGTCTCCTTTACACCTATTAAAATGCTGACAAAAATCACTTTGACTTTATCTTTTGGGAGATCAAATAAATCCATTCGATAATGATAATTATGTAGTAAGGTACTACTGAGAAAAATCTTTCCAATGATTATAGTATTAATATATATTAAGTTTTTTATGACTTTGTATTTTTAGTTTTACTAAACATAGATATTTCACCATATGTCTACCTCTATGTTTGACGCTTATGGAAAAATAGTAAATGAGAGAAAAAAATCGAAAATATATCTATGCCCTACATATTTAAGTTCTTTCTATAAAATAAAATAAAAATGAAATTGGACGAATACATGACAAGCTATAAGCTATGTAGTCAAGGTATGTCAAAATTACGATTTAGTCAACTTCAAACATTAATAAAATATGAAATAATCATGATAATGTCATCAAACCAATTGCATGCCCTCTGTATGGATGTTACAAAACTAATTTTGAAAGAATCACATTGATATCTATTTTAGAAAAAAGTTATGCTCTATGAAAATAATGTAACTCTTTGAAAATGACGTTTTAAAAAATATACCAGTTTTCATGGGAGAAAGAAAAAAACCATTCAAATAAATTCATATATATATATATATATATATATATATATATATATATATATATATATATATATATAGAATCTAGACAGAAAATCCTAAAAGACTCTAATTTACTTCATCTTCTGATTTCAAATGGTTTAATGACAATATGCATCCGAATCTGATTTTTTTTTCAAAATGTAGAGTCTAGTGTCCGTTTAGGCAAAAAAGTGTAATCCACTATTGTGGGTTCACCCCTCTATTATCAAAGGTTTTTGCATCACATTTTTGGTCTCACCATGGGGAGTAGTAGTTGTCAAAAGCATAAACAAAAGAGGAAGCTCACAAATGAAGAGATTAAAGTGTATAGAGAAATGGATAGGGTTGCCCATAAGAACAAGAGACAAGGTATGTTAAATATTAATGAAGATGTGGGCATAGGTCCACCCTTAAATGTGGTTTCAAGTGAAGAATAACATGAATTTGAAATGATTTATGATAATAATATTAAAAATGAGAATGTAGGGATTGAAGATGAAAATGTAGGTTTTGAAAATGAACGTGTAGATGTGGACAATGGAAGTGTGGACATTAACAATGACAATCCACTGATTGAATATGAAGGAATTGAAAATGATAATGGTGCACAAGCACCAAATCAACATAACACATCTCCAAATTATATGAGAAATGAAGTCCCTTGGGAGGAAGAAATACAATCTTCAAATTTGAGACCTTCAAGAACAACAAAATAGTTCCTTGAAAGTGATGAGAACATAATGATCAATTTTGATGACAAGAGATCATAAAGAACCATTCGGTTGTGGGTTTCAAAAAATTTTGATCAATTTTTTAACCACAATACATTGGTCAAAAAATGTCAAATGTTTGTACAATTATTAAAGATGCAGAAGATGAGATGTATACTAGTCAAATTGAAGATTAGTGTGAACAAGAAAAAGGAGAGGAATGCTATTATTGTGAGAAATTGTTTTAGTGCTCTCAATTCCATTGGGAAGGCTACCAAGGAAAATGGTAAAAGGGCCTCTAGGAGGTTTATTAAAAGCTCCTTAGAAAGTCATCATTTGATAAAGGCTCGTTTAATGAGACAAACTTGTGTTGACTTGAACCTAAATCGTAAAACTTTGGATAGAGCACTTGCAAGAAGAAAAACACTTGATGATCCTCTTCATAATGATACATGGGCCTATGGCTAGAGACTTTCACATTGTGATAAGAAGCTTACCGATGGTGTGAAGGATCAAATTCAACTATTTTGGCAATCTAACTTAAGAGTGTCACCAAATCTGAAGGATGTCTTGAAGTTGACAATTGGCATTTGAGATCGCACCCTGCATCCAAAACATTATTTGGAGGTGAGTCAAACAATGTTCTTCAAAAAAATTGTGAGACACATCCAACATTGCGAATATCACACAGAGCCTTTGTAGCCCTCAAGCCTTTTTTTGTGTGCCTCTTAAGATTCAAAATACTTCTTGTTGCAAATATCATCTAGAGTTTTCAATGCACCATGAACTGTTATGATCCCTTCATTCTACTTTGCATACTAGTGAAATGTTGGAGGAGTGTGGTGCAAGTGCTCTTCCAAAATAATCAAGAGACTTGCTAAATCATTTTTTATGTCCTAGAGATGATGGATGTTTCTTTTATAGAAAATAATGCTTAGATGACAAGTGCCCAAAGTGTGGTGGGCTAGTGAAGTTTCTTGAATATTTTTATGAGGGCTAAAAACATGATTTTTGAAAGAAATTGTCTTCAAAAAGGTATATGAAACCATTAAATATACATTGAAAAGTGGAGGTGAAGGCTCTAGATGTGAGTTGGTTACAAAAGAATGCAATGTAGCTGATTTTATTTCAAATTTTAGGAAGAATCTTTTTTTACAAGTATGCAAGGCACAATCACATGTCTCATTGGTTGGATCAACAATTCAGGATGTGTAAGGACACTTTCTCGATTGGCACTATTATATCATTCATTGACTTTGCAAAGAAATATACATTTAAGCCCCAAAATGAGTTGCAAGCTCAATTTACAATTCTATTGAGGTTGTTAATTTTTTGCACATAACATATAGACATTCCCTTGGTAGTACATAAGATGACCAAAAGATAATCATAGAGTAGCATTTTGATATAAGCGATGATAGATCTCACTCTCACGAGTATGTCCAACATTTCTTTGAGAATTATTTTGAGTGGGTGTGGGAAAATAATATTGCTATGGATAGACGTCTCATTTGGTCAAATAACTACACATGTCAATTAAAAAATGCTCATATGTTTTATTGGTTATGTAGAATGCATGTAGAGAGAGATGTACCTCATATTTGGAGTTTTTTTGAGACTGTTCATGGAAAAGGGGAGAATTATGAAGTAGGTGCATGTGTAAAGAGAGCTCTAGATAAGGAGCAATTGAGGATTTCAGGTGAAGAACTCCTTGATGCTCATTCTATTGTTGATTGGTATACTTCAACATTGTCTTGGGGGGGATCTTGATTCAACGGAGCAAAAATTCTTTTGGTTGGTTGAGTTGGGAACAATAGGAGATACGTTGGATTGTCAAACCGTGAAATATTCTTCAAAAATGCATTCATTTTGAAGCTCAGATGCTAGTACATGGACCATTTGGACACGAGAGTTGGATTTTTATTGTCCAAGGTGTCTTCAGTGTGATTGGGATCATTGTGAGTCAAGTGAGTGGGTCGATATGGGTTCCACATTATCTGACTCCTTTATCTATTACACTCTATAATAAATGATGACATTGATTTTTTAGTTGACTATGACCATCTTTCAGATCTTCTATTGCCATGACATGTTTTTGCATTGGTTGTACTACAGGGGAATGATGAGAGATAAAATTATTGGTTAACACATTATGTACGAGGAAAGCATAAACTTACACAACTAAAACTAACTCTTTGGTTTCTAGTTCACCAACACCACAAGGGCCTAGAATGCTCCAGTTCCTAGTGGCCCTTTTTTAACACCTTTTCTAGTTTTACTTTCAAATCTCCCAAAGGACCTAGGAAATTAATTGTATGATCAAAGAATACTAGTTGGATATTGTATTCTTATTAGATGATAACATACAAACATATATAACATACAACATATACACATGAGGAGAATACACATGTTTTTTTGATATTGTGTGGCCTAGTCTTTGATAAGGTCACATTGTGTGGCATGGTTTGAGAAACCCAACCTAGTTAATTGTTAATGTGAAAATATGAAATGTATTCCATTAGGTCTTAGTTTCTTGTTATTGTCAAAGTAAGTCATGTTAAAATATAAAGTAGGTCTTTCAAAAATTAGAGATATGACTCTTGATTTATTTCAATAATGGTCAAGCCCCTTAAGAGTTGTGTAAATATAACAAGTTAATCAAGATTATAATTTTTATGTAATTGAGAGTAATGCAACTAAAATAAAACTAATTTTGATGTTATTGATTCACTAAGAACATTAAGTCAGAAATATTGGCATGAAAACAAAAGGGTTTCACCCAACCAAAGAGATGTTGTTAGAAGTCGAATTGGAATTTGAAATTGTGAGCCACATCTAAAACACTACTTAGATATAACACACACACACAATTTTATGAAAGGTTTCTTCAAAGCTTTCCTTAGATTAAAATTAGTCAAAGATTTTTTGAGATGATAAAACCATTTTATGTTAAGATTAATCATGTATGTACTATATGTTGTAGGTTTCATGTTGAGTTTTCCATGCATTATGAGATTTATCTCTATATATGTGGTACTTTGTACGCTAACAATTTTTTGCAGGAATCTGGTCTACAAGCACCTCCTAAGTCACCAAGATACTTCATTTCAAGTACACTCTATAAATGAGATGATGGGTGCATTTATTATAAGATGATGTGTTTGAAAGGATTTTGTCCTACATATGTCGGTTTTCAAAAGTTGCATAGATTCTTAAATATCAATAACACACATGAAATTTGGTAAGAAATAGTTTCTTTTGGAAAATACAAGCCAGACACATACAAACTCACATAAACTCACTCTTGATGCAAAAGATAGCTAGGATATGTCAAAGATTGAAACATGCTTCACATAAATAATAGATAGTGAGTGTGAAAGAGAAAAGAACAAATAAAGAAAAAGTGGATCAAAATAATAAAAACACAATGGGTTATCCCATAATACTAGGTTACACTTTTTGGCCAACTTTCACATTGAAATCAACATTTTCACTAAATACTCACTTTCTAACATGTATAATAGCTTAACCATTAAATTTTAGATGGTAAATGGACATTCTGTAAATGCCATTGAATCTAATCCAAGATGCAACAACAACAATGTTAATGACTCTGAAAATTCATAAAATGGGCGTTCAAAGGAGAGTCTTGAACCCAATGGGTGAAAATTTGCTTGTTGGTGATAACCAAAAACATGTGAAATATGATTTATTTCTTGAGCACTCACAAACAAAGGAAGGAATTGCAATCGTGTTGTCTAACTCGGTGGTGGATTACATTGTTTCTTCAATAAAAAAGTACTTAGTTGGGATGTTTCTTTTCCTTTAGACCGATAATAGATATGGAAAAAAGGGTGTCACTAGAGTGGAAGATGAAAGGACATATCATAATAAGCACCATGCCTGGTGCTCTCTTCTTGTTAAAATTTACTACAAAAGGTGATATGTTTCCCTCTTACTCTATAAGTTGAAACTAGGTTTGGATCCTACATCAGTCTTAAATAAGATAATGCTAGTGCAGGTTCACATGTCAAGACTCCCACTTGAGTTTTTGGATAAGAAATTTTTTAGGTGGAATAGAAGCACATTTTGTTTCTATATTTCTATAGATGATGTGAGAAAATAAAAATATGTTAGAATAACTGAGAGGGGGGTGAATCAATTATCCAGTGTCCCAAAACAAAATGTATAATTCAAAAAGAATTTCTTCAATTTTTGCTCCTCGGTAAACAATAATTGCTTTCACTATCTGTGCTTTTACCGATTACGAGTCTAATACTTATAATAGTTACCAATCAAATCTAGTATGTAACATGCAAAGTATGATAATAAACAAATATCACAATCAACACATAACATGAGATTTAATGTGGAAACCCTATAAAGGGAAAACCCACCTAGGACCGGCAACCCAAAAATTGTTCACTCTTCTGAAGTGAGGTCAATGAAGACCCAACCCTGTTAAAGGTTTACAAACACACTGTCAGGTGTGACCTTGTTAGAGGATTTTTGACTAGAAGTTATCGTCCAACCAACATTCACTATGGGGTTGACAGGATGACAATGTTCATTCTATGAATGATACATCATAAGACTTTCAGAGTCTAGTCGGTTAAGAGATTTTGACTGTGTACAATGGTCAAATATGTAACAATATGTGATTTGCCTTGATACAACTTAAATTGTAGATTACAGATCAATATTCAGTCCATACAAATCCTTCTGACCAATATTTCACTTCAGATTCAATACTATATCAACTTACTGTCCATCGGTAATTACTCTCTGTAGCTCATTAATTATTCTGCAGCTCAGTTCTTACTCAACCAGTATGATCAGAATGCATGAAAACTTGTTCACGCGATAATTCTGTAGTAGCTTCTTCTTCTGACATTTTTCATAATGAAATTCTGTTCTCTTATATAGATGAGTAAATCATTTTGTTCTCCTCCATCAGATTTTTCCACTTCACCACATTCATAGATTTTTCCGCTTCAAACTTTCTCGGCTAACATGTCAATAACATGTTTTAATCTGCTCCATTAGATCTTTCTTTAATTTTGTTAGCCGTCGATCTTCATAACAAACTTTATCTGTTATCACTGAAATCAAGATACTTTACAACTCATCAATCTTATCAGCTAAACTAATCATTTAGTTCACTCTTTTCTGCTTGATTAACAAATAAATGTGTCAATGAACATTGCTCAGTTAATACTATGATCGGTATACACTACACTTCGTTGGAGTATACTAGAAATGCTTCATTTACCGACAACATTGCTTTGTGTCTTTCAACTCTACACTTCATTATAGATGAATGCAACATAATAAAGTCAATATCATCAAGTTATAGACTCATCAAAAAGTTACTCAATGTGTTCCTTATCCTCATCTGTCATGTACATCTTCCTGATGTAGATTTCTCTAGTCTTCATCTCTTTCACCTTTCATTAGATGTCTCAGTATAGTAACTTACAAGATGAGTGTTGTCAAAATAGTTGACATCAATGACAACATAATACTGATTTAATCATATTACATATCTAATCAGCAACTCCTCAGTTATCTTTGATCATGGATTCTTCAATCGGATTCCAAATCACTTGTAGTCCAACAATCTCTCCCTTTGGCATTGATGGCAACTCAAGTAATATGAAATGTACCATACACATACCAAACATATATTCTACAACTTTGTGAACAAATGTTGTAAGTTGAATAGACTTAATATGTTTAATCACTACGTTACTCAACATTTGTAATGTTTTAATTCATCAGATGTGCTCTTTTCAGTTCTCCTGTTCCTGCTTCTATTCTTTGTAACTGATCTTCAATACTATGTCTCTTTTAGATTGTCTCTCCCTTAGATAGTTCTCTAGTTGTTGTTCATTCATATTATTTATCTCTCCCTTTGACAACAATGCCAAAGAAACAAATAAATTTTTTTTTTGTCATCCTCTGTATCTTTGTATACTGATATCCCAATTGGTTCAAGTTCTCCAAACTTAATCACAACCTTGAACATGATTCAAAGTGTGAACTATGTTGCATAAACATGAATGATCTTTTGATAAAAGTAGGCTGATGCAACATCCAGATCACCTTAGTGACTGATAGATAGGGGACGGACCCCAAGTCTAGTCCTTAAGTATTCAAATGTGTCCTTCGGTAGAGGCTTTGTAAAGATATCTACAAGTTGTTCTTTAGATGTGACAAATTCTAACTTCACTTTCTTCTCTTGCACTTGTTCTCTTAAGTAATGATACTTAATAGAGATATGCTTTGTCTTAGAGTGCATCACTAGATTCTTTGAAATATTGATAGCACTAGTGTTGTCACAATATATAATCACCGGGTCAGTGATTACCTCATTCATCCCTTCCAACACTTGCTTGATATATGCAATGTTTGAATAATTAGTAGTAGCAGAAACATACTCTACTTCAGCTGTAGACTGAGAAATGCAAGCCTACTTTTTACTTGTCCAAGTTACAAGTCTTCACCATAGAAAAATGCTCCTCCGGTGGTGCTTTTTCTATCATCTACATTTCCAGCCCAATCAGCATCAGTGTACACTTTCAGTTCAAACTTCCCTTCCTTAGAATACCATAATCCATAACTTTCTATTTTCTTTAGGTATCGTAGGATTCTTTTAGTAGCTATCATGTGTGATTCTCTAGGATTAGCATAAAATCTTGCAACAATACCCACAACATGAGCTATATTTGGTCTACTGTGAACTACATACATTAACTTACCAATCATGGATCGGTAAAGTGTCTAGTTTACCTCTGTAGTTTCATCCTCCTTTGTCAATTTGCATCCAGTAGCCATCAGTGTTCCCATAGGTTTAGCATCTTCCATGCCAAATATCTTTAGTACTTCCTTTATGTATTTAGATTGTGTGATGAATATCCCACCACTCTACTGAATCACTAGTAGTCCTAGAAATAATTTAATCTCTCCGAACATAGACATTTCAAACTCTTTTTGCATTTCATCAGCAAATGCATTGCAGACAATATCTGAGCCTCCAAAAATAATATCATCAACAAATATCTCAACAATCAGAATAGTATCATTAGTATCACATTTCATATACAAATTTCTATTTTCACTTGTTTTAACAAATCCAATACTTAACAAGTAAGTATGCAGTCTTTCATACCATGCTCTCGGTGCTTGCTTCAAACCATATAAAGCTTTGTGTAATCTACATACCATGTCTCTATTGTCAGGATCAACAAATCCTTCAGGTTGTTTGATGTAGACCTCTTCTTCAAGTATACCATTCAAAAATGCTGACTTCACATCCATTTGATAGACTTTGAATTTCTTATGTGCAGCATATGCAAGTAGCATTCTAACTCCTTCTAATCTAGCAACAGGTGCAAATGTTTCACCATAGTCAATGCCTTCTTCCTGTGCATATCCCTTGCATACCAATCTAGCTTTATTTCTTGTATCTTCACCATTTTCATTCAGCTTGTTCCTGAATATCCACTTAGTACCGATAACATTCTTGTCTTTAGGTCAGGGTACTAAGGAATAGGTTTTGTTCTTATCTATTTTCTCTATTTCCTCCTTCATTGCATTAATCCATTCTTCATTCTCTAATGCAACTTTCACATTTTTTGGTTCAAATTCACAAACTAGACATGTTCCTTGCCTTGTTCTGCTCCTAGTTTGCATTCTAGCTTGTTTGTCTCCAATAATTTGTGTCTCAGGATGATGTCTTCTGACAAAAATAGCCAGAACTCAATTTCTCCTTTCTTGCTCATCCTGTTCAGGTTCATTTTCTTGCTTGGTAGCTCCATGTTGTTCATCGGTTTGTGTTGCCTGTTCTCTTGCATTGTTTCCCTGGTGACTGGTTGTCACAGCTTGCAACATCGGTAGATACTTTGGATGTTTAATGTAAGTGAATCTACCATAGTCTTATGATTCCTTTGTACTTTCCTCTATGTTCTTGTCATCAAACTCATCAACACAAACATTAGTACTTTCAATTATCTTATTTGTAACCTTATTCAAACATTTATATGCTTTACTTGTAGAGGAATATCTCAAAAATATCCCTTCATCTCCTTTTGAATCAAATTTTCCATTTCTCTCATCTTTCAAAATAAAGCATTTACTTCCAAAAATCCTAAAATAACTTACAGTAGGTTTGTGTCCAAACCATAGCTCATAAGGTGTTTGGTTGGTGTCCTTCTTCAGTTGTACTTGGTTAAGAACATACACAGCTATATTGACAGCTTCCCTCCAATATGTCTGAACAACATTCTTCTATATCATCAATTTTCTAGCACAATCAATTATAGACTTGTTCCTCCTTTCAGCAATGCCATTTTGCTGAGGTGTCCTCAGTGCAGAGACCTATCTTTTAATTCCGTGCTCATTAAAAAAATTAGTGAATTCATTAGAGATAAATTCACCTCCTCTATCAGATCTTAAGCATTTTATTTCTTTTCCAATCTCTTTCTCTACCTTAGCTTTATACCACTTAAACATCTTAAAAGCTTCAAATTTCTCTTTCAAGAACATAACAGTCATCAGTCTAGTATAATCATCAACAAAAAGAATAAAATATCTATCACCAGAACAACTCTAAGTTCTCATAGGACCACATAGGTCAGTATGAACCAACTCAAGTATCTTCTTTGTTGAGTAGTCTTTGCTTTTAAAACTAGACTTAGTCATCTTACCTTTTTGACATTCATGGCACATGGCATGATCATGTTTTGACAAGTTAGGCAATCCTCTAAATCTTTTCTTTTTACTAATCTTGATCATGTTGTCAAAGTTCACATGGCATAACCTTTTGTGCCACAACCAAGCATCTTCATCCTTTATTAACAAACAAGAAGACTGATCCATATCAAGATAGAATAGATTACCTCTGGATTGTGTACCAGTTCTGACAAGTCTTCCTCCATCATCATAGATTTTCACCTTTTTGCTCTCAAAAGAAAGTCGGTGGCTTGAATTGTTCAGTTGAGCCACACTTAACATATTATAGTTTAGTACATCTACCTAGTATGCATTTTCACATTTTATTCTGTCATTGATCATCAGTGAACCTTTACCTCTTACCATACAAGGTGCATCATTTCCCATTCTCATAGATCCTCCATTGTATTCAACAAGATGATTAAAATTCTCTACATCACCAATCATATGATGTGTACAGCCACTGTCTATGATCCATGTATCATTTCTATCTACTCTAGAGATCAGTGTTGTCTCTTCATGTTTCTCTTCTTCCTCTGAGTTATCTTTCATAGCAACAAATACAACTTCTATGTCATCATCAAAATTAGATTCAGTTTCAATATCTTCAGCTATGTAGCATACCTTTTTTCCTTTATCATCTTGGTTGTCTCTGTTGTTGTGTCGGTAGCCTCTGTTGACTCTTCTCCCATAGCTTCCTTCAGATCGGTCTTTGGATCTATCATCATCTTTCTTCTGAGGACATCTAGCAGTGATGTGACCAACTTCTTTACAATTAAAGCATGCCAAAGGTAGCTTACCTCTATAGCTTCCTTTTCCTTTGGGAAATCTTTTGGCCATAAGAGCTTCAAGCTCATCAAGTTCATCATCAATATTACCATCACTATCATAATTCTTATTATTCTTGCTAGATTTTCCAATCTTCAAAGAAGACATGAAAGCGGACTCAACAAAAGGAACAACACTGTTATTGAAGTGGTTTAATTCAAAGGTTGTAAGTTTACCAATCAGTGTGTCAAGGGTAAGATTGGATACGGCCCTTGTTTCATGAATTGCAGAGATCCTGATTGCATAAACTGGCAGTAAAGTCCTGAGAATCTTACTTATCATTACTTCATCATCAATCACTCCATCAAATTCTCTAATAGCATGTACCACCTCTTTTAGTCTATTTGAGTACTACACAATGTTCTCACCTTCTTTCATCCTCATATCATCAAATCTACCTCTTAGACTTTCAGCTCAGGCTCTTTTGACATTCAAATCTCCACTGTATATCAGATGTAACTTGTCCCACATGGCTTTGGTAGTAGTGCATTCCTTAATGTCTTCAAATTCAGCATCGGTACAGGTAGCAACAAGTTCCATCATAGTGATATTATGTTCATGTCTATCTCTCAATTGATCAAGGGTTAGGGAACCTGGTGTCGGTTCAATGTAGCCATCCTTCATCAGTTCTACAACTGAGTTTCCAATTCTAGATATGTGCAACAACATTTGAATTTTCCATACTACGAAGTTCTCTTTGTTCAGTTTAGGTACTTCCCTCTTATACATCTTGAGACCTTTATGCTTAAGTCCTTAAAAATCTATTCTAAGCAACACAACTCTGATACCAATTGTTAGAATAACTGAGAGGGGGGTGAATCAGTTATCTAGTGTCCCAAAACAAAATGTATAATTCAAAAACAATTTCTTCAATTTATGCTCCTCGGTAAACAATAATTGCTTTCACTATCTGTGCTTTTACCGATTACCAGTCTAATACTTATAATAGTTACTGATCAAATCTAGTATGTAACATGCAAAGTATGATAATAAACAAATATCACAATCAACACATAACACAAGAGATTTAACATGGAAACCCTGTAAAGGGAAAAACCACCTGGGACCGGCAACCCAAAAATTATTCACTCTTCTGAAGTGAGGTCAGTGAAGACCCAACCCTGTTAAAGGTTTACAAACACACTGTCAGGTGTGACCTTGTTAGAGTATTTTTTACTAGAAGTTATCGTCCAACCATCATTCACTATGGGGTTGATAGGATAAAAATGTTCATTCTATGAATGATACATCATAAGAATTTTAGAGTCTACTCGGTTAAGATATTTTGACTGTGTACAATGGTCAAATATGTAACAGTATGTGATCTTCCTTAATACAACTTCAATTGCAGATTACATATCAATATTTAGTTCATACAAATCCTTCTGACCAATATTTCACTTCAGATTCAATACTATATCAACTTACTGTCCGTCGGTAATTACTCTCTGTAGCTCATTAATTATTCTGTAGCTCAGTTCTTACTCAACTAGTATGATCAGAATGCATGAAAACTTGTTCACACAATAATTTTGGAGTATCTTCTTCTTCCGACATTTTTCATAATGAAATTTTGTTCTCTTATATAGATGAGTAAATCATTTTCTTCTCCTCCATCAGATTTTGCCACTCAACCACATTCATAGATTTTTTCACTTCAAACTTTCTTGGTTGACGTGTCAATAACATGTTTTAATCTGCTCCATTAGATCTTTCTTTAATTTTGTTAGCCATCGATCTTCATAACAAACTTTATCTGTTATCATTGAAATCAAGATACTTTACAACTCATCAATCTTATCGGCTAAACTAATCATTTAGTTCATTCTGTTCCGCTCGATTAACAAAGAAATGCATCAGTGAACACTGCTCAGTTAATACTATGATCAGTATACACTACACTCCATCGGTGTATACTAGAAATGCTTCATTTACTGACAACACTGCTTTGTATCTTTCAACTCTATACTTCATTATATATGAATGCAACATAATAAAGTCAATATCATCAAGTCATAGACTCATCAACAAGTTACTCAATGTGTTCCTTATCCTCATCTATCATGTACATCTTTCTCTGGTCTTCATCTCTTTCACCTTTCATCAGATGTCTCGGTATAGTAACTTACAAGATGAGTATTGTCAAATTAATTGACATCAATGACAACACAATACTAATTTAATCATATTGCATATCTAATCAACAACTCCTTAGTGATCTTTAATCACATATTCTTCAATCGGATTCCAAATCAGTTGTAGTCCAACAAAATATAGGTTAGTTTTTGCTAAATTTGTGTGAATGTTATTGTTAATAAGAGTCTCCCTAATTTTATTACCTTGCAATCCAAGTTGCACAAATAAACCTAGGTTTTGGTTTATGAAAATGCTACAGTTTATTGCAAAAGAGAAAATTAAAATGATACATTTGATATCTAAATGTAGAGCCTTCTAACAAAAACCTCTGAAATGGAGATATACACATCCACCATGGATGGTACAACTATAGTTGGTAAATCTAGCATGGAAGGCCTAGAGGCGGAAAGTGATGAGTACCCCTTCATTGAAGGGCTTCTAAAGTTGATGGAAACCTATAATAAAAATATGTAGGGGGAGAAGAGTGCTAAAACCCCTCAAAGGGTAACCCTACTAGAGGAAGGGAAATCCCCCATCCTCCTATCAAAACTATTTACTATTTACTTCTAAAGGAAGACAACAAAACTGGATTTTGGCAAAAAGTTTGGAACCCCTAGCTTATTCCCAAAATCAATTTCTTTTGGTGGACATCTTCTTGGAAAGTTGTCTATACTAAAGTATATGACTTGATATAGTGTTTTCATTATGGCAACAAAGTCATATAGTAGTTTGGAGTCAGCTCATTTAGTGGAAAGATCAAAAATTAGTTAAGTGTTGTAGACTGGACAATGTACAGAATTCCTACAGCTCAGAGAATCAGGGCATGTGTGTACGGATGAATTATGATATGTGCCTTGGAAGTTAAGTTTGTTAGACTATACTTATGCTTAGTCTATGAGAACATAAGTAGATATGCAAAGATGTGAAAGTTACAGCCAGTTGAAGTTGCACAGCCAGTATGTGCCAACAAAGAACAGAGCATGGAGTCGACAATTAGTATTTTGGTATGCGATTATAATGTAATGTTGTAAAGGGAATGCATCCATTGTATTTAGATTTCTGACATGTTTATATGTATAATTGTAAGAACACTTAAGCCAATTCACTTGGAAGCATTGTTTGTAATTAGTTATAGGGTTGACCTAATTGTTTAGTTTGTATGAGCGTATAAATATAAGATGCACCCATTGTATTCGGCATGGAATTTGGAATAGAGTTATGATAAGCAGAGAAGATGTATGAAAAGTTAGCATATGATGTATTAGAGCTTTGCTAAAGGTCAAAGCATCAGCGCACCAAAGGAACTGATATGACAAGCAGTGTCATAGTGACAGTTCACCCAACAGATATAGTGTGTATCTGATAATTGAAGGTTGTAGCCTTCATCATTTGAGCAATGAGCTCTAGGATAGTGAGTCCACTCCCCTAATAGGGATCATTGTAAAAGACTCCTAATAGGGTCTAACCCTTAACAAGGTTTACTGTACTAAAAGCATTGTAAAGCTACTCCTAATAGGGTAAAGGATCTTCTAGCAAGGATCAAAAAACACTAGTGTAGAATATTAGTGGGTGTCAATTCCCACCGGGGTTTTTACCTATTTGGGTTTCCCCATAACCATATTGGTGTCATGTGTTGATCTTATGTTTCATGTTTATGTGAATGTTTAATTCAATACTTAAGCATTTAAGTCAAGCATAAAGATTAAAGTGAAAAGCTAAAATACAACGAACATTGATTCAACCCCCCCCTCTCTCAATGTTCCCATTCCTAACAATTGGTATCAAAGCTCTGGTCCTCAGAATAGAAGTTTAACCACTTGAGGAGATCATGGACAAAGCAGATATGAAACATTTAAAGAAGAATCTTGAAGCAGCTCTTGAAGACCTAGACAATTTAGAAAGAGAAATTGAAGAACTAAAAGAAAAAGTTAGTGATGCTCAGTTAGTTATCAAAAGACTAAGAAAGGATCTGAAAGGATGCTCTAATAGTGATCTTGAAGAAAAAATCAAGAATTTGAATGAAGAAAATGCATCCTTATTAAGTTAGGCGCTCGAAGAGTTTGATGACAAACTAATGAACAATCAAGATGTCTACAATGAACAAGTCAAGGAGAGCCTTCAACTCAATGAAGAACTAAGGGAAGCTAACTTGGAAATCTTGGAGCTAAGAAATATCAAGGAAAGCTTAGAATTTGAATTGAAAGAAGCAAAGAATCATATTGAAAAACTGCACACCAGTTCTTATCTGATAGAATCTCAGTTATATTCAAGAAAAGCCAAAGGAGACACTAGCTGTATTGGATACAATGAAGCACAAAACTAGATTGACAATATGCGAGCAAGTAAGGACACATAGAAGGACACTACCAATATTGAGAAGACTGAAGATCAAACCAAAGACAATGGTGAACCTCCTAAGAATGAGTGCAAGCTTGGAGAACGCAATTGTTTTGCATGTAACAAGCTTGGACATATTGCAAGGAGCTATACAGAGGTAAGACCTTTCAATGGTTACTATTATTCATGCAATAGATTTGGTCATAAAGTAGTACATTGCAAGACTAGCAAGAAGAACTGGATTCAACATGATCAAAGAAATCAAAATCAGACCAATGTAAGAAGCTCTCAGAATATTACATGTCAGATATGTAACTATAAAGGCCACTCAACAAAACAATGCAAAATGGTGACTCATGTCAATGCACCCAAAAATAATAGACCTCTAGTCATTTGTCACTCCTGTAACAAGGCTGGACATATCTCAAAGTTCTATAGATCAAGGATGCAAGGTCTAGAAATCCCTAAAAAGACTGAAGAACCAGTTTTGGATCTTGAAGGAGAAGTCAAGTTTGTGAAAGTCTTAGAAGATGGGAGCTTGATTTGGTCAGAAAAGAAGAAGGATAAGACTGATGAGAATGTATTGGATGCATCCCTAGTGGACGCACCCTCTACATCTTCATGAATGGCCCTCAGGGTCATAGGGGGAGCTAATTTAGCTCTAGACCCCTGCGTGGCTGGTATAATCATCCTCAGAGTATGCACCTTTGGACTTAAGATTTTGGAGTGTATTAGAACCTTTGTGAAAGAGTGCACATGCTGATTGTTAGTGGAGCTTGAGTTTGAAATTTTGAAGTGATAGCCTGGTTTACGCGACCTACATTAATGGAAAATTTCTCACTTTAAGTACATAGAAAGTTATTTGTTCACTCATTACATTTGAATTCAGAGTGATTGAAGAGTAGATTGAACCTTGGAAGTTGTTGTGAAATCTTGGAGATTGAGCTATCAATATTTGCAGTGCATTTGATCAGTTGTAGAAACCCTAGTTCGTTGCAATGGTTTAGAAGTCATCAAATCATCTCAGAGTTCAGTTGGAAAGGGATTACCAAGTAAGTCATGGCCACTCTCATTGTTTATGATGTCACAAAAAATAAAATATATGTTTTCAAGAGGCACCCATTTAAATCAACCCTAGATGATTTAGATGGAGCTTTCTCCCGCATGCCTATGGGCGTCATGCATGTAGAAGACATAAGGGCTTACATCTACTGTAAGAAGGAACCTATTAGACTAGATAGGTTAAGGGTGTAAATGGATACAATGCTGGAACCAGACAAAACTTTCATGGATGAATACACCAAATGGAATGATCACCCTATTATTGAGTATGCTATGGCATATGAGCTCTATGAGACTGAATGGATAAAGATCTTATTGAGCAGAATCCATGATAATTTGTTTTGGATTGGATATGTACTAGTAAGAATCACAAGTGATCTAATTCATGAAATGACAGGCCTTTCTAGGACATGCACCCTCCTTCTTATGGATAAAGATGTCAGGAAAATGGTGGAGCAAGTGTGTAAGTCAAGGAGCGACAAGCGCAGCATGACTATTGGGCCAATTGATCAAGAAGACATCAAATTGATGTCAATGATACTTGGTTGCAGATTTCATCACACCAGTAGGGTGAATAGTGTATCTGTGGGCACTATTCTAGTAGCTATCCGAATTGTAAAGGAAGATGAAGAGTTCAACTTGTGTGAGATCTTGCACACACAGTTGATAGATAACATCAAGGCTATCAAACAAGACAAGACAAAGATATTCAGGTTTGGGTCCCTAATCATCTATATGTACCTTCATATAGTTGGAAGAATTTCAAATTTGTATTTGGACAAGTCCATTCCTACCATGCCTCAGATATCCAACAAGGCAGCCACATAAAGCACACTAAGAAACTATATCACATTGGAATTGAAGACCTTTAGAGCCAAGATGTAGATGAGGTATAGGATTCTTGAGAATATTGTAGAGAAATATAAGGACTCAATATATTTTATGGTGGAGATTGATACTACTTGCATGGAAGCTGTGGAACCAAAAACAAAGTGGATTTATCCACTTCGCTATGAAGTAGAGGAACAAGTCCTTGAAGCATATGCACAGGTGCTTCTGTTAGCCCCTAAAGATCCTAATGAACCTAGGTGGGGAACTTATGAGGAAAAGACCAGAGAAGTTGATGCTAAGCTAAACAATGCTACAACTAAAAGAAAAGTTGCAAAGTTCACTTCTGAAATCCCAAGAATACATGGTATAACACAAGCAGACCTTAATAAAGCAAGGGATGAAAAGATTTCCTTAGAGTTGAAAGGCACAACAGTAGAGGAAGAGAAAGATGATCTAAAATTGAAAAAGATGAAAACTAAATCAGATGACAATCAGAAGGGTAAGGATGACAATAATCCTTCTGCGCCCATAGATAATATTGATCTTACCACTCCTTCAGAGTATAAGCCAATGTCCAAAAGGAAGAAAGAAACTAGCACTAATCATCCATCCTTGTGAGCCACAAGGGGCAAGAGAAACATTCAAGCACCTTCTAAGGCAAGATTCAGACCAAGCCTTAAAGTTTTGCATACAAGAATTGTTGATGAGGGCATAATTTATCAAGTAGGGAAGCATTATGAATCATACAGTGAGATTGACAAATCAGAAATACATGGTATGATTGTCAAACATATGATCAAGTTCAAGAAGACAGTCCTTGAAGTAAAGACCTCTATTTCAGATAAAGTTTGGGAAATTTTAGAATACCAAAAGAAACAAGCAAATGAAGAGGATCTAAGGATCAGAGAAAATGTATTACAAAATATTCTACTAGTATGTTCTAAAAGAGAAGAGGCACTGATATTAAATTTGGTGAAGCCACACCTAAGGACAAAGATGAGAACTCTTCACATCATGAACAAAGACTATGAGCTGATAACGAAAGAAATAGAGAAGTCCCTTGAAAAGGTGTTATTAGAATAATAGATAATACTACCCACTGCACCCATCACTCATGCATCAAATAAGAAAGACAAAGAAATAGAGACCTCCAATATACTAGTGACAGGTCCTCAAGACTCAATGCCCATAACAGAAACTCAAACAGAGGTAGATAAGTCTGTGCCCATCTCAGAATCACACAAAGATAGTACTATTGTCATTGACAATGTAGAAATAGCCATGGCGGCCACTGACACAGAATTGGATAAGTTTGAGGAAGTTCTTGTGAGCACACAAGAAGCTAAAATCTTATGTAGCAGCTCTCCTCCCACTCATCAAGAAGAAATACACATTGAAGATATATCTGATGAGAAAGAAGAAGAAAAGAAAGAAGAAGAAAAGAAAAATAAAGATGAATCTTTTGTTGAATTGGTCAAGGTGAAACAAGAAATGATGGTTAGCACTCCCATCACTCCCTCCTCAGCATTGTTGTCAAGTTTGACACCTGACACAAGTAGTTTGGACTCTTGGAAGGAAGAAGACCTGATTAAGTTTAGCGTCTTGGCTATGGAGAAGGCAAAGGAGAAGCAAGTCATGAGAAATCCTCTCTTGGTGGAATCAGTGAATATCTTGAATAGTTTTCTACCAGAAAATAAGAAAGTACTAAAGGTACATTCAGTTGATGATGTGAGCACAATCATCTCACAATTCAAAGTCAATTTTTCTAGCCTAGAGGAATCTACGACCACAGTGGTAGAAGAGAAGTATCTAAAGAAGAGACTCAATGAGCTAATGAGAAACTTTGCACTTGAATTAAGTTCACTTAAGTCTGGTCAGGAATCCTTGAAAGAATTTGCTGATCAAGGAAGGAAAGTCATTGCAAAATCCATGGATCAGGATAAGCTCACAGATGCCCATCTTAAGAAGATCAAAGATGTAGAGTCTATGCTTGAGAAGGTGAAGAATTTAGTACTAGAAACATCCACTAATGTGAACATGTGTAACAATGTCTATCAAGGTCAGTTGGAGATAATTGAGGAGGCAGAGAAAGAATTGAAGAAGATAAGGTCTAGACAGACTCAATTAAGGAATGCTCTTGTGCCCTCACTAGACATTCTCAATCAAAACATAAAGGAGATTAATGTGACCATGATAACCTATGATCAAGGTTCAAGCACAGAATTGGAGAAGATGGAGAAGCTTCAATATGCATTATGTGCCCATCTACAGATAGTCAATTCACTGATAACTTTTTGGAAGAAGGAGATCTAGAACCTCAAGATTGCATATCCAGATGTTTTCCCTCAGTGAGTGTATGTATATAAAGTTTTTTGATACACATTTGTCATTAATGTCAAAGGGGGAGTTGTATAGAATATGGAGTATATAAAATATATAGGGAGATATAAGATTATGTATAAAAATGTATAGACGATAAAAGTTTTTGTGTTAAGGGATAGTTAGCAACTTGGCCATATTCCTTTGTTGCCATCAATGAAAAAGGGGGATATTATTGGAAAGTTGTCTATACTAAAGTATATGACTTGATATAGTGTTGTCATTATGGCAACAAAGTCATATAGCAGTTTGGAGTCAGCATACTTGGTGAAAAGATCAAAAATTAGTAAAGTGTTGAAGACTGGATAATGTACAGAGTTCCTGCAGCTCAGAGCATCAGTGCACATGTGTAAGGATGAATTATGATATGTGCCCTAGAAGTTAAGTTTTTTAGACTATACTTATGCTTAGTCTATGAGTGCATAAGTACATATGAAAAGATGTGAAAGTTACAGTCAGTTGAAGTTGCACAACCAGTGTGTGCCAACAAAGAACAGAGCATGGAGCCGACAGTTAGTATTTTGGTATGCGATTATAATGTAATGTTGTAAAGGGCATGCGCCCATTGTATTTAGGTTTCTGATATATTTTTATGTATAATTGTAAGCACACTTAAGCCAATTCACTTGGAAGCATTATTTGTAATTAGTTATAGGGTCGACCTAATTGTTTAGTTTGTATGAGCATATAAATATAAGATGTGCCCATTGTATTCGGCATGGAAGTTGGAATAGAGTTATGATAAGCAAAGAAGAGGTATGCAAAGTCAGCATATGATGTATTAGAGCTTTGCTAAAGGTCAAAGCATCAACATACCAAAGGATCTGATCTGACAAGTAGTGTCACAGTGACAGTTCACCCAATAGATATAGTGTGTATTTGATAACTGAAGGTTGTAGCCTTCATCATTTGAGCACTGAGCTCTAGGACAATGAGTCCACTCCCCTAATAGGGATCATTGTAAAAGACTCCTAATAGGGTCCAACACTTAACAAGGTCTACTATACTAAAAGCATTGTAAAGCTACTCCTAACAGGGTAAAGGATCTTCTAGCAAGGATCACAAAACACTAGTGCAGAATATTAGTGAGTGTCAATTCTCATCGGAGTTTTTACCTATTTGGGTTTCCCCGTAACCATATTGGTGTCATGTGTTGATCTTATGTTTCATGTTTATGTGAATGTTTAATTTAGTACTTAAGCATTTAAGTTAAGCATAAAGATTAAAGTGAAAAGCTAAAATACAACGAACACTGACTCACCCCCCCTCTCAGTGTTCCCATTCCTAACACATCTATCAATAAAAAAATACTCATACAAGATAATATTATTAAGCATGGATTTCATCTTTGTAATTGTTGTATGCTATGCAAACATGAGGAAGAAAATATCCCTCACTTTCTAATCCATTGTAATTATACACAAGCCCTGTGGAGTATAGTGTTGTAGAAGCTTGAAATTCCCTGGGGTATGAATATATATGTTCAACAATTATCTATGAATTGGTTGGGGACTTGTCATAACCCTCTTATTATTGAATTATGGAAGTAGTTCCCTCCCATCTTGGTTGGAGCACTTAGAAGGAGAGGAACCACAATATTTTTTGTGGAGTTGAGAAGTTGACTGAAACTACTTATGGAAAATCTTTAAGTTAATACCTGTCCTTTCACTTCCTTTCCTCCTACTTAGCTATATGATGTGAAGTTGATAGGAATCAAGTTCTATCTAGCTCTTATGCTAGGTTTAATTGTTCAAAAATATTGAGGATTATAAATACTAAATGGATCCTCCCTATATGTGGATATTTCAAAATAAATTTTGATGGCGCTACAAGTCGGTCCCACAACAATGGTATAGTGGAGGGAGTTATAAGTACATGCTTTTGTAAGATGGTGGAAACCTATAGTGGTGACCTGGAGAAAAACATGAGTAATCAAACTGAAGAGATAAATCTATTAGGGGGTCTTAAATTTCCCTTTCAACTGGGATTAGGGTTCTACCTATAAAAGGTCATTCTAAACTTATTGTTGATGTAGGATTAGGATCAACTAGTCTATTGAAGGGATTGTGAGAGATATTGACAAACTTATTTTTAGGTTTTTTTTTTTTGAAATTCATGTCTTTAGAGAAGGTAATATGGTTGTAGATGTCTATGGCTTCGTTGGACTATCATATTGTAGACTTGATATTTTGGAGGAAGAAAGAATTAAATCTAAGGGGATGATAATATTTTAATACAAAAGAAGTGGACATTAATTTATCTCTCTCTCTCTCTCTCTCTCCCTCCTGCTCCCCCTCCCTCCCTCCCTCCCTCCCCATCCCTCCCTTTCCCCCTCTCACCCTCTCCCACCCCCTCTCTAACTCTCTCTCTTCCCCCCTCTCTCTCCCCCTCTCCCCCTTCCTCTCTCTCTCTCTCACTCTCCCCCTTTCTCTCCCTCTCATCTCCCCCTCCCCCTCCCTCCCCCTTTCCCTCTCCCTCCTCCCACTCACACTCGCACTCCCCCCTCTCCCTCTCCCTCTCCCTTCCCCCACCCTCCCTCACCACTCTCTTCCTCCCTCTCCCCCCTCTCCTTCTCCCTCTCCCTCCCTTTCCCTCAATTTCCTAGCAAAGGACTAAAGTCATGTGCTCCATCTGGTTGTCATGCATAGCTTTCTTTGGAAAAATATTGTTAATGTTGTTAATTGCCCACATGGACTTTTTGTTAGATCTTTCATTTTTGATAGTAAACTAGACTATGGTTCCAGTATGAATTTTTTTGTCATTCTTAATATAATCCCCAGTAATTTCTATAAAAAAATTCAAATATGTCATATTATTTTACAAATTTGGATTGTTAGGAATATTGCAAATTCAGAAGGAGGGCATGAAGTAAATATCATATAAGAATCAAATCTAAGTAGAAACATAACATTCACACCAAAACTAGAAAATAATATTAAATATGAAATTACCAACCCATTTCTACAAAAAGATTCAAATATGTTGAATTATTTTACAAATTTATATTGTTAAGAATATTTTGAATTCAGAAGGATGGCACGAAGTAAATATCATATAAGGATTGAATAGAAGTGCATATTAACTCTCTCTCTCTCTCTCTCAAAAACCACAATTAAATATTCGTAACAATATTGTAATACTACTCTCACAAAATTATATCCAAATGATTAAAATCATAAAGGCTAAAATTCTAATATCGTTATAAGATATAATCTTGTTTCTTTTCAAGCAAAAAATGTTGAATTCCCATGAAAGAGTAGAGAAGTCTGAGAAGTGAGTTGTAAAATTGACAAGTGTAGAGATTGATTGTCTAACATTCCTTAATAGGTTAGAAATGCTAATTTGTATTGTTACATTTTGATTCAATTTTCTCTCTATTGTTGGTTATTGTTGTTTTTATATTGTTTTATTTATTAGTCTTGGTTTGGGTGTGAGCTTCTTTGATTTTCTCTCTATTGTTGGTTATTGTCATTTTTCTACTAAACTATCATATGCTAGTTATTGAAAAAAACTACTTGGTTACGGTCATTTTCTACTGAACATTTTACAATATGACCATTTCCCCTTCCCCACCCTCCATGTTCCCCCATCTCCCTCTCCCTCTCCCTCCTGCTCCCTCTCCTCTCCCTCTCCCTCTCCCTCTCCCTCTCTCCCCCTCCCCCTCCTCTCCTTCTCTCACTCTCCCTTCCTCTCCCTCTCCCTCTCACTATGTCCCTTCCTCTCCCTCCCCCTCCCCCTCTTCCTCTCCCTCTCCCTACCTCTCCCCTTCTCCCTCTCCCTCTCCCTCTCTCCCTCCCTCTCCCTCCCTCCCTCTCCCCCCTCCCACTCCCACCTCCCTCCCTCTCGCTTCCTCTCCTTCCCTCTCTCCCTTCCTTTCCCTTCAGCTCCCCCTCCCTCCCTCTCTCCCTTCCTCTCCCTTCCGCTCGCCCTCCATCCCCCTCCCCCCTCCCCCCTCTCACCTCTCCCTCACCCCACCCTCCCCCTCTCCTCTCCCACTCCCTCTCTTCATCTCCCTCTCCCTCCCCCACCCTCTCCCTCTATCCCTCTATCCCTCCCTCCCTCACACTCCCCCTTCCATCCCCCTCCCCCTCCCCCTCCTCTCCTTCTCTCTCTCTCCCCCTTCCTCTCCCTCTCCCTCTCCCTCTCCCTCTCCCTCCTTCTCCCTCTCCCTCTCCCTCTCCCTCCCTCCCCCCTCCCTCACTCTCACCTCCCTCCCTCTCCCTCTTCTCTCCCTCCTACTCCCTCTCTTCCTCTCTCTCCCTCCCCCTCCCTCTTTCTCCCTCTCTCTCCCTCCCTCTCCCTCTCCCTCTCCCTCTCCCTCTCCCTCTCCCTCTCCCTCTCCCTCTCCCTCTCCCTCTCCCTCTCCCTCCACCTACTCTCACTCTTGCCTCTCCCTCCCCCCTCCATCCCTCCCTCTCCCTCTTCTCTCCCTCCTACTCCCTCTCTTCCTCTCTCTCCCTCCCCCTCCTCTCCTTCTCCCTCCCTCCCTTTATCCCTCCCCCACCCTCCCTCTCCCTCTCCCTCTCCCTCTCCCTCTCCCTCTCCCTCCCTCCCTCCTCTCCCTCCCCCTCCCACTGTCCCTCTTGCCCTACCTCCCTCTCCTCTCCCTCCTACTCCCTCTCTTCCTCTCTCTCCCTCCATCTTGCTCCCCTCTCGCACTCCATCTCTTCCTTCCTCTCCCTCTCCCTCTCCCTATCTTCCTTCCTCCCTCTCTCCCCCTTCCTTTCCCTCTCCATCTCCCTCTCCCTCCCCCACCCTCGCTCTTGCCTCTCCCTCCCCCTACCCTCGCTCTTGCCTATCCATCCCCCTACCCTCACTCTCACCTCTCCATCCCCCCTCCATCCCTCCCTCTCCCTCCTACTCCCTCCCTTCCTCTCTCTCCCTCCTGCTCCCTCTCCTCCCTCCCCCTCCCTCCCCTCTCCCTCTCCCCACCCTCCCCCTCTCCTCTCCCACTCCCTCTCTTCCTCTCCCTCTCACCACCCTCCCCCACCCCTCATCTTCTTCCTCTCTCCCTCCCTCCCACCCACCCATCCCCCCTCTCCTCTCCTTCTCCCTCTCTCCCTCTCCCTCTCCCTCTCCCTCCTACTCCCTCTCCTCTCCCTCCTCTCCTTCTCACTCTCTCCCTCTCTCCCTCCTCCTCTCCCTCTCCCTCTCTCCCCCTTTCTCTCTCTCTCCCTCTCTCCCTTCCTCTCCCTCTCCCTCTCCCTCTCCCCACCCTTTCTCTTGCCTCTCCATCCCTCCCTCTCCCTCCTACTCCCTCTCTTCCTCTCTCTCCCTCCTACTCCCTCTCCATCTCCCTCCCTCCCTCTCTTTTTCCCGCTCCCCCTCCCTCCCTCCCTCCCTACCCCATCCTCCATCTTCATCTTCATCTCCCTCTCCCCCCCCCTTCCCTAGCTCATGCTCCTTCTCCCTCTCTCGCCCTTCCTCTCCCTCTCCCTCTCCCTCTCTCCCACATGATCTAAATGTTAGTTAAAATACATACATTATGCAAACAAAAAGTGAATACCTTTTTCTAAAGTAAAATTTAATTCTAAAGTAACAAATACTAAATATGAAGCACAATTTGACATATTTATAAAGTTTAGACATACCAAATTTGAAGTACACTAACATCAAACTAATTTAACATTTTAATGTAAATTCAAAGTATAAGTATGCAAAAGTTCAAATGTAAATTCTTAGATTACCACTTGGAGTATTAAATATTTGTAGCATTTGTGGCTCTAAAACCATTGCTAGCATTAAACACCTATGGTCTCTCTGGCTCTCTTAGAGCTTAAGATGATGAAATACATTTCTTTTTACCTTATCTCAAGAAAAAAAAAGCCATTGTGAGCATTAAACACCTGACCTCTACAACTCTCTTAAGATGTAAGTTAGAGAAATACAATTCTTTTCCCACTATTTTCATCTTATTTGTAAAGAAAAAATCCACTACAAACATTAAACACCTATTAGCATATATAGCTGAAAAATACAATTGTTTTTCCCCAATTTTCATCAAATCTTAAAAATCTATTTTATAAGAGGGTAGAGATATAGGTAACAGGGTAACTTATATTCTGTTTAATCTGGGTAACTTATATTCTATTTAATCTGGGTAATAGGGTCAAGATATAGTTTACAACCACGTGCCATTTCAGCTCAGCACAACCACTATCCCTCTATTGGACTCTGTTGGCCATTACCCATTAACCAGTAATCTGTTAGAGGATTAGAGGCTCTGTGCATGAGGCTTTCAGAAGCTGTCTAGGATACATGCTAGTCATTGAGTCACCGATTCTTGAAATATTCAACATAGGTCTATATAACCTTTTTTTGGCTTTGATTAACATAGATACAAAGTAGTTGAATACAGATGATAAATATGTTTACTAAAAATTTCAAAGCTTCATGTTAGCAGTGATGTTGCAATGTAAACATTATGCTGATGCTTCTATATTATCTTCAAAAGATGACAGGAATGCGACCCTATACTCTGAGGTTCTTGAATTGAGTGAAGAGGGAAGAAGCGCTGCATTGTTGCTATGCCAGCCGAAAATTTAGCATCCCCCATGTATATGAGCTGTTGGCTGTTGTTTTGGATAAAGTTGGTAAATGAAAAATTAGTGTTGTTGCCATTAGACTGAAGTGCACACATTTTCTTTTTCAACATTATTATCCTTCACCACCATTAGTAGTCTCTTAATTCAAAATGGTTTTTATCCTGCAGATGACTTAGTCCCCGTTTCCCTCAAAGAATAGGGTAAGTTCACTTAGTTAGTCCACAATTTCTCCACTAAGTTATGTCCCCTATATGGAATGATTTGTTGCCTCGTAGCAAAAAAGGGCCAGAGCATCTGAGAAAAGGCATCTTGAATCCCTTTACCTCAAACAACATATTTTAAAGATTACTGTCTTCGGGCCACATGTTAGTATCAAAGTCAAAATTAACACACTGTAAAGAGGAAGATGGTAGATTTAGTTTTTGAGTGCAAACCAATTTGCTGGTATATCCCTATGTTTAAGTGGACATAAAATATCTATTAATGCAGCTACCATGCAATAGGTTTAAATCATGTTAATAAACTTGAACCTTAAAAGAAAAAGGAAATTGATTTAATATAAATCTGATTTATTACAGGTTGCTATGTGGCATTGCTATTCAATGGCTACATAATTTACATTCAGATAGTAACATCTCAATCCTATGTACCAAAATTATGAAAAAAATAATGAACATAACTCATACCTTATATTCTACTGTAAATCAATAATTGCTGCAATTGATAGGCTTATTAGAATTACTTACTTGTTGTTTCTAGTGTGTACATATGATCACCAGATATTCTGAGCCAAAGTCCTTGAAACATCCACAAAAGGTTTGACATCAACAACAAATTAAAGTTATGCATTTCTACCTCTAAGAATTAAAACCATTATTTGAATAGAAAGATACTAAATCTTATTGAGAAGATCAATAAGACTATTCTTGTGTCTCATCGATGCATTTTGGAGAATTAACACAAAGAAGTTGATTTATTAGTTGATCATTCATTTGAAGGCATTTATGGTGACACTATGGAAACATAAGATTTGATGTGTATAGGTATCTTTATAGGAAGATGTACTGAGACCAACCAATAAATAGTCTCTAGAGGCTAAACCTTGGAAAGTTAGTAGAACCAAATGTATTTGTAAATGTTGACCCTGGCACTAGAACAATCATCTCTGCACTAGAACAATAATCTCTACAGACATATCTTCAAACTTGCAGCCAAATATGATCTTGGCACTATAACAATCATCTTTGTAGACATATCTTCTTTCATCCCCATTTTGAAAAACTACATTTCTATGACTTTTCAATTAGATAAAAGCATGTATATGAAATTGAGGAAGATCACAAACCTAACCTCAAGAAAAGTGATAATCCTAAACTGTACATAGCATGTGTACATAAAATACCCATTAAAATTGATCTGAGGTTCAGGAGACCAAAATGGTACCATTTAAAGTCACCAAGAATAGAAGAAATGAATTGTAGAAAAATGCCACAAAAAAGTCACCAAGAATAGAAGAAATGAATTGTAGAAAAATGCTAGAAAATAATTAGTTATTGGATAAGCTGATAAAATCTGTTGCTATATTCAGATTTGAAATATTTTATGGTAATAGAAAAGATACACTACCCTACCCACATCATGCAAGGATGCCAAAAAAAATAGAGGAACCTGCTAACTTCAGTCATTTTCAAATTGGTGTACTGATCATCACTAGCTGAAACTCAATGACGCATTTTACAAATTTGTATGACAAGAAATTTCTGTCCACCTTATCGACCAACATAATTGTAAGCAGCTCATCTTCATCAATGTCCACATCTTCAAGATTAAAGATGTCAATCTGGAAGCCAACTTTTCTTTAATACACTCCTGCTCATCTTCATCAACGTACAAGTCTTTCAAAAAGAAAATCCTAGATTTAGTAGCGTTGATTTTTTGCTCAGCCACCTCTTCATAGGAACACCAACCTAAAACTTGAACACCTCTTCCCAAAACTTGAACACCACTTCCCAAAACTTCAAGATGTTATCAAAAGAGTGAGCCATGAATCTGGTAAAATGAAATTTGTACCATAATATGGAAAGCCCTAGTAAAAGATTACCTACACGATCATGGAAAAGATCATATTAAATTAAAATAAGGATCACTAGTATTACAAACCTCCAAGCTACAATCATGGAATCGCTGTGAAAGGCCTCATGAAAAGAAAGAACAGAGAAACAATTTGCATAGAAGTTGTGGGTTATGTGGGGAAGGTTGTGAACTCTAAAGTCATGGTGAAATTGGTAGTTTCTGAGACTTTTGTGAGAAAATAACCATCCAAAACTACGCCCAAATGCCAGTGAATGGAGGCCTCTTCCCATCAACTCTACTGACTTCAGATTTTTATGACTGATCAAAGTAACGACTATGCTTTTTCAAATATTTTTTTTTAGAATTCTTTGTTTTTTTACTTCATTTTTTTTTTAATTCTCTATTTTTTTTTACTTCATTTTTTTAAATTCTATGTTTTTTCTACTTTTTTTTTTAATTTTTTGTTTTTTCTACTTTGTTTAATTTAAATTTTCTAATTTTTTTCTACTTTGGTTTTTAAGTTTTTTTCTACTTTATTTTTGAAAATTCTATGTTTTTTTCTACTTTATTTTTTAAAATTATTTTTATTGTTGTTGTTCATACAATGGAATCATTTTGAATATAGTAGATGAAACAACATGATATATATTTTGATTTCTTTTCTTTACTCTTTTTTCTTGAAAAAAATTGAATTTACTTGAAGAAAAAGAAACAACAATACTACCCACCTTTCAACTATAAATATGCACTAATATTACATTTTTTTTGTCACCCTCCATCCATTCTTTTGCAAGTTTAATTTGGAATTGTCAAAGTTTAATTTATCATTTGGAAGTTCTTAATCAAGTTGATGATAGGGAAATTCTTTATACATTGTTTATTCTCCTATCTTAATATTCTTCTAGAAATTATGAATGAGTATGCATGTTGTTGGTGTTTGAAAATACTTATGCCAACTAGGGCTGCCAATATGCCTTGGGACTAGTATTAGGAATGGTTAGTTCCAAGTATGAGAGCTCTGCAAGACAACTGGACCAACTATAGGGACAAGACTGCCCTCTGCACTTCTGGCTCTGCAAAACCAAGGTGGGTGTACCTAATCCAGTATCTTATGGCATTCTAGGACTTTAAACTGGATTGAACAAAGCAGATGATAACAAGAGACAACTAAATGTTAACCAAGCATTCATTGAATCTCTATTGCTATGAAGGGTATCACTACTATCAACCAAATAATAATTAATACTTGAAATGATGTTGATATATGAAGGTGGAAAGAAGTAAACAAGAGCCAATCAAGCATTGAACTCAACTGAATATACTAATCTCTGATCAGTGCCATTATCCATTGGGTAGATCTCAAATACAGACATTGAAACATGAACCAACTACTGGCAAAGACTCATAGCCATAAACATAAACATTCTAGCCCATCCACTACTTATAGTATCCTTCTGTAGACAAATCAAAATGAATCTCTACCCTATCTAAAGTATGTTTCACTTGATCCTAGATCAAGAACTAAAGACTAGAACATATGCAAAGGTAACCCTATGCAATGGATCAGAACATCTAGAATTCACAAGATTGACACCAAGGAGAGACTTGAAAGCTTGAAAAAATCATATAAAGTATGATGAGTCATGTACATGTTCAAAGCAAAAAAGAGAGAAAACCACTTCAATAACTTGCAAAAGACTACAAGGAAATTCTATTCAATCTACATACAATGTGATATAGACTGCTACAACCCCCTGGAACCAATCAAAATCAGAACCCTTCTAAAGACAAAATTATGACCATATATACCACTAATCATCTTGGGATCCCCAAAATAGGATGCAACAAGCTACAGATGATTAGGGTTAGGGTTTCACCCACCAAACCAACTAGAAACAGTCACAAATTTAATATAGGGGGAAAAAACCAAAGCAACCAGGAAAAAAATAGATCCCGAAGTGATCCTCAATCATGAAAAATTCCCTGAGAAAGTACTGAGAACCACAAAAAAAATGCCCACATTTATCAACCAATTCGGCCACCTGCAACATGCCTCAAGCACAAAATCATGACACATACACCCTGCAAATGATCATCTAACACCCTAGACCACTCTACAACAATTGACATAACCAATTCTACCAAATCTAGATGCAAAAGCATTAAAAACTAGTCCTTGTCACTAGAAAACCCTCCAAAAATTTGAATTTGAATTACAACGATTATCCCAACAGAGTTTAAAACATGACCGTAGATTATTTTAATTCCCAACAAATCAGGCGGCTTACATTTAATCTCACAATAGTTGTGAACCCTTTTGAAAAGTCTTCGGCCTAGTTAGCACACTACAGCCAATAAAAATCTTGCACGTCAGCTTCATGTAGCAGACAGGACCCACAAAGTATAACCTTAAATCAAATGGTCGTCGCATGATCACATGGCCTGAAAAGATTCCATGCGATCGTGTGACAACCGTAGATCCTGCCACACTGTCAGCCCCCTTTGAAAGATTTAGGGCCACTGACAAGTCCAAGTCACCTTCCAGCTCAACCAATCATAACAATGCAAGTCAGTGCCACCTGTCAGAGGACCCACCCTCGTCAGCCGTCTGAGAAAAGTAAAATCGACAGCTGGTGTAAGATCTCATGGCTCTGACAACTTCCATGAGAACTTATGCGAATCGTAGATCTTCTGAAGATGTCAGGTCCCACTGATAGACATGCCAGCAACCAGGTCCCTATTGACATGTCCAAGTTAGATTTGAAATCGACGGATGGCACATGATCTCAAAGGGGAAGAATATTCCTTAAGATCATGCACCGACCGTAGATTGAAAAGGCTTCACTGCAAGCCCCACTGACAGGATCCCCCTCAGCAACACACCGACCAATGAGAGAATGCCAACTGTGTCAACATGGTAGTGGACCCACTCTGTTGAAAAGATACGTCATAAAGGAGGATAGATGATCGTCTTAAGATTGCATGCCTCTGACACACTCTATAAGAACATACGCCCACCATTAGATTGAGATGGTGTCAGAGAGGCTGGGCTTGGGAAAATATTAAGGCTGAAAACATTACGAAAAATTAACGCTGGGACTTAGGAAAATATTAAACCCGCCGGGCAGTAGACTTAGGAAATATTTAAGAACACGCGACTTAGGAAATTTAAGTGGCCCGAAAAAGTAACATTAAAATAGAACAGGGCCAGGGTAAATTAAAAGGTTTTACACCAACGACTAGATTTTTTTAAAATTTTCAACTAGGGCTTGAGGCCAGAGACATGAAAAATATTGCAAAGACCAAAGGAAAAACAACAAAGCCATGAAGATTTTTTTGAGTGCTAACACATGTAAATATTATAGTAAGTTTTATTCTTATAGAATATTTTAGTATCTAATATTGTTAGATGTTAAAGATGGTTGTCACATTAGAGATAGTCCCTATTTAAGAAAAGGAAAAGCATGACCACTCACCCATACTTTAGGACCTTAATCTTAATTTAACCTTCAAACATTAGAATATCTAAAATTACTAAGAAGATTTAGATATTATAGTGGAAGTATATTGTCTAGGGTGATGTAGTGTTAGTCTAAGCTACACATGAATCCATAGAATTATTTGAATAGTTCTTAGTGCTATATTCCCAATGAATCATTATTTTTAAAACATATCCTAGATTATGATAAAAAAAGTACTCTAATTTTAACATTCATTTAAATTTAGATATTGTGATAAACAAAATAAACTATGCACCTAATTCCTATGAATTGGGTACAAAATTAGAAATATATAATAATGTTTTTTATATTCATGAATTGATTGATTGAATATTGAAATCAAATCATAGAATACTTGTATAAGCCTCTTAGATGAGTGAATCAAAATGATAAATATACAAGAGATTGCACGTTAACTTGTAATTATGATAAGAATTAAATCAAGTGAGAAAGAGGTATCTATTGATTAGAAGGAGGTGACACCTAATTTCATTGATTAAGAAATAATGAGGAAATACTGAGAGTTGAACAAATGATATCAAGGCTTATAGATGTAATTACTAGCTACCTTGGTGAGAAATAAATTATCCTAATGTCACAATCTTCAAAACACCAATTCTTGAAAAATAAGAAGTTTCATCTTGTGGGTTTCTAAGCAAATGGAACATCCGAGAGGTATGAAATGATCATGGAGCATTACAAAAGAAAATCATAGGAAATTTAGGCCTTTGGAGTTTTATATTAGCCAAGAGGAGCTATGAGAGGGGTTCATAACGGAGTTGGAGATGTATTTGGCAACAAACAAGGGAATAACTATATAAATGGTATCAGAAGTCTCAGAACTCTATCCCTAGTGAAAGATCAACATAGAAACAAAATTTGAGGGGTGAATAGGTTTGAAAGGAGATTTGGAATAAACCCAAACATCATTCTAATATTTCCAACATTTAGAAATGGCAGACCCTTCAATCCTCCTCTCCCAAAGAAAGCTTGGTTGAATCACCATTCAGACATCTTTAGGAAAAGAGGGATGTTATTCAAAACTATGAGGAGGCAAAATGATATGGTGTTGAAAAGAGAGAGATGGATTTATCTAAGGGGTGATGAAAGGAGTAAGGTAAGACAAGAATTTTCATCTTTAGAAGCTAATGCAGAATAAAATTAGAAAAATGGAAGAGTTTTTTAAAGGACTAAACAAGTTGGAGAAAATGAGAGATTGGGTTTGCAAACCCTAAAAGTCAAAACAAGACAAATATGGAAACATAAGGGGATAAAAGAGGGAGAGGTTAGCAAGGCCAGGGCCATCAAAAAAGAGAAGGGAGAAGAAAGTTAGAAGAATGAAGCAATGCCAACAAACCACGCAGTTGGAAAAGCATCCATCAATTTGCAGAGGAGTTTCTAGAAGTTTGGACAAGGAATCTTCAACAACGAGCCATAATTGTTAAGTTTTAGATTATCTCCATTTTATTAAAGGATTTAAAAAAATGGATGAATAAAAATTGAAATGATTTAGAAGAATTTGATATTCTAGATTTTGAAAGTGGTTTTTTCATAGCGATATTCAAATCTAAAGATAGTAGAGACAATATTTAAAAAAAAATGTTTGGATTTCAAAACATCTGGGTTAGATATGCAAAGCTAGATCCCAAACTTCAATAGAAAATATCATTTCAATAAATTCATTCTCATCTGGATCCAATTAGACTATCTCCCATTAGGATAAAAATACACATATATCTAGGAGGTCTTTGGAAAAAAAATAGGAATCTTTCTTAAATTAGCCCTATGCGAGGACACTTGAAGCCTTGGGATATGTGTTATAATGGGAAATGAGAAAGAATTCCCTAAAAACCTCAAAATATGGTATTTGAATTTAGAGGATTGCTTATGATTATATTGATAGGGTTGAGGGTCCTCCAATCTCAACAATGGAATTCTTTGGGGCAAGCCAAGGGGAGGAAGACCCATGCAGTATGGAGACTCATAAAATAATTAAGAACTCTAATTTTGAGGAATACTATAGATGATTTAAATGAAAACCCACCACTTTATTCTCAGAAATATCATTATAGTAAACCTGAAGGGGAAGACAAATACTTATATGATAAAATCATGTTTTTTCTCTAGGCCCTATTTAAGAGATAGACTCACTCTTGCACTTGGTTATAGGAAAGAAAACTCTTCACTACTATACATCAAGGGTATGAAGAAAATAAATATCAACTTTCTAAGGAACATTTATTAAGAATAAGCCATACATTGAGGGGCTTGGGTATGTGGGCATATCTAAGAGCTTGAGATTGGATCAAATCACCATGATTAAAAAGAAAAACAATTTTAAAAGACTGGAATCCCAAAACTACAAATAGAATATAGGAAGAAAGGATGCTCTCATGCAATTAGATGTTTCAAAGGGAGAAGGGTGGTTCCCAATAGACAAAATGGATATATATCGGATGTAGAAAATAATATAAAATATGAGTAATCAATAAATAAAAAGATTCATACTATAATGTTTGAAAGAGATCCATACCAAAATTATAGAGGAAATAGAAAATGAAGTTTTGGAGAAGGGAATGATAGATACAATGAAGAATATTAGAGAAAAGAAGAAACAAAAAGATGTTGACAATGAAAATATGAAGGAGTATGATGATATATTAGAAGAAAAACTTATAGGCATTATCAACTCATCCTCTAATAATAATAAAACTATAGAGGATGCAAATAAAATTCTTCAAGTAAGATTGGTAGATCTAATCAACAAAGATGAACTTTCCTCAGAAGGAAATTTTATTCCAAAGGGAAAAATTGATAACATTATTAGAAACCCAAGGAGAGGTAGACTCATAGAGAAATCCAGCAAGTAGGAAGTAAGTAGGATGTGGGAATAAAATATTAACTCATTAGAACCAAGCATCTTAAAAATAGGAAACAAAAAATCTCTAAGATTGATAGAAAATGATAATATATCAAGGTCAAAATTGGTTACATTAAACAATAAAAATAAGGATAGAAGATTGGAAGATAGAGATTTCTATTCTAGGAGGATCAATTTTAATGGTTTGGCATTAGACAAGGATAAGATTTTTGTAAATGCAGATAGCTCCTTGAGGAAAGAAAGAGTTATGGATTTGGTATTAGATGAGAATCTTCTACAAGAGAATAGGAACATAAGTTGGAATAAGGATAAGATTACTACATTGAATTAAGTTACATCTCAGATTTTAGAGATTAATGAAGGATGCTCACCTCTTGGGAAGATAAACAAAGTAAAAATCAAAGGTGGTCTAATACCACTTACAAACCTTAAAAAAATGAGGCAATGATTTGGAAGGAAGAGAGTATAAAGGAGGATCCAACTTAGGGGAAATTAATAAAAATTCAAATATATCACGAAGACTCCAAGCAGTGTATGAAATCTTTGGAATACATGAGAAAGGTCCAATGAATTCTAGATATGAGAGTATAGAAAGAATAAAATATGATGTTGTTGATAGGATGTTAGATTTGGGTTGTCTAGAGAAAAGGGTTGTATTCTATGAGGGGAAAAATATTTTAGAGAAAAAGGTTATGTATAACATGAAGAGATAGAGCCAGATTCCTTCGATTTAGCCCAATTTGATGATAAAGACAATTGTGAAATTCAAATACAAGAAGTGGAGGAATCTAAAGAGCCATCGGTTATGACATAAGTAAGAATCCAAAAACTAGGAATACAAAGAAAGTTTCCAGCCAAATTAACTTTAGATTGTTAGAAGAAAAAGAAGAAAGGAAATGGGAGAAAATCCCTTTCTTAATTGATAAGTGAAGAAGGGGAGGAGATAGGGGAGGAGACAGACAAAAAATAAAATCACAACTTATTTTCATGTAGGGAAGGGGAAGTTCCTTCCCAAGGAGAAATGAAAATTATTTCATTGAGTGTTAATGGAATGAATTCTCCTAACAAGTAACATTTAATCAAATGTTGTAATTTTTCATTCAAAGAAGATGTAATCATGCCTCAAGAGACAAATTTAAATGCAGACCGAATAAAAAAATTCAAAAGATCAATAGACAAGTAGGAATCAGAATCAATAAAATCCACAAGTGCCTTGGGGGGATTGGAAATCCTATGGAATCCAAGCATAGTTCTCTTTCAAAATTTGGATGGTAGATTCAATTGGCTAGGAGGATTAGTGCACAACCTGTATAGAAATGTGAAGTTCTCTTTAATTAATACTTATGGTCTGATAATGACAAAGAATAAAGTGGAAGTATGGATAGAGATAAGTAGTCTTTTTAGATATTGGACAGAAAATAATATCATCATTGGTGGAGATTTCAAAGCCATCCTCCATCTATCATTAAAAAAGGGGTATAAAAAAATAATTTCAGCCATAGATTGACTTCAAAACCTAGGTGACAAAGGAAAATCTCATGGAGGTTGACTTGGAGAATGGAATGTTCACATGGAATAATAGAAGACTTGACTGTAGTCATATAGCTGAAAATTGGATAGATTCTTGTATAGAGGTGAGTTAACTTTGTTCCCTTTTTATTTGAAGGCATCCATTTCTCTTGTATTAGGATCAAGCCATTTTCCCAAATAGTTGGGCACATTAAGAGAAGATAAACCAATGTTCTATCCCTTCAAATTTGAAAATGTGTGGATAAAATATGAAAAATTCTTAGGGTTGATTGTTTATTTCTTGTTTTTCTTCCCATTTTTCTTTCAATTTTGCTTCTATTTTTGCTTCTAGTTTTGCATCTTGTGTTTCATCCAGTGTGGCTTCTGATTTTTCTTCTTGTGTTTCTTCTAATTTTGCTTCTAGTTTTTCTTCCATTTTTGCTTCTATTTTTGCTTCTAGTTTTTCTTATGTTTGTTTCTTCTAGTTTTTCTTCTTGTGTTGTTTCTGATATTTCTTCTTGTGTTACTTCCAATTCTTCTTTTGGTTTTGATTCCAATTTTTCTTCCAATTTTTCTCCCATATTTTCTTATGGAATATTTTTTGCTTTCAATTTTGCTTCTATCTTTTCTTATAGTTTGGCTTTCGGTTTTTCTTCTTGTGTTGCTTCTAGGTTTTCTTCCAATTTTGCTTCCACTTTTTCTTCTAATTTTCCTTCCATGTGTACTTTTGGTTTTACTTGTGCTTCTTCTTTTTCTTCCAATATAGTGTCATTTATTACATCTATCTTTGCTTCTATTTTTGCATCTTTTGTTGCTTTTAATATAGATTCTATTATTGCATCTTTTTTTGCTTCTAAAATTGCTTCCATTATTAATCCTTTGTTTGCTACATGAATTGCTTCTATTTTTTCTTCCTGGATAATGCCATGTTTTTCTTTCAAGATTGCTTCTAGTTTGGCTTCTATTGTTTCTTCCTTTTTAACTTCTAAAAATGCTTATTATTTTGCTTTGATTTCTTATTAATTTAATATGTTTTATTTCAATTTAATTAACTAAATATATCATACATCTTAAATAAATTATATGATTATAGAGTAAGTCATATTGCATTTGAAATATTGTATAGGATAACATTTATAAACATTTTTTAGGGAAATGGATATTTATGCAAATTAACAACATCATTTTTTTGGTCAGCACAATATATTTATTTTTATATTTATATAATAAAAATAAGATTTTTATTCTTCTAGTCACTAAGCCCCTATAGAAACAACCCTATATTGACACCAAGAAGGTGCACATCAGAATTGTAGAGCTTCAAGTGCATTGTATCCACCCCTTCCCAGATACATACTACCTGAATACATACAAAAGAAACCAAAAAAATTCAAAAAATCACAAGGGTACTAAACCACTCCAAGCTCAACACCCATTCCTATAGCTATGATTACACCCACAACCATGACCTTGGACCATTCAAAGTCCATACCCAGACCCATGGCTATGACCATGCAAATGTTACCTCTCTTGCATCTTCATCAAAACATGCAAAACCTTAATAGGTCTTGATTCAACTACTCCAGGTAGGAGCACCAATAGTAATAAAAGTCTTCCATTCATGTACATAATCCACAATATGAGCCTAGTTAAAACATCTCTTTGTGATTTACTGAAACATCTAAAAAATGCAGATTTTTTTGATTATTTTTCTTAGGCATTCGAGATTGGATTTAGATTTATTTTAAACACCAAGAGAAATGTGTGAGTTCTATTTTAACAAATTTTAACTAGCATTCCCGCAAATACCTACAATCCTGCAGACAGAAAACAACATTCTTGCAGACTGTACAAGCGATCCCATGGGACTATCAGAATAATAAAATAAATTGACAGAAAGTAAAAAAATGTCGAGCTAAAAGTGATACCTGCGGACGTGTTCCCACCTAGTCAAACAGTGTTCCCACAAAGTCAAAAGGAAATCCTACGGTGCGGGAATGATGGCACAAATTTTGAGATTTTAAATATTGCCTTAGGGCTTACAAAGGTCAACAGGTGATCCTGCTTGGTCAAACAACGTTCCTGAGTCGCAGGAATGTGATCTCGCAAAAAGGGGTACAGGGAAACAACTAGTGAATTTGGGATAGAGAGCAAAAAAGATAGAAGACAGAAAATTCCTTCATGGGAATGTGTTCCCGCAAAACTTTGTCTTTTGTGCTATGTAAAATTTGAAAGGAGGGATTTGATGAGTTTTCTTTGTTTTAAGAGCAGATTTGCGTGGTGAGTGTCCCACCAGGCATGCCAAAATATGATCAGTGCAAAGAGTTAACCTGTCTTGAAAGGTGTAGACATTCAAATGTTTGTTATGAGCATATATCTAAGCCTAAACATAAAGAACAATGCAAAGACACTCATATACAACTTAAACGGGAGCACCTTGTCACTGTTTAATTTGCTCTTGCTTTAGCGATGTGTGTGTGCTCTTGAATCACTTGGAGCATATCCCTAATGATGATTAGGAAATATTGGGATAGCTTAGGGACCAAAAGAACCCCATAGTGGCACAAAACTGGGTATAGCCTTAAGGATCCTACAAGCTCAAAAATATAATCTAAGCTATGAATGATTATGCTAGTTTGATTTTAATCCAAAATAGGTGTGATATGATGCAAGAAGCTGATAAAAAAATGAATGAAACTAATATTTATCCATTAGTTCTATGCTAAGATGAGCTATGAAAGCATAAAAAACAATGAAATCTAACAATTAAGATGATTATGCTAAGAGCTAGAATGAAAATGACATTATAAGTTTACTATGAAATGAAAAGGAATTGGATATTTGCTCTTAGGAAGTGAGGGTATTTATAGGATTTGGGAAGGGCTTGGGTTAGGAGGTTGAGTTAGGGTTTGGGGTAGGGTTTGAGTCAAGGATAAGGATTGACTTTCAAAGGGTTTGAATACACTAGGGTTAGGATAAGGGTTGGGAAAGTTCTAGAAGAGTCTAGGGTTTTCTAGGATATTTAGGAGTTTAGAAAACAAATAAATGTTTTATTTATTCCAAAGGCTTTTTGGTTGAGGATTTCATTTATTAAATAAATTTAATAAATAAGAGGGTTTTAGCATTTAAATTTGATTTAAATGTTTTTGAGATGGGATTAGGCTTAGGAAATGATGGAATCACCTCTTAATTAAAATTAAGATGAGATTAGGAAATTCTAGAAGAGGTTAAGGATCCTTAGGATATTTCCAAGGTTTAGGATTTAAATAAATATTTTATTTATTTAAAGGATTTTTGGTCAATTTATTAATTAAATAATTAATAAATAGGGGAATGATGTTCAAATTAGATTTAAACATTTCTGGAAGGGATTTCTTAAGTAAATATTTTTAATTAAGATAGAGGGATTTAATGACATAAAAATAAATTAACTAACTAAATAATTAATTAATTAATAAATGATGATGTCATCAGGGGTTTTTTAAAAAAATAAAAATAATTTTATTTTCTAATAAATTTTTAGGTGTCTACAATATGTTTGTATGTTATCATCAAATAAGAAGACAATATCCAACTAGTACTCTTTGATCAAATAATTAATTTCCTAGGTCCTTTGGGAGATGTGAAAGTAAAACTATAAAAGGTGTTAAAAAAGGGCTACTAGGAACCAGAGCATTCTAGGCCTTTGTGGTGTTGGCAAACTAGAAACCAAAGAGTCAGTTTTGGTTGTGTAAGTTTATGATTTCCTCGTACACAACATGCTAACTAGTAATCTGATCTCTCATCATTCCCTGGTGGTGCAACCAATGCAAAAACATGTCCTGGTAATAAAAGATCTGGAAGATGGTCATAGTCAAGTGAAAAATCCATGTCATCATTTATGACATAGAGTGTGACAGATAAAGGAGTTAGATAATGTGGAACCCATGTATTGACCCACTCACTTGACTCACACTGATCCCAATCGCATTGAAGACACCTCAGACAATAACAAGCCAACTCTCATGTCCAAATGGTCCATGTACTAGCATTTGAGCTTCAAAATGAATGTATTTTTTAAGAATATTTCATAGTTTGACAATCCAACCTATCTCCTATTGTGCCCAACTCAACCAACCAATAAAATATGTGCTTCACCAAATCAAGAGTCCCACCTGTGACAATGTTGAAGTACACCAATCAACAATAGAATGAGCATCAAGGAGTTCTGCACCTAAAATCCTCAATTGCTTCTTAACTAGAGCTCTCTTTACACATGCACCTACTCCATCGTGCTCACCTTTTCCATGACCAAACTCAAAAAAACTTCAAATATGAGGTACACCTCTCTCTACATGCAATCTACATAACCAATAAAACATACGATCCCTTTTTAATTAACTTTTGCAGTTATCTGACCAAATGAGATGTCTATCCATAGCAATATTATTTTCTCACACCCACTCAAAATAATTCTCAAAGAAATGTTGGACATACTTGTGAGAGTGAGATCTATCATCGCTCATATAAAAATGGTACTCTCTAGTTATCTTCCGGTCATCTTTTGTACTATCAAGGCAATGTCTATATGTTATGTGCACAAAAATAGCAATGTGAATAGAATTAGAATATTGAGCTTGCAACCCATTTTGGGGCTGCAATGTATAATTCTTTGCAAAGTCAATGACTAATATAATAGTGCCAATCAGGAAAATGTCCTTACACATCCTTAATTGTTGATCCAACCACTGAGACCTATGACTATGCCTTGCATACTTGTAAAAAAAGGTTCTTCCTGAAATCTGAAATAAAATCAGCTACATTTCATTCTTTTGTAACCAACACACATATAGAGCCTTCACCTCCACTTTTCAATGTATATTTAATGGTTTTATATATCTTTTTGTGGACAATTGTCTTTCCAAAATTGTGTTCATAGCCCTCATGAAAATATTCAACAAACTAGCCCACCACACTTTGAGCACTTGTCATTTAAGCAATCTTTTCTATAAAAGAACATCCATCATCTGTAGGACATAAAAAAAGATCTAGAAAGTCTCTTGATGATTTTGGAAGAGCACTTGCACCACACTCCTCCAACATTTCACTAGTATGAAAAGCAGAATGAAGGGATCGTAATAGTTCATGGTGCATTGAAAACTCCACATGATATTTACGACAACAAGTATTTTGAACCTTGAGAGGCACACAAAAAAAAGGCTAGAGGGCTTCAAAAGCTCTTTGTGATATTTGCAATTTTGGATGTGTCTCACAAATGTTTTGAAAAACATTTCTTGACTCACCTCCAAATAATGTTTGGGATGCGGGGTACGGTCTCAAATGCCAATTCTCAACTTCAAGACATCCTTCACATTTGGTGACACTCTTGAGTTAGATTGCCAAAATAGTTGAATTTGATCCTTCACACCATTGGTAAGCTTCTTATCACAACGTGAAAGTCTCCCACCATAATCTCATGTATCATTATGAAGAGGATCATTAAGTCTTTCTCTTCTTGCAAGTGCTCTATCCAAAGTTTTATGATTTAGGTTCAAGTCAACACAAGTTTGTTTCATCAAACAAGCTTTTCTCAAATGATGAATTTATAAGGAGTTTGTAATAACCCTCCTAGTGGGTCTCTTATCTTTTTCCTTGGTAGTCTTCCCAATGGAATTAAGAGCACTAAAAAGATTTCTCACAATAATAGCATTCCTCTCATTTTTCTTGTTAACACTAATCTTCAATTTGACTAGTATACGTCTCATCTTTTGCATCTTTAACAATTGCACAAACATTTGACATTGCTCGACCAATGTCTTGTGGCTAAAAAATTGATCAATTTTTTTTTAAATCCACAACCAAATGATTCTTTCTGATATCTTGCATCAAAATTTCTCATTATGTTCTTATCACTTTCAAGTAACCATTTTGTTGTTCTTGAAGGTCTCAAATTTGAAGTTTGTCTTTCTTCCTCCCAAGGGACTTCATTTCTCATATAATTTGGAGATGTGTTACGTTGATTTGGTTCTTGTGCACCATTATTATTGTCAATTCCTTCATATTCAATCAGAGGATTGTCATTGTCAATGTCCACACCTACATGTTCATTTTCAAAACCTACATTTTCATCTTCAATCCATACATTCTCATTTTCAATATTATTGTCATAAATCATTTCAAATTCATGTTCTTCTTCACTTGAAATGATATTTAAGGGTGGGCCTATGCCCACACGTTCATTAATATTCAATGTACCTTGTCTCGTGTTTCGATGGGAAACCCTATCCATTTCTCTATACACTTAAATCTCATCATTTGTGAGATTCATCTTTTGTTTATGCTTCCAACGACTACTACTCTCCATAGTGAGACCAAAAAGGTGATGCAAAAACCTTTGATAATAGAGAAATTCCACCAAAACTGGTGGAAAAATTAAATTTTTGTCTTATACAACTATAATCTCGTGATATTCTCTGCAAAAAATATGGTTCTCGAACTAAGGGACCCAAAGAATCAAATTTTTCTTTTGGATGCAAGTAAAACAAATTGGATATCCGAACATATCAGATATCTAAAATCTCCCGCTCAAATTTTGCCTCAACTTTTTCATTTTCCTCTCTCTCTCTCTCTCTCTCTCTCTCTCTCCCTTAGGTATTATTGTTATATTATAAATATTTTAATAAATATTTAATACTAATATTAAATATTATTATACAATAGAGAAATAAATAATAATAATATAATACTAATTTATATAATACAATACTAATATAAATAATTATATAATACTAATGCTATTATCATTTAATATTAATATTAAAAAAAAGAAATTTATAATATATAACCTAAAAATCTAAAATCATAAAATTGATAAAAGCATTGAAATTGAAATGCTGAAATTGGGTGGGAGATATTGTATATCCGATACTATAGGATATGCGAAATTATTGGATATTTGATATATCAGATATGCAATATTATTTCAGATATCTAATTAGGCTTGGTATTTTCCTTGGGTTTTGACTTTGAAATGCCAAACATGGATGGTCAACCCAAAAGATGTGTTCACCATATTTCCTCTGGTCATTAGACTTCGACCATGTAGCTGACGACCTTTTTTTCACCCCAAATTGATGAAACAAAAAGGGTTTCTTAAAGACATTATGAGCTTTCCATCAATATAATTGTTGTCAAATTTTGAGTTCAGTAAGTAATTATTACTTATTTTCTAATTGAGTTCTCTGAACTCCTAATTGACAGATTGATTAAAAAATAACTACAACTTTCAAACGGTTTAACCTTTTTGAAATCCAAAATATGTGTCACATTCTATGCTTCGCCTACTATAAGGAAAAAAAAGTTTTCAATTTTGTAAATTTTAGAATTAGTTAAGGTGGTCATACATGAGAGTTTTATTATTCTGAATAAGTTGTACCATAAAATCCAAAATTAATTATTTATTTGGGAAACAATTACAAAAAAATATGTGTCACATCTGGGCATGAGTCTACTACTTATATCTAGAATCTTGTGAAAATATATCATCATTTGATTGTGATTAATGTGGTTAGACATACATGTACTTTTTATCTTTTTCTTGAAATTTTTGTACTACTGCATTGAAATCTAAAATTTTGAACAAATAGATTATTATTTTTTTAGACAAGGGCTAGTATTTTAGAAACTACATTCAATTTTCTATAGATTATGTTCTTCCAAATTTTTCACATAAGGTTGATAAGATGTTGAACTCTTTACGTCAAGTTGACTAACCCTGCTTTCCTGATTTTTCATTGCCACTTAAGGCCATAGCTTGGTATACCATGATCCTACACATACCCTTAATGTTATATAAGAATAATAATAATATTTTATGATAATATTACAAGTGATATAATAATTAATGCTATATTTACTACTATTCATGATCAAGTTTTCTTAAAAGTTAGAATGGATGAGGTGATAATGGTTTGATTAAACCTCAAGTCATTAAGATGATAGGGACCACACTTGAAATTTGATGGTATATATGGTTATCTTTTCCCTTTGGACTATATAGGGGAGAGGATTCGGTGGTGGAGTGGGGACCTAAAGTGGGGATACCTATGGACACATCTGGACCCCATAGTAGAGAACTCAAGTTGTCAATACATGTACACAAGAAAACCAATAAAATTGCTTAGTTATACAACACATTGTACACATCAAAAGTGTTTCATTACATAAACACATTCGATGCAAAAGACACTTACACAATTGAATATATCTTGCTAATGTATATCTTGAATATTCTCTAAAAATTATGTAGATTCTTTGTTATTATGTGGACTTATTGGAAAATCCACTAAGTCCACAAGTCTTTTAGGATTTTTACCTTACACAACTTGAAAAGGAGACTTACTTGTTGATCTATTTATGGTAGAGGTATAGGAAAACTTAGCTTGAGGTACCACCAAATCCCATTGCTAATAATTCTCTCCAATTAAACATCTCAATAGATTTCAAAGGCTCCTATTTACCACCTTTGTTTGGCCATCATTTTGGGGATGCTACACAGAACTAAATTGCAACCTACTATACACTTCTTCCACAAGACCCTCTTAAATTGACTTAAGAACTTGGTATCCATATCACTTGTTATTATTTTTTGAGCACCATGCAACCTTATAATTTCTTTAAAAAAAATGTGCTACTTGACTTGGACCATTGATCTTCTTATATGGGATGAAATGGGTCACTTTAGAAAAATAGTCCACCACTAAAAACACTAAATAATTGCCTCTTTGGGTTCTTGAAAGCTCCAAAATAAAATCCATAGAGATGTCAATCCATGGCTACTTTGGCACAAGTAAGGGTATACATGTGTAAATATAAACTTTGGCTTCCTCTTTTATTATTTTGACACATCCTACAAGAAGAAACACACTTGTTCACATCTCTTTTCATATGGTTGTATCAAAATGTAAGAAAGATGATAAACAATGTAGAAGAATATATAAAGAAAAGATAGAGATGAAAGCTAACAAAAGGACCAAAAAAATGAGTTACATAAATTAGATTGAGTTCGAGGAATTATGGTGCATGTTGGAAGATTATGAGGTGTGCAACAATAAGAAGCCAATGAGAAAAAAAATATACAACAAAAATGTTGTAGGGTGATAAGGTGGTAAAGAAGTTTGAGGATGAATAATCACTTTGTGAGAAAGAGCCATTCAAACAAAGGAAAGCCATTGAGTCAAGGATTAGACAATGGGTGAAAATGTTAGAACAATGAAAGATAGAGTCCATTGAAGAGTTAGTAGAAATATTAGTGGATAAAGGAGCTCTGAATGAGATCTTCCAAGATTTTTAGAGACCATAAATACATGAATGGGATGAAGATGAAGTCATAGTTGAGTTTGATGGACTTGTTGAGTTGTTTTACCCCAAAGAAGGGGAAGGCATCGAATATTATAATACACAAAAATAGATGAGTTAAAAGACTGAAATAAGATAGAATGCAACCTATCACAAGAAAATGATCAAAATGTTGCAGCAGTGGAAGTAGTCCACATTGGAGAGGAGGTTGTAACAGAGAGGGAGATATTTGGGAGCCCCAAATGTGATGAAGATTTATTGGTTCTAGAGACACAATATGGCTAGAGGATTGTCTTTAGAATCCCATTAGTGATGAAAAAGGGGTAGAAGATCTTCACCCCCTTGAGGATGAAACAAGGACTATTGAAGGAGAGAGTAAATATATGTGCAACTATGGTATAAAAGAAAATATCCAAAAGTATTTGTATTGTGAACATCACACTAAGATGAGAAATGAATGCCACCTCATAAAATATGAAATGGAAAGCATACCTATATGGCATCATATAGTACGGGAGAAATAAATTGTACGATCATTTTATTAGGTCTTAACTCTATTTATATTTTAAAATATTTATGTGGAGGTGTTATAGGAGCTAATATGATGATACAAAGAATAATGAACATTTCCAATAGACAAGGACTATTAAGCTTTCAAGGATATGGGAAAAGATGAAGAAGACCAATTGGAAAAGGAGGAGGATTTCTATTCTAGCAAGTGGTTGGAAGCAAAAGAAAAAATGTGATGATTTGAAGAGATATCTATTTTTTAGGAAGGGAAAAATGTGGCCTAATTACTCAAATCAAATGGATGGATGTTCTATCATCTATTTCAAACACTTTCCTAGATGATTGATGTGGTAGCATCTTGGGATAAATGAAAATCTTG